>CM076095.1:4601034-5201034 GCA_038088585.1 Chrysina gloriosa
CGCAGGGTGGGCAAATGAATCTAATGAAATAAAGTTACTATTCGAGGATGGCAGAGATATTCAAGACAAATAGGAAATATCCGAGACTTTGATCTGAAAGCGCATGTGCGAATCGCGTTATATTATTGAATGCGCTACTATCTTCAATGTTTGATAAAATGCCGCACAAGTTTGAAGTCACGATTTTTAATTCGGTTGATGTGATTTGCAGTGTACTTACATTTATTGGTGGAACGTTGATTTGTTCTAATTTCATGATGGACCATATCTCCAACTATTCCGATGTGTAGACCGGCCATTTTGAGAATGATGAGCAGGTATTCCATTAATTTTATTGTTGTGAATATTTGGGTGCTGGAATTATTATATATTGTTGCATTTTGTCTACTTAAGGTTATTGCTTATTACTTACATCGTATACAGTAGCTTTTCGTTTGCTGTATTATTGAAGCCAAACTTCTATTGCCCTGTTAAAGTAAATCGAGAATTAACGCGTTTTGAGTGACGACGAAATGGGAGTGGGGATGATAGATGACCTTGTAACCGATGTTGTCATTGGTTGGAGCTTAAGAGAACGGTGTTTAATCGAACTACCATTGTCATGTTATATATACGTTCACCTACTTATTTATACTTTGAATATTTTTTTAAGTTAGTGAATGTTTATTATAAGAGGTTGGCAGCAGTTGTAGGAGTAGGGTCGTGAAATGTACGCTTGTACGAGTTGATGTAGGCACAATCTGTCATACGCTCGATATTACCAAAATATACAAGATGGTGTTTGAATAACAGTAAATAGGGTCAAAACATGTCATCTTTTCTTTTTCTCTCATTCGATTCCCGCGTTGTTCCTCAAAATCGTGGAAATAAGTCTGGAAAGTAGAGTAGTAGAAAGTGACCATGTTTGGTGTACCATTCATTCAAATCAATTACGTGCAATTCTGCATCATAAAATAACAACCTATGAAACGAGCCATTCGACGAATTATTTGCTTTTATTTTACCTTCTGGCATAAGCTTTTGAATCACTTCTTTCATATACTAGTGACCATTTTTACTTTGCTAAACATTTTACTTAATTTAGTTGTATTGGTCCTCTTTTTGTTATTTGTTATTAATATTCGTTTCAATATTTGATTGCATTCGTAGTCGTTTCTTTTTTAATTTATGAAGTGCTGATCACATTCGGAGTTTCACTTTAAACGTGTGTTCTATAACACACCTCCATTTTTATATTCAGTTGTGGATGAATCAATAGACGAGGTGTCTTACCTCTGTTTAGAACTTGACGTATTTACAGCTGGAAGAGCGTTTCCTCTTCAAATCGTAGTTCAATATATTGTTGTGGTAGCTATCAATAAATATGACTTTCGCGAAAAGACGCAAAAAATCGCTAAATTGCACCCCCGAAATGATTTTCTTCAAGCTACGACATTCCCTCCTACCCCATTCGAAAGAGCCCGTTTTGCTGATTCAGAATCACCCCCGGTTTGCATTTCTATCGTTGATAGTTTAGGTGCTACGACCGCTTGAAGTTTGCCCTGTTTCGCCCTATATACACCCTTATATTCAGCCTATTTTCGATGTTCTACCCTAACTTCGAATGGCACTTTTGCCTTATATTTGAAAGAATAAAATAAAATGAAATAAAATAATTAAAAAAATAAAAATAACTTTGTGAAAGCAATCAAAAATGATTTTAAAAGATGAACAATAATGGAATTTTTGCAATAATTTTTTTGCAACTGAAATATTTTTTTTGCAATTAAAAATAGTTTTCTGCAGTTTAAAATATTTTATTCCAATTAAGAATTTTTTTACAATTGAAACAAATTTTAAAATATCAAAATTAATTGTAATTTCTTAGCAACTAAAATAGGTTTTAGCAACTAAAAATAATATTAGAAGATGAACGATAGTATTCAAAAATTAAAAATAATCAAAAAGACATTTTTTGCAATTATTTCTTTTTACAATTCCAAATATGTCATTTAAAAAATATTTTTAAGCATATTCTCCGCATTGTACAATATTTTTTTCCAACTAATTTTTTTGCAATTGAATATAATATGAAACTACTACAATTAATTTTAAGAAATTAAAAATATTTTTTTGCATTTAAGAGTAGAATTTGGGAATTAAAAGTATCTTTTTTGCAATTAAAAGTAATTTTTTTCAAATTCCAAATAAGTTTAAAATAATAAACTAATTAAAAAAACAAATATAATTTAAAAAATTTAAAGTAAGTTAAAAAAATAAAAATGATTTAAAATCATTCAAAATAATTTAAAAAATTTAAAAATGAGTTTAAAGAAATGAAAATAATTAAAAAAAATTAAAGTAATTTTGAACCATTAAACATTATTTTAAAAAATTCAAAATAATTGTATACAATTATAAAAAAGATTGCAATTGAAAGTAATCCTTTGGTGGTGAATATTTTTATGCAATTACATTTTTGCAGATAGAAATAGTTCTAAAAAACTGAAAATAATTTAAAAAATTAAAAGTAATTTTGAGAAAGAAAAATTATTTTGAGAACCAAAAAGAATTTTGAAAAATTAAACATAATTTTAAAAAATGAAAATAATTTTGAGAAAAGATTATTTCAAAAAATAAAACATTAATTTTGAAAAGTTAGAAATTTGGAAATATTTAAAATATTTAGGAAAAAAACAATTTTCAAAAATTGAAAATAATTTTGAGAAATAAAAATAACTTTGAGAAAGATACTATTTCAAAAAATAAAAAATTATTCCGAGAAATAGAAATTAATTAAAAAAATTAAAAATTCAGAAAAAGTAATTAGGGAGAATTAAAAATAACTTAAAAAAATCTATGTTGGTTGAACCGATTTTAAGGCAATTACATTCTTTTTGCAATAAAAAATTATTTTAAAAACTAACAATAGTTTTAAAAAAGTAAAAATAATTTTCAAAAAGTAACAATAATTTTAAAGAAATAGGGAATAATTTCAAAAAATGAGGGATAATTTCCGAAAAATAAAAATAATTTTAAAAAATTAAAAATGATTTAAAAAAAGGTAAAAATGATTTTGAAAAAGTTAAAAATGATTTAAAAAATTTAAAATAATCTTGAAATATTAAAAATAATTTAAGAAAATTAAAAATGATTTTAAAAGAGGAATTAAGAATTTTGGTAAAAAAACTTTTCAAGCTTCAAAGTACCATATTTCGGGAACGGTAAGACTTAAAGACCTCCGGTTTGTTTTATTTTTCTCAACTCCTCGAGTACTTTAACCTTAGCGAGGTTGAACTGGCTGTCTATATCGGAAATATGCGCTCTCGAAGAACTGACCAATTTTCTATGCATTGAGGAAGGAATGTCGTTGAACAAAAATATGTTTTGCGTATAGCGGCGTTAAAAGCACGTTTCTTCCATAGATTTTGCCCTGTAGAATGCGATTCTTCCATCTCAGACGGTCGCTTACCGATCTGGTTGGAAATATACGGATAGATAAGTGTGTTTCATCTATTTAAATGAATCTTTGTGGATTTATAAACCAAAGTAGTGTAAAAAGAGGTTTAAATCTGCTTTTAGCTTATATATATTTATTATATCTCTTTTAGTTTCTTAGTTATTGAGTCAAACAGCGAATGATAGTGTTGAATTTAGGCCGCTGCAGCCAAGTAGGGTAACGTTCTTCTTACACTACATCGCTGAAAACATGGTTGAAACACATTTACCTGTGTTTCCTTGTTAGTTTTTGAGTTTATATAGACAGCCACATCATTCTTCAGCAACCAAAGAAGTGTCTCAATGCAAAACTGATGCTGACGTTTGATTTAATTCCTGGTTTCAATCGCATCGACGATTTGATCCGCGCACCCTTGCATTTGTTACGATTATTTAAACATACATACATACATACATACATACAAACAATACTTCGTTGAACGAAAGGAATATGCATCCACCACCTCCGTCCCGACTAGCAGAAAATCATCCTCGCTCGTGTCTGTTTCCGATAACCTTTGCTCGCGTTTTGCTCCACGATTCGAGCTTTGCGTTTGTCGAAGCCATTGACAAATTATTCCTCACGAAGGACGGATAAGGATCGGAAAAAACAAACGAAACGCCGCGCGGTCCCCGTTCGCTCGAGTAAATGAAATAATTCGTTAATAAGCCCAGATGGCTAGCGCAGATAGCGACCGCCTTGTTCTTTCCCGGTAATTGTTCAATTTGTTGTACAAAGTTGTCGTGACAATTTATCGCTTCTATTTCCGCGTTAATTTCTTTTCCGTTTATAGTTGGAGCTGCTATCGTTCCTTTATTTGTCTTATTTGTAGATTTGGGTTTACTGCTGTATACAGGTTTCACATAATTATTAGCAGTACTGCTATTTCTTTGGTAAATAAGTAATTGCAGATTTCGCGATAGATAATTCGAATGGAACTTTTAGGCATTCTATTTATTGCAAATGTCAAACTCGTGTTATTGTCTGATATGTTACTGACCCGTTCCTTTCTTTCAAACCCCTTTCTAGCGGTAGACACCCTCTGCGACTCCCGGACATTTAAACAAATGGTGCAATTTACTTTTGAGGCGTCCCTCGTGCTGTACGGAAGAAGTGACGCTCCCAAAACATAAGCCTAAGAAGGAACAGGCTTACTCTGTTATTGCCTTGTTATTCACCCTCGTTTGAAATGAATATTCTAGATGCTTTGAAATAAACATCATCGAGTCCAAACTGCCACTGATGTGGAAATTTCAAAAGCCGGCAGTGACTAAAAAGTTTTAATAAAATTGAACTTTTGAGTAGTTCGGCCAGAGCGTAAAAGCTCATCACTACAACAATGCTAGTGTACTGTTATATATCTATGTTTATGAACATACCCTCAGGACTGCTAAGTTGACCATGGTGACTGTTGCTATGTAATTTATTTATTGATTCCTAAATAGACATTTTATAGAGACATAATGTGCATCATTACATAGAATTGGCGAACCTTCGTGAAATTGACTTTGACTTCACCAAAGTCCAGGCCAGTTCAAACGCCACATCGCTGATCTAAACAAAGCAATCGCCAGAACTAGGCGTGAGCTATGAGTTCATTATATTAAACGATGTTACCAAACTAGTGGCTCCAGCTGATGAACGGAGATAGCTTGCAGTGCAACCATTGCACAACTTTCTGCGAGAGTTGTCTCACGAATGAACCTCATTGTATGCACACAATACATAAAAACGATCAGACCTGTCGGCACTTTTGATGTTCGTGTGGTCGAATTGAAAGACCTCGGAATAGCTCAGAAGTTAGCTAACGCCATTTTGAAAATACGAAAACTGCACATTTGTTCGTATTAGTTGAAAAATATGAGTGGATAAGTTATACCAATAGTATTTGCTAAAAAGTTAAATAAATGAAACACAACAATGATCGTATGTTTTAATTCTAATATGCACAGACCGTCCCATAATAACAACATTAATGAAGCTAGCCAAATATGGACGCTGGCGGCGTATTTAAAACATGGTTGCCGGTCATGCGCATACAAAATCTACCACAAGATTTTCTAACTTTATCGCTTCTGTCTATTCTGTGGTGTACGTCATTCATTGGAGAGTTGTGTAGATGTTATACTTTTCTATTATTTGTAATTTTAACTCTCTCAAGTATCTTTTCAAAGTATTAGTTTTCTACTTATTATTTCTTTCGAGTTACTTTATCGAATGTCGTGTCCATCATCGAAACTTATCCATCAACATCACGTGTTCCTCTTTAATTAGCACGACGATCCGCCGCAAACTGCTAATGAAGTACATGACTGCGGTAACACACACATAATTTTCCAATGAGCATAGATCAAACGCATCGAACGAGCGATAGTTATTGTTCTTAGGGGTGGCTCGCACCCCCGCTATACGCGACGATAGAAACTCCATGTACGTACACCGGCGATATATTTATTGTGTAGGACCGAACACATGTTCAAGAATCACAAGCATCCCCTAATCTATTTGTCAACGCCCTCTACATTCGTCTATGATCGCGTAGGGCATACACGAATTTACGTACATATGCGTGCGTGCGTGTGTGTGTATAATACACTTACATACTCACGTCCCGTTCCTGCGAGTAATGACTTTTTCGACGTCGAAGGGCATCCGGGGTGGTTTTATTATTAATCGAGTGCTGTATAAATTGGAGCCGTATTCATGGAGTTTGTTGGTTGTGAAAACAGCGCATTAGAGGAGTCAGTTGTCATAGGATAAAATAAACACGTTTTTGGTTGCCGGCTGGATAAGTTGCTGGTTAAGTTGAAGGGAAAGGTTCCGAGTGGGATCGGGTAATTAAAGCAAATAGGTGAAAGTTATATAAGCGGTAAGTTACTGGGTGGGATTCCAAACGGTCGCTGGATTGTTATCGGTAGATATCCACGTTCTTGGAAATTTCCGTACAAATGCTTTGTTCTTCGAGGAAATATTTCACTTGGAAAGGTTCCAAACACTAGAAATCGGAATAACTAAGAAGTTATAGCTTCTAAATATTTTCAAATAAAACGTTAAATGCTGTTGATTTCAAAGCTCACAAGAAATTGATAACATTCACGTCCATCTCATCAGTTAGGTCGGTTTATGTGCAAGATGCGCAACGTACACCTCTTTTCTGTGTCTTCAATTTAATTAAATGTATACTTACCTTATATGATAGTTCTTTACCACAATTAGGTCAATTAAACAAGACTGATTGAAATAACAGTTATATTTTCAGAACGTTTACAAAGGTTTTCGGAACATCTTCTTCAGTGAAAATATAACTAGATAAATGTATAAACAAACATTTGTCTTTTATTCGGAAACTATCAACAAACTAACTAATGACTAGGATTTCTTGATGTATAGGATATGTTAAATCTTTTTATAAAAATTATGAACAACTGACTTAATGCAAACTATGAAAATACCCAGAGAAAACCTTATATCAAAAAATCTTTATCGAAACCTTACAAATTCTGTTCAAGGACTAGGGAAAACCCGAATCAAAAACCTAGCCAAAGGTTTCCTTCTTAAGAAATGTTAATGTCATTTTAACAAATTGCTGTATACGTTACTTAAACTTTTTTATAAGGAATGGCGTTATAACGTTTATTGTCATTATTGTTAATACCTCTATTATTATTTATTTATTATTATTTCGTAGAAACTATTTTCATCTACAATTTCTTTAACTTTGTTTAAATTATCTTCCTTAAACTTGGGATTAGCCAATGTAACCGCTTGAGCAACTAATCTGGTAACTACATTAATTTTATATAATTTTAATGTCTCCGAAAAAGAATTTAGATGTTCGTTTAGATGATTGGTAGCCTTTATATGCCAATTCGTTTTAACAATGCCGTTATTATGCATGACTGTCACGTTCAGGATATTTAATGATTAGCCTCTCTTACGTAAATTTTAATTTATTATGATAACTATTAAAGGAATCTTATACCTCATTTAGCACTACTCTTTCTTACGGAACAGAAAGATAAGAGGATTTGTATCAAAAACGGCAACGAAAACATAGGGACAGGAGACTGCCAGAAAGGCAAGCATCGAAGAAGAAAAAACGAAATCAAGCGAGGGAAACAGTAGATCCAATCCCTGAAAAAACGAAAGATATTGTATTAATTTCAGAAGGAATGGACGACAAAGATAAAAACTCGAAAAGGGAGAATTTACTGAATAATAATAAAATAATAATTAATAAGTAAGAAAGAAGCAAAAACAAAATGATGTACAGTGTAACAATTTACTCGTGTGCGATGGAAACGTTACTGTGCAGAGTGCTATAGCATTGAAGAAGTGAGAAGGAAATAGGGCAGGGAGTTATTCTTTCTATACCTTCACCTTCTCTTAAGTTGCGACGGCGCATTCAATCTCCAACCCTCACGGGTAAATGGCTAGACGGTATATGGAAATTGACGAAAAACCCGAATGGAAGTAAAGTCCGTAAGAAAGTACAGAAGTTTGTTTTCAAGCTGTTAAAATTAGAGCAACTTGGAAAGAATTTCATCTTGCATTCACGGGGATCAAACCCTTCATAATTAGAACCCAACAAAACTTCTTTCGATTGATTATTTGTTCTGTTAATACCTTGTTATACCTTGTTTCAGAAATAGTGGGACGAATTTCTGAACACACCACTTTATAGTAAATTCTCATTGGTGGAAAGCAGCACCAAATTACACTGCACCAATCCTACTATAATCGTATCGTGTACGTAATTCTGATAAACAAATGTCAATACATTCGATTGTATTGACATTTGTTAATTACCGCTAGTTATCGTGTTGTTCATTATATTTTTCTGTTTCCTCTGCCTCGTTCGATGTATCGCTTTAATTTGCCGCGTAAATTTTATTCCGGATTTTATAGTGTGTAATTTGGGCTTGGGGTTCGTTCAGAAATTCGTCTCTCTATTTCTGAAATAAGGTCTGGCGTGAGATACGGAAGATAATAAGAAAGAAGAGATTTGAACGCCGCTATGAAGAATAAAAAAGCCGCGAACAGAAAAGGCACAGCCGAGAACTTGTTTATCAAAGATAGGAAGAAATCGAATGGAAGGAAGATCCGAGAAAGCACTAGAGTGAGACATATGAAAGAATTTGGACGAAAATTTGAATATCCAGGACTCACATGCTTGGGTCACTGTTGGTTTTACTATTCTCTAAAGGCCATATTGGGTTTCCTGCAGTTATCTCTCAATATTCTCCTTTATTCTTTCTTCCCTTATTCTGGGTAAAGCTTTCGTTGGGATACCCATCAAAGTTATACCTCTATAATAATCGAGTATTCTCTCACATTCCTAATTTTATGTAAGGGTGAGATGATTCCCATATTCCATTCTCTCGATCCTTCTTTATTTCTGATAATGTCGTTTAACAAGTCTGTGAATGTATCCTCTCCTGTCTCATTCGAATATTTGACCATTTCTGGTGTTATTTCCTGTATGCCTCCTGCTCTCCTTAACTTCAATTTAGCAAATGCCTTCATTCAGTTCTTCTACCGTTGGTTTGGGTATGTTCAAATTTTTATTCTGGGTCTCTCCTTCTTCTTCTGTATCTAGTTTCTCCATCTCCACTAGTTGATAAAAATACTCTCCATTATATTAGTTTCGTCGGCGATTATATCTCCGCCCTTTTTTTTTTTCTGTGTATACCCTCATGGTATACCCTCTTTCCTGCGTCAGTTGTTTTAACCTTCCTATACTCACGCATACGGTCTGTGAGACCGATTTATATAGTATAGTATACGTCTTTCATTTTGACGTGAGTATAGGAAGGTTAAAATGATAATTTTTGACTTTCTCAATAGTTATCGCTGAAGACCAGATTATATGTTTGGGCTTTGACTAAAATATGTACATATATATGTCTTAAATATGAGCAAAATATGTTGAAAATATTCCTAAAATGTCTAGAATATGTAAAATACGTTTCAAAAATATTTTCAGAATGTCGAATATATTTTGAAGTAATAACAAGGAAAAGAAACAAACACTAAGAACATTTAAACAGGTTTTATTAAACAGATACCTATCACTTACATTTCTACTTTAAACATTACATGTCTCACTGTAATAACAATTCATAATCAAATGTTTTTCAATATTTTCAATAGTTAAATTATGTCTCCTATCCGTTAGTAGCGACTTGTACGTTGAAAAATTTCGTTTGACCTCAAATGATGTCATTGGTGCATATTTTGAAACATTATCAACTTCCGGATTTATAATAATAATAATAATAATACTTTATTAAGCGCCCAACAGAAACTCCAAGACGGACGCATCAACAAAAAGAGAAAATTGTACCTACATGAAATATCAAGACACAATATGCAGTACTAAGGTTTTACATATATACATATATATATATATAGAAAAATATATAGCCATAGTAAAATATATGCATACATATAAGAAAGCAAAAATAAGAATACAAGTGCTTACAAATCCACACATTATAGAACTACAGAGGAGTATCGAACATAATATCACTAAAGACTCTGTTAGCACATTTGCTGATATGGTAAATTGGGCTTCTGATCATTATGTTTGTTCTACACTTGGGAAGCTGGAAAGTTGTACAATGCCTGGATCCCGCCCGTGGCACATGGAAGTTAACCATGTGTAGTGTGCAGGAATAGTCTATTTTATTGTGCAATAAATTGCTGAGAAAGTTAGCTGCACATTTTTCTCGCCGGGCTCTTAAAGAATCAACTCCATGATCCAGAAGAAGCCCACCATGATTTATTCCGCGTAAAGGATACACCCCATCGCAGAAATCTTCTTTCGATAGATTCAACTTGAAGCTCGTAAGAAGTGTACACAGGATGCTAGATAACAGACGCATATTCAAGTTTGCTACATGCAAGTACAAAAAATAGGTCCTTCATGACATCAAGATTACTAAAATATTTACTTGACCGCATAACAAATCCCAATGTTCTGCTGGAAGACTGGCACAAGCTCATCACATGACTACTGAAAGTTAACTTTGCGTCAAAAACAACACCCAAATCAGTAATCTCAGAGTCACTACGCAATGGATGATTATCAATGTTATATGAAAAATTGAGACAGTTTTTCCTCCTAGCAAATCGTACAACGCAGCATTTTTCAACATTCAATTTAATTCTGTTTCTCTTACACCAACTGTGTATTATATAAGGATTCTCTTGCAGGTGGTTAGCGTCAGCTACGCCACTTACATGCGAAAATATCTTTAGATCATCAGCGTACGCCCGCCCAGAGCACGTTAGAGCATTTAGGAGATCATTTACAAATAGTAGGAAACATCAAGGCCCCAGATTCGAAGGCTGGGGAACACGAGCAGAAGCGACAAATTCATATGATCTAAATCTATTATAGAAAACACAGCTGGGTTTATTGGATAAATAAGACTTCAGTAAAGAAATTAAATCGGCGCTAAAACCAAATTGGTCCAATTTTAAAAGTAAAATGTTGTGGTCAACTGAATCAAATGCACGCGCAAAATCCGTGTAAATTATGTCCATTTGACCACCAGAATCGAGTGTTGTACAAATATCCTGAGTTACACGAAGCAAATTAGTAAGAGTAGACCTCCCACGCATGAAACCATGTTGAACCGCTGAAATTTGCTGATTAACATGTATATAAATATATTTGTACACAATGTGCTCTAAAACTTTCGAGAAGTTTGAAAGAATTGATATGGCCCTGTGGTTGTTTAAATTAGAATTATCGCCTTTTTTATATATTGGTATAATTCGGGCGAACTTCCAGCGCACAGGAAATTGGCATGTCTTTAGGCACAAGTTAAACAATATATCCAGCGGACGCACTAACACCATGCGACAGTCCTTAATTAGAAATAAAGGAATTTGATCGTCACCCGCTGTTGAGGTAGATTTAAGCTGCATTATACTATGCAAAATATCGTTATCCGATACAGAGCAGACACCGAAGGAATTGTAGGATAGGTTCACCTCAGGCAAGTCATCATCGCTACTCGGCGGCAGATATATACCCGAAAAAACATCTGTAAATCCATTAACGATCTCAACAGGGCCATCTAGAACACTATTGCCGTTATTCATAACAGGAGGTAGTCTGGTAGTGCGTTCTCTGACGTACGTATTGCCAAAGGAAACGTGGAATAAGCTTTAAGCTTTGTTCGGCTAATTGTAAATAATTCTTTTAAGCCTCATCAATTAAGGTTTCAGTTAAAGACCTAAGCCTACCAAACTCAAGATAGAAGCACTGGCGTCCCGTAGACTTCCATTCACAATGATAGAATCTCAGGAGTTTAAGGAAATGAATAATATTGCCAGTGAACCAACATTTTCAAATTTAATTAATTATTTCAGAATTAAATACTTGTTGTTCGCTCTGACTTTTTAGAGATGAACGTAAACCTACTAGTGAAATATTCTAAATATATAAAATTAACTTATTGTTAGTACTAAACGCTTTTATTTGCCCTAATTCGTGTAGATCTTAAGGCGTCCAATTGTACCGTTGTTAGTTATCGATACGCAACAAAAGCGTATAATCCGGTCCCTGGGTATCACTCATATACACTCGAATCACTTTAATAAAAGTAATTACAGTGTGATAAAAAGATGATCAAAACGGACAAGACCAAAAATGACATGACCAAAACCAAGGAATAATCCGTCATTTATATAATAGCAATTTCCAGAACCTCCGGTCAGTGTACGATGGTGCAAAGCAAGCCCGTAGGTAATCGGGATCGCAAAAACAACGCGCGTAAAAGAAACGCAAAAGAAACGAAATAAAGCGAACTCGTCCACCTGCGTACTACATAGAAAATAACGTAATACGCGACCAGCGCGATTATTGATACGGTAAAGGAAATGATATCGTAGTCGGTCGACGACGTGTTGTCCCAACGACGGCCAATGCGTAGAGTAGCCGGCTCGTCGTTCCGGCGGGTATCATTAGAGCAAAAGGAGTATATACTTTGTCGGGGAAAGATTCGCAAATTCTCCGGAGCGGATTTCTCCGATAATTATACGCCTCGTCCACCGGCCAAAAAGACGCAAAAGGTCGTCGTCAGGAGATAAAAACGTGCTTCTGAATACGTGACTTCGCCAAGTCGATGTGCCGTTTCTGCTACGTTTTCGCCTGCGGCGAGACGCTTTTCGGACGACGATGCGGCGACGTGTCCATTCGTTGTTATTTTAATTTTCAACAATCGCATATTTCGCGTGAAGACAGAAAGGAATAAATGTTAGTTTAAATCTGCAGTGAAAAATGTTTTTGTGAAGTGAAAACTTCTGTAGCCTCGTTGTGAGTGATTTGAAGCTCGATGAAACGAAAAAGCGACACTAAAAAGAAACAAACATATACATCTATAGGATTTATCCTGCGAGAAAATGAGATAGAATAGCCTCCCCACTCTTGCTTGGAACTTCAATTCAAACCCTAGGATCAACGGGGAAAACCGCCCTGCACCCTCCTATCTCACGGGAAAGGCTGCTGTAGTTTTGCAGTCTTGGGGGTTGATCAAAGAAATTTAGCTTGCTGCGTAAGCTAAATTGGGGGATTTATCGCTCTGAAGATGGGAGAATTTGTTTTCAGATTACTTATAATCTTTTGTCGTCGCTTGTAGAGGGATTTGATGGTCGTCGAGGGACCTAGGGACGTTGCCTCAGCCGATAGTGAAGAAATCTGCTGGACGACGGATCTTTACTCGGAGAGGGGGTCTATCTTGGGGATCGACGACCATCTGAACTGTGGGATTATCGCTGGCGCGGGCTCTATCCCACGCGGACTACAGGAGCTGCTCTAAGAACTCACGCTGAGTCGGAATGTTTAGATTTCGATGGATCTGTTCATTGCTTACGAAGTAAGGAGCGTCGACTAGGATTCGGCGAGGCCGATTACGAAGGACCTCGAATTTTTCACGTGCGTCTTCGCAGCTGAGGACCAGGCCATAGCGCCGTAGGTCAACAGCGGCCGGAGTGTCGTCTTGTACACAAGCAACTTACTACCTAGGTGAAGGGGACTCCTTCGCCCTAGGAGGGGAGTAGCATGTTGTGTAGTAATGAATCGGGAGCGGACCTAATCGACCTGCTTCTTCCAGATGAGACTCTGGTCGCAGTGTACTCTTAGATACTTTACGTCAGGGTTCCAGGGAACCGCGACATTTCCCGGGGCCTACGTCTTCTCGTGAATCTAACTGCTACGCATTTAGATTCGTTTACCCTCAGTCTCCACTGAGTCGTCCACTTCAGGAAGCCGCCAGTAGCCCTCTTGAGGCGTCTACTGATCAGTTTCTCGCTTCTGTTGGCTGCGAAGATGACTTTGTCATCCGCATAGACAGCAATCTCTATAGCGGGCTCTCGGGGAAATCTGACATGAACACAAGGAAAATGCGAGGTTCCAGGAGTGATCCCTGCAGGACGCCAGACCGTATTCCACAGGTGCTCGACTTCACGGTTTGGTATTTGGTGCAGAAGGATCTGTCAGCCAAATACGACCTAACAAGCCTAATCATTGACGGGTTTATGTTGGAAGCGATCATTTTGTGGATCAGCCCATCGTGCCAGACTGTGTCAAAAGTCCCCACTCTTGTCTACCAAGCGTTGTATACATGTGTGCTTGTGTGCGCCTGCGTATTACCCAGCCGAATCGAGAGAAAAGGCGCCGTATGGTGAGTATAGTAGCTATATTTCACTGCCTAATACTTGCTTAAGTTACGACTGTCTGATCGAGACCACAATTACAACTCCCGTAGGAAAATAACTTTCAGACTGTCATTACGGTGCTAGTTAACATCGAATCGGACGTTTATTATAAAAATATTTTCTAAATAATTGTATGCATTGAAATCATATAAAAAGTCATAATAAAAGAAAAGAGCAATGTTCTATAAAAATATATTTATAAAAACTAGAAAAAAACGTTATATAATATGGAACAAAATAACATAATGCTAATATAAATAAATAAGAATAAGACTCAGTCTATAATGTGTATTAATCTTCAGAAACGACAATGTTGTTATCGTGCAGAACTGTTGAATATGAAATAACGATAACCTGATATTTTGCAACCGTCATTTCAAAATAACAATAACGGTCGGAACTGTTATTTTAAATAAATAAAATTTATTTATTATAACGATTTTTCCCATCACCATTTGCTTTGGCGAAAGCGTTCTGAGTGTGTGTTTGTACGTGTGTTAATACGTGTGTGTGCGCCTGCGTATTACGAATCTTTGGTACCAATATTATAATAAATATACCCTACAATTACCCCACTCCTGATACTGCATTCGTCTCATTCTTTCGCAATTTACTTTCCTGAAGGTTTCACTTCCACTGCGTGTGAACCGGGCACACAATTTTTTCTTTGTGAAACCGGGACAACATGTTCGTTAAAAATTATTCGCTAGAATTTATTCTGCGATCGTGGCTTACGGTAGACGTATACATACATACATACGAGATCCATGCATTGCGGATCGGTTACGAATTGCAAGCTCAGTGCTATACAAATTTGATCGCATTGTTTGGCAGCGCAAGCGGAAAGAGACGCCCGAAAAAGCTTTCCGAATGGCATCTGCTCGCATCAATGCGTACATCGATAGCTAGACCTTCCATTACGGTATGGTACATATCGATGTCAATTAATCATTGTTGCTGCGGTCGACTTCACAAAAATACGGATGTGGCAATCGAAAGGGTTGTATTAGTCAGCACGGCCTCGTTCGATTCTTGGCGCTTCGCCCCGGTTGTAGCGAATTTTGTATTTTTAACTTTTATGCTTTCATTTTATGTTACGGTTTCAAATTTGTTGTTGGCTTTTAGGAATTTCAAAGTTTCCGGATTCTATATTCCCTTTCCCAATTTGTCGTAGCACCGTATATTACTTGTTCCCGCGCGTTTCCACGTTTTCGCTGATTTTTCTTCTTCCGTCCATCGCATTTTTACCACCAATTGCATTGCGCTGTGACTATATCGGGAGGCAGTGCCCCATCTTCTAATCTTGCAGAAACTGGCGACGATCGAGTTCCAACGTAGTCACCTTGATCTTCCGGTGTGTCGCGTAGAAACGGATCACTTGTTCGTGTTTGTCGAGTCGAAAGATTGTCGACACCATCCTTATATGTAGGTTTACATATGGAATTTCTTTTCGATAATTAGAGGTAGTAATTACGCAAACTGAGGGCAGTACCGTTCGATGGTTCTTTTAAGTCGAATCGACTAGGGTAACTTTCCCGTATCATTAGTATAAATTAAAGGCTCCCTCTGCATATCATTAAATTCACTATTAGAACGAAACTGCTTCAAGAAAATTACGCAAAAACAGTTTAATTTTGATTTAACTTATTCGCGCTGGGAATGCAACTTTGTGTAAACTTTTCCACCTAAAGGTGTACACCCAAATGAAGGAGACATCTCTTCAAATGTAAGCTCGCTTTATTTACTTAATCCCGAATCTTTCTTCTTTACCTAACGGTGTGAAACTCCAACGAAGGATACATCTCTTATATTGTTGAAATCACTTTAATAAAAGTAATTACGGTATAATAAAAGTGAAGGATGATTAAAAGGACTCCAAACCAAAAGCGACATATCCAAAACCAAGAATAATCCGTTATTTGTGTAATAGGAGCTTCCAGAACCTCCGGTCAGCGCACGATGGTGCCAAGCATCTTGGACTTCCGCGTAGACGCAGATCATTTGTTCTTGAAATCGCCTTTGTAATTGATCGGGTCGCAAAATCGTCGATCCCACCTTTGTAGGTTCATATATAGATTTCTTCTCGATAATTAGAAGTACTAACTAGACGAAGTGTGTGCAGTACCGTCAGACGGTTTTTGTAAGTCGAATCGATTAGGGTAACTTTCCCGTATCATTAGTATAAATTAAAGGCTCCCTCTGCCTATCATTAAATTCACCATTAGAACGAAACTGCTTGAAGAAAATAACGCAAAAACAGTTTAATTTTGATTTAACTTATTCGCGCTGGGAATGCAACTTTGTGTAAACTTTTCCACCTAAAGGTATACACCCAAATGAAGGAGACATCTCTTCAAATGTAAGCACACTTTGCTTACTTAATCCCGAGTGTTTCTTCCTTACGTAACGGTGTGAAACTCAAACGAAGAATACATCTCTTTCAATCTAACATAAGCTTATATTGTTGAAGTGACTTTAATAAAAGTAATTACGATATAATAAAGAAAGCGATGATTAAAAAGGACGCCAAACCAAACGCGATATGTCGAAAATCAGGAATAGTCCGCCATTTATATAATAGCAGCATCCAGAACTTCCGGTTGGCGTCCGATGGTGCCAAGCATCTTGGACTTCCGATTTGTCGCGTAGACGCAGATCATTTGTTCTTGAAATCGTCTTCGTAATTGGCCGAGTCGAAAAATCGTCGATCCTACCTTTGTAGATTCACATATGGATTTCTTCTCGATAATTAGAGGTATTAACTAGACGAAGTGTGCGTAGTACCGTTAGACGGTTTTTGTAAGTCGAATCGACTAGGATAACTTTCCTGTATCATTAGTATAAATTAAGGGCTCCCTCTGCCTATCATTAGCTTCACCATTAGAACGAAACTGCTTCAAGAAAATTACGCAAAAACAGTTTAATTTTCATTTAGGTTATTCGTGCTGGGAATGCAACTTTGTGTAAACATTTCCACCTAAAGGTATACACCCAAATGAAGGAGACATCTCTTCAAATGTAAGCACACTTTGCTTACTTAATCCCGAGTGTTTCTTCCTTACGTAACGGTGTGAAACTCAAACGAAGGATACATCTCTTTCAATCTAACATATAGCTTATATTGTTGAAATCACTTTAATAAAAGTAATTACGGTGTAATAAAGAAAAGGATGATTAAAAAGGACGCCAAACTAAACACGATATGTCCAAAACCAAGAATAATCCGTCATTTGTAGAATAGGAGCTTCCAGAACTTCCAGTCGGCGTACGATGGTGCCAAGCCATCTTGGACTTCCGGTTTGTCGCGTAGACGCAGATCATTTGTTCTTGAAATCGTCTTCGTAATTGGTCGAGTCGAAAAGTCGTCCACCCCACCCTCGTAGATTCACATATGGATTTCTTCTCGATAATTAGAAATACTAACTAGACGAAGTGTGTGTACTACCATCAGACGGCTTTTGTAAGTCGAATCGCCTAGGGCAACTTTCCCGTATCATTAAAATAATAACGCAAAAACATTTTAATTTGTATTTAAGTTATTCGTGCTGGGAATGCAACTTTGTGTAAACTTTTCCCCTTAAAGGTGTGAAACTTAAATGAAGGATACATCCCTTCAAATCTAAGCACACATTACTTAATTTTGAGTCTGTCTTCTTCACTTAAAGGTGTAAAACCCAAAAGAAGGATACATCTCTTTGAATTTAAGCCTACATTTTTGGAATCACTTTAATAAGAGTAATTACGGTAAAAAGAAGAAAACCAGCCCGATTTCTTTAGATTTTTATTGTTTTTAATATAATACGAATTGCCATCGCTGTATCTACCGTAATTTTACTGTTAAGATTAATGTTTGTACAATTGTTTCTTTTAAACGTCGCTAATTCAGTTTTCTTTGAAATTTATGCTGTTTACCATACTTGAATCCATTTTATGCACCGAACTCACAGAAACCTTTGAATATTTTCTATATTATATTTCGTATTTAATATCAATGCAAATTGTATAATCCTCTGCTTTCTGCTGGAAACTTAGTTGTAAATAACAATTGTTGGTCAAGAACTTAAAATCCTTTAGCTTAATAATACTTCAGAAAAAAGTCGATCTCGTAGCGGGCTTAACCTTCCGTGTACGAGGTGTGGTATAACACATCCCAGCGGTTAAAAATGCAGAATAGTTCAAATATAGTAAAAGCAGCCGACTTCGTTTTCTCAGTAGCTGCAAGTGCGACATTGCCCTTTCGATAAGTGTAATTTCTACAGTCCGGTATCAACATCAAAGCACATGACACGTGCATAAAGTACGCTTGGGTATCGCATACCCCACCTTGTATTGCGCGTGGATAAAAAGCAATGTTTAACTATATTTGTTTTTTTATTCATTCCTACACACATTTATGTATTTCACGTAAAAAGATAATTTTAGTAATATTTTCAGGTAATAATTTCATGTAAACATGCCTGGGTTAACAGAGTCGCAAGTACTAAGAGTCCTTTTAGAGTAATACCTGGAATAATATTTTTTTTTCTTCTATAAACTGTTCATAGGTTATAAGAAGATGTACTACAGTCTTATAAATTAAAAGAAAATGCGATTCTAACAGTTCTAGTTCTCAAAAAATGACCTGATAGTTTATAAATTGAAGAAAAATTGGAATTGTTGTTTTTTGTTTAACGGAAGTCCATTCAAATGTATAAATTAATATATGTTTCACTTGAACCATTTTATTAGTAGTTACTGAAATAAATTTCATATCAAAAACTCTCATAAAGTGTTAATTTGTTGATTTAATTTTGTTTTGGGGTATGACAAACCCCACCTCGTATGGCATATGCGATTTAGTCACCTGGTACACGGAAGGTTAACAGGCTTAAAAATTAAATACTTCACTAAAATCAAAATAAAATATGATTCACTTCTTGGATGGAGTCGATTGGATCATACGTTTAATTTGAACCCTTATTTCAACCAGATTTACTTAGGGCTCAAGGAAATCGAAGAAAAACAAAACTAAAAATAATTTTTGTTTCAACAGAAAAAGAATATGAATTTGGTGTAATATAAATAGGAGATAATATAATTACTAATTATCTTATTGAAACCACTTGTATTTGATTTGTAGTTTACACTATTTTGTTTAATAAATTTCATTCTACACCTTCGATGAAGGTTTGGGAGATGTTAAGATAACGAAACAAATGGAAAAAATATATATCCGGTCTCTCGTTTCCAGCAACATTATAACAGATGCTCCAAATTTCTGCCACATCTCCAATACATAAACGTGCTCGCCGTAGTAATGAGTCGGGCCCAAAGTGCAGCGCATTTTGTTAACGAATTCTATTAATTGACGTATTTATGCGATTTCTTCATTCTTCTATGTCATTTACTAGCTGGCCCCACAAGAATAAATCTAGGGGGTGCAAGTCAGGTGACCGAGGAGGCCTCCGTGGCCTATCCAGCGATTCTCGTATGTGTAATCTAAATGGCGGCTGAAGTCTACGCGGAAATGTGGAGGAGCCCCATCGTGCATAAACCACATCTATTGGCGAATATTGGGCGGTATTTCTCCGAATAATGGTGGTAAATCATTTCGTAGAAAATCCAAATAAGTTTGTCCGTCCAAACGATTTTGAAGCACAAATGATCCAATAATAAATTTATGTATTATGAAAATCGTCGTCGATAATGAGTACACCACGTATCTAGGATGCCATTTTCTTCTATTGTAGATCTTAGGACGCATTGACCTTCCATTATTTGATATGGTTTCTTACCCGCTGGAATAACCATCGTTTTTGTTCCCTTTACATTTATCTTTATATTGATTCTCTTCAATTATTCCCCTATTACATTGGCCTTGTGCTGTAGATTTTCTTCTGAGCCTGTTATTATGGCCATGTCGTCTGCGAATAGAAGTTCCGGTAGGACCACGTTTTTCATTTTCCAATAACCCAATGTCAGCAGGTTCATCTTCTTCTTAGCCTTCTTCAATGCTTCGCCCAATACCACCGATAACAAAACGGCCTTCAAATACAACCCTGCTTCAGTCCTTTTCGTGTCTCGAACCCTCGTGATTCCTCATTAGTTAGTTCTTACTACATTTAGTGTTTGTATTATACGTGGTCTTTAATATTTCTATAATCCTTCTAGTTACTCCTTTCCTTTTTAAGCCTTCCCACACATCCTTTCTTCTTTATTTTATCGAAAGAGATCTAGTCGATATCATAAGTGGAAGTATTGACCCTATTCATCTCGTGGACCTTATTCACCCCAAACTACGATAGGGACTATGCCCATGCGATTAATACGCAGAAGGTGGTCGACTTCCTAAGCAAAGCAAGGTTCGAAAATCTTAGAAAATTGAAATTATGTTTCTTCAAAGGATACCAGGAATAGAATGGAGAAAAGGAGGAACATGGAGTTCCTTATTTAGAAGGGATGTAGGTTTGGAATCTGTATATGAGGAAATAATCAGGAAGCAAGGAAGTTGGCAAATGAAAATGGCGAAGAAACCAATACCAATCATGTACTTCGACGTTTTCAAAATTTACGACATAACCCTTAACCTTCCTAATCATCAATAATTTAATTCGAATCGTCGAAATTCCACAATGCGCTTCCGTCGCTGCTCATTGTTGGATATCTTTCGATATACGCATTGCGTTCGTAAAGCAGGTGTCTTCGTTAAATATTCTTTTCTTTTCGCCCGGTTTGCGTTTCGACCATTTCGTTCGTACGCACGCACGCAAAGGTCATCCAGACACGCAACGTCCTAAAGCTCGTCCGAGCACGCGGCCGCGATCATCGCCGATATTTCCCTAATTGTTTCTCCAAACACATACACATACACGCACACGAACAAGCAGAGAGATTACCCAAGGCACGATATCTTGTTTATTTGGATAGGACCGAAATTAGAGGGTAAATATTACGTTCGTAATCCGCAATTAAGAACACCTCGTGTTATATTTACCATCATCGGCGACGTGCGTGTTGAATTAGAAAAACAAAAGGAAATAGAGAAATATTGCGTGTCAATGACTAGTGAAGACATGTATCGATTGTATTGGTTGAGTTCAATCGAAGTATTTTTTTCCTTCCAGTGAGTCCAATTGAAATAATGTTTTTGTTGCAAATCGTACACGTCGATTCAGTTGATTGGGTCTCGTACACTTTTGCTCCCAAGTTCCTCCTATTTCTTCCGGCCCTCTGCCTGTTTGTTATTTTTTTATTATTATTATTATTCTCGCTAGTTAGCCAATTAATCCTCCGATTATCTGTCGTAAATAGCCATTTTATATATCTCGATGTACTGTTGTAAACAGGACGCTTCACCGACACCGTTGATTGAAGTCACTTATCGAAGGCCAAGTTTCTGCGATTTTACCCAAGTTCAGAAATTGTTATATCCAGTTTAGATTTGAATCACTTTTGAGCTTTTCTTTTCTTTAGTTTCTTCTTTTTCTTCTTCTTTTCATCCCCATAACTGTATCATCATTTTTTATTGTGGTACATATGAGCTAAGTTCTCGCTGATGTACAGCTAATATCTCGATGTGTTGTTGTAAACAGGACGTTTCACCGACACCGTTGATTCAAGTCACTTATCGAAGGCCAAATTTCTGCGATTTTACCCAAGTTCAGAAATTGTTATATCCAGTTTAGATTTGAATTACTTTTGAGCTTTTCCTTTTCTTTAGTTTCTTCTTCTTTCCTTTTTCTTCTCCTGCTCATATCCGTACCTATAGTATCCTTTTCGCTTGTTATACTTACAGACTAAATGCCCGCCGATGCACCACTAATTCCTGGTATAACTGTACTAGGCCCTATGTTCTATCAACATCATTCGAGCCACATTTTGGCAAAGACAAAGTTTCTGCGATCTAACATATCTTCCGTAATTATAATTTTGAGTTCATGCTGCTGGATTGCCTTCAATCTTCTTATCTTTTTCTTTGTTACTTTTCACCTGAATTTTTTCATATGGTCATACTTATAGAGTAGGTGTTAGGAGATGAACAATTAATTATCCAAAGAAATGTACTAGACCGCACGTTTCACCGACGCATTTCACTTATTGTTAGCGAAATTGTTGCGATTTTATCCAAGTTTCGGTTCGCTATCAAGCAGTAAATAACAGCTGATCGAGGACAGCGTATGAAATCGAGCAAACATTAGAAATCAGCTGTACTATATCTTTCTAATTTTCTTGAAGTTAATGTTGTAAGTACTGCCTTAATTAAAGTGATTCAGAGCCAGTTCAAAACAATAACCCACACTCCTTTCGTCAGGTATACGTGATTAAGTTCAGATCTTTTGGACTTAATTATTCACCGTAGTTAGATAGATAGATATCTTTATTGTTTAAGAGCCATATTATTATGGCATTGACATTGTTATATGCGCTATCTGCGAATAAATTTTCTTTTTGTGAAGACAGTCTATTGAATTACTTACTATATATAATTAGACTAATAGTTTCGTCAAATTTAGCCTTTTTAATTACATAAGAATGATATCAACTTAAGCGCCGCATCTTATCCTGCGGTGAATTCGTATTACCTTAGTAACTGCTTAGTACTTCTTGAGTTCATTAGCAATTAATATGCATACATATTCGTTTTACGTCGTTTTTATTAAATCGTGACCTACGCACCCTACCGGTTTCATTCGTCGGCTACGACGATTCAAAGTTGCCTCGTAACTTTATCATTCGTAGTAGCTGGCAAATTCTAATTAACCTTGTACACCATCTTTCCTTTCCATTTAGCTTTTTCCGAATTTCATTAGATTGAACCTTTGGTACTTACTTCTGCCAATTGTTGATCAACATGTTATGCTCCAACTTGGGTATTTTTGTCCTTTCTTATTACCATACGGTTACAACAAGTAGCTCTGTGCTAGTTTTCTTTTTACCTGCGCTTCTTGACCCTCGCTCCTTTCTTTTTCCTTTATAATTATTATTGTTCCATTTTGGCTTTCATTCTCCATCATTAACCGTTTCAGATTTTCAATTTCACGTGGTTTATTAGCAACATTCTGTTGTAAAGTTGCCTTTTATCCGCTTTCATTCCACCAATGACGTAAGTCACCGATGATTCGGCTTAGCATACGTGATTATTTCCAGGATGTGTGAGGCGCAAAGAAGACTACAGGGGGAAGGGCTCTCTAAATTAATCACCCGCTATTCCATATCACACCTGAAAAATCCATAAAAGCCAAACAAAGAATACTCCGTTTCGTCAATACAGATAACAATTTATTACGCGAGCTATCCTTCTACCGAAAAACTATTAGAGAGTCCTGTCAGTGCGTCAGCCCGTGCTGCCTCGATCTGATCAAAGGCATCAAGCACACGCACGCTAACGTTTCCTTCGGCTATACGCACACGAGCATGCGGACATGAACGGAACATAGGCGAATATCCCTATGTCGTACGTTCTCGCTTAAACGCATCATTGTGGAACAGAATAAGAACTAACAAATGGGCCATATAATAAATGTGGTCGCCGCACGTCAGACGGGAAATAAGTTCTGTGGGAACGGAACGACTGCGCTTGACATGTGTCAGTTCGTCGAAGGATTCGGAGGCCGGCGAATCGCCGGTCCTTCGAACAGGACGCCCCGATAGAAGCGTCGACGTTGTTAGGAGAAAGTAAGGTGAACGATCGAAATATGTGTTGTTAGGTTTACGGGGATATTTCGTACGTGTGTAGGTAGGTAGTAGGACGGATGCACGATTCGCTTCAGCAACGATGATATTGAAATGTTCGTTTGTTTCAAGTTTTTTGGTTCTAGAAGTTTTTTAATTTGAGTAATAGATACTGTGTAGGTGCAAGAATGTGCTATAGTTGCATTTAATTCGGTGAAGATTTGCATATTTTAAAGTCTGTGAGAATGTCATTGATGGATCAATTGAACCTTTTGAAGCAGATCCTGCTTGAATGCAGAGGTAACAATATCAAAATAATTTTTCAAAATTTTCTAGAGAGGGGGAGGGAGACAGATTTTGAGACAAATAACTACATTCAATAGTTTTTATATAATAATTTTTTTCGAAGGTATACTATACAATGTTGCATCAATACAAAGGCGTACAAGTATATAAGTTATTTAGTTTCAAAAGATAAAATGAATAACAACTATAATTTATAATGATTTCGATATATTCAATAGTCACTACTCGTGCAAGAATTGAATTCGACGTTTGTCGCATGCAAATGTATTGATAACATTGTCAATAAATTTCTTCTTCGCCTCCTTGTCCTCTATTTTTTCCTGTGCACACTAAGCATACGCAAGCCTGATAAACCATAAGTACTAAAGCTTTCTTCAATACAGCACGTTATAACAGGTAATATTGTACCAATCGTTATCACAGAACTGATAGAAGGCAAATATTCGCATTGCACTAAAACTTCGAATAAAGTTTGGACAAAACCAGTCGAAGGAAAACTTGTCCATTTCTCATACCACATACTGCCTCTATTTCTAAATGTTCCAAATCGTATTTTTCGCTAATTTTTAGCGTTGTAATATTTATCATGTATCATGCAGTGGCTTTCCGTTTTGCACTTTCTCTAAAAAATTTTACTACAGATTTAATCATCACTATTGTTTGCCGGACTTTTGTTAGAATGTTAGTCATTCACAAGTAGGTTTAACCTTTGAGAAATACAATGTACGTAAGTGGCTTTTGGATATATATTTCAACCTGAAGACATTGATAGCATATAACAAACTAGAATCAGTAACTATAGAAGCATTACTGTGGGCCGATGATTTGGCACTAATAACTGACAGCTATATGAATATGAAAAAATTAGCAAAAATATGCACAGCAGAGATAGGGAAGATGAAGATTGAAATAAATGTAGGAAAAAGCAAACTAATGGTGATAAACAACAAAGAGCCTGACACTAGATTACATCGGTAAACTTCCTACTATCATTATATCGAAGGGCGAAAAAATTGTTCTAGATATAGCAAAAAGAGGATGGAAAGTCACAAACATATACTACGCTCTAAATCAAACCATCTTAGGGAACAAAGATCAAACAAATATCTGCAGTTTCGTCAGCCAAGGTTACTCACAAACTGTTGCAGTAATAGCAGTGCAGTTGTAGTTTAATAACTTACCCTAATGTTACGCTGCCAACAGCCGGAAGTGGTAACCCGCAGTAAAATTCCGTCCCATGGTTATGGGTGCCAAAATCTTAGTTTTCATCATTATTGTTATTAAAATTTTTTGAATTTTTACTAGATTTTAGAGGAGTAAGTGTCCCGTTTTCCCTCTCTGTGGACGGCCATGCTGAAAGTGTGATAGGAACTCAGAACAGATTAAATCGGTCTTCCACATTGAATCTTAAAAACAACGAAATTAAAGTACTCAAGCTGGGGAAGTTTGATTCTACAGGGACTAATCATTCCCACTAAAGATTTCCTTCTCCTCCGAAGTCAGTGCTAATACAATCTCAAAGGATATCTCTAAGGTTAGAATCATTTTTCAAAGATTGCATTCCGATGTAGTTGCAACTTTGCAAAGAAATCAAAATGGCACTCGCTGACGGTCTGAAAAGTAGTAAATCTACGTAACTTGAATCTCAAGCATGTTAAAAGTATTCCATCATCCATAACCATGCTTTACCAAAATGTGCGACATCTCAGATTTAAAGCCCATTCGTTCTATATTATCGTACTCCTCGCGGCTAACATGCGGAATTATTATTTTGTGTTCAGCTTTTAATGGCCTCTTATCTCTTTACCTCTTTCTTTTCTTCCTTTTTTCTTGTTTACTTTTCATCCCCGCGTCTGTAGCATTTTCCTTTTTTAATACCGCACATACGGACTAATCCAATTACTAATCTATTGGATTAGTAATAACGGAAAATATATTGAAAAGCATGTTGACAGAAGAATATATAAACGAGAGATTGTTGAAGATGAAAATTAGGCTATTAGAGGAGATAAGTACATTAATAATAACATACGGAGTAAATGAGGACGTTCGCAAAAAAGAAACAGACGAATTTTGCGAAAGAATCCAAACGTCAATAGACGAAGGAGGAGAAAGTATTATAGTTATAGGAGATCTTAATGGTAGAGTAGGACATCAAAAGGAAGGAATCGAAGATATCCTTAGGAAGAGAGGGAGAACATACAGAAAATAACAATGGAAATAATCTAGTGATAGGAAATTCCAAGTGCAAACACAAGGACATTCACAAGTTTTCACGAACTGAAAAAGCAGAAGAGAGAAATCGATTGTAGATTATTTCTTAGTAAGCAAACACAAAGAGGAAATGATATAAGATATTAAAGTAACACGCAGTGCAGAGATAGGAAGTGATCACTATTTGGTAAAAATAGATATGCGAGGAAAAGAGAAGAGAGAAGATTGAAAAAGAAGAGTGGAAAGGATATAAGAGAAAATTAATAGTTCCAAATTGAAAGAAAGAAAATATCAAGATAACTATCAACAAATATTAGCTAAAAGATTCGAAGATCGGCAAGGAAACGGAATTGAAGGAAAGCGCAATATTTTCAGAAACCTATTGGACGCATCAAAAGAGAGCTGTGGAGTTAAGAAATTAACAAACAAGCACATAAGAAAAACAAAATGGTGGACCACAGAAATCGAACGCGTGGTAAAACAGAAGAAAATCAGTTGAAAAAGATATCTAGAAACATAAAGTCCAGAAGATTTTGAAGAATATAGGGAAAAATGGAGCAAGAAATTAATGAAAGAATGAAAAAGGCGGCAAGAATGTTGCATGCATAGAATTTAAGAAATCGCGATTCTATCGGTAATAGACGGTTTGAGGATGCTTATCTCGTTGTTAGCGAAGCATATGTCACCGGATTTAATTAGATAATTTGCGTGGCGAGGAGCTTACCGATGTGATAATAGCGTCAATCATATTACACCACAATCTTTGCTTGCAAGCACTATCAATTAACATAGATGGATGTTTTCGATTTTGCCTTAGTCTCTCATTTCTTCGTTACGTATTCTGTATAATAGAGTTTTTTTCTCACGATTTGCTTCTAAATTTTCATCTCTGCATTTCATGCTCTGTTCTTTCGTTTTATATGTAATTGCTCTTGTAACCGTCGTCGCATAAACATACTTACAATGATCGATGGCACCATGGTTTTGTGGATTCTTGTCTTACTGTCTATCGTTAAAAGTCAAATTTCTCCAGATAAATTCTCTCAAATAATCCGATATTCTTACAGCTTACACACTTATAAATAAAGTGTGATTCAAGTAGAGATACTTTTTTCAATAGCTTTTTCTTGACAGATCACGTGTGAGTCGTGTCATGCTATCATGTTATTTTTGTTTAGTATTGTTTGACATTTCATCATGCAAAGATTTACGCGTGAACAACGTTTACAAATCGTTCAACTTTATTACGAAAATTCACGCTCTGTGAAGAATGTGTTTCGTAAACTTCGCTCAACTTATGGTGAACACAATCGGCCTACTGAGCGTACTATTCGCAACACCATCACCCATTTTGAGACCCAGCATTCATTATTGGATAATATTCGACCAAATAGACTACGTCCAGAATGCAGTGAAGAAAATATAGCGGCCGTAGCTGAGAGTGTACACGCAGACCGTGGAGAGTCGATTCGGCGCCGTTCGCAGCAATTCGGACGGACGTATGGAACGACTTGGCGCATTTTACGTCGAGATCTTAAATTGAAAGCGTACAAAATACAGCTTGTGCAAGAACTGAAGCCGCTCGACCTTCCCAAGCGACATCGCTTCGCTCTATGGGCTCTTGAAAAGTTCCAAGAAAATCCGACGTTTTCGAAGCAAATTTTGTTCAGCGATGAGGCCCATTTCTGGTTCAATGGGTATTTAAACCGGCAAAATTGCCGCATTTGGGACGAAGAGCAACCTGAAGAGATTCAATAGCTGCCACTTCATCCAGAAAAAACAACGGTTTGGTGTGGTTTGTGGGCCGGTGGAATCATCGGTCCATATTTCTTCAAAAATGATGCCGGTGAGAACGTAACCGTCAATGGTGACCGTTATCGTGCCATGATAACCGACTATTTGATGCCTGAAATTGAAGCTCGTGAACTCGGCGACATTTGGTTTCAACAAGACGGCGCCACTTCCCACACATCGCATCAATCAATGGATTTATTGAGACAACACTTCGGTGAGCAAATAATTTCACCTTTTTGAGCCGGTCGATTGGCCACCAAGATCGTGTGATATCACACCGTTAGACTTTTTCCTGTGGGGATATGTAAAGTCTAAAGTTTATGCGGACAATCCTGCTTCGGATTGACCATCTGAGACGTAGCCGCGGCCAACATTTGAAAGACATAATCTTCAAAAAATAAATGCCAAAGAATGTTCTTTCAAATGATAATAAACATTCCCCATTAAATTTGAATTTTCAGTGTTTTTTTCTTTAAAAAAGTAGGGAACCTCGAAATGAATCACCCGTTACATATATCGGATATCGATTTGAAAATTTCAATTACTTCGTACATGAAAATACGTTTCAGAGGAAACGTTTATGTTCGGCGTTGTTTAAACAAAATAGCATTAATTAAATATTCCGTCCGACGATAAATAGTAGTGATCGATTTTCGGTGTGCCATAAAATTACCTCTTGCATAATAAATAGAATAATAGATGGTGCCGGTTTACAATGGACCAATTCCCGGGAGTATTTGGTTTTGTGTTATTATTAGAAGTAATAAATACATACATATGTACATAGTAGAAAGGGATACGGTAATATAGATATGGACAATTAAATGGGCTACGAGGGTGGATTAACAAGTTTCCGGGATCGCTACTGGGGGTTCCTATTTTTCCAAATACTTTACGTCGTTGTGTTGGCAACTCTTTCATATCGATTGACTGCAAATGTTAAATCGATCTGTCAAATATACTGGTTTTGACGAGCATTTAAAAAAGTACCGTTTTGTGTCTTCAATTATGGATAAAAACGACGTTCGAGCGGTCATCAAATTGTTCTATTTGAAAGGGGGAAAATTAGATATTGTTCTTGAGGGTTCATCATCTTCATTTTCCACCGAGAATTCAAGCGTGGGCGCATCCATACAAGTGATGAATCACGTTCAGGACGTCCGAAAACGGTTACCACGCCAGAAATTGGGAAAAACTCCATTACATAGTTGTTGCAAATCACCGAATAAAAGTGCGTGAAATAAGAGGAAACCGTGGGCATCTCTTATGAACGAGTACTTCGTATTTTACATAATGAATTGGTTTTAAACAAAGATTCCCGCAAGATGGGTGCCGCATTTGTTCAAGTCGGAGCAAAACGCATTCGAACACGGGCCTCGGCGGATTGTTTGTTTACGAGCAATCCAAGGGATTTCGAGGAACGATTCGTGACTATGGATGAGACCTGGATTCATGACTACACATCAGAAACGAACGGGACAATCAAACAGTGGATTGCACGCGGTTTCGCATATGGGCAGAATAAAAATTTCATTCAATCCCTTCAACCATGGTGAATTTTGCGTAGAGACTTGGGTCTACATCCTCACAACTTTCGATTATCCCAGAAGCTCAGGCCAGATGACCATCGCGATCGACGTACGTTTGCAGATTTGGCCGTTGGAACGTCTCGAAGTCGACCATCATTTCGGCCAAAAAATCGTCTTCATTGGCGAAGCATAGTTTTAGCAAAATGATTACGTCAACATCCGAAATTATCGCATATGGGCTGAAAAGTATTCGCAAGTGTACTTACTCCATTGTACGCACCAAAAATCAGTGTCTTCATTGCAGATTGTGGATTGGGAACATGTACGGACCATTTTCGAGGACGACAATGCCCGAGCTTTTGGTACTGGTATTGATAATGACGGTACATTGTTCCAAGGCGGGACAACAAACCACACAGATGGCGAAACGATCGCTTTTTTTGCGTGAACAATTTGGCCTCATTAGATTTTCTCTCCTTTGGAATTATCTGAAGTAACCTTTCTTCACCAACCAACTAAACACCATCCAAAAGTTCAAGGAGAACATACGACGGTGTTGAACCACAGGTATGCCAATTTGTCATAAAAAATTGGGGTTATCGTATGACGGTCACCAAACGAAGGCGGTTGGATGGCTATGTTACTGATATCATTTTCCATTCGTCAACGTAATCGAATAGACTTTCATGAGACGCTAGAAGTTTAACGAAGTTCAAAGCTGCTTGATTTTTATTCAATTACAAAATCCGGACGTCAAAACTAAAGAATTCCCGACTTTTCTACTCTTTCAAGATTCGAGTTTGAAAGGCTTAAAATGTACATCCCCCTTCAAAACTAAGGAACACCTTACTTTTGGACATTTTTCAACTTCAGGTTTGAGAATCTTCAAACGTACACGCCTTCATCAGGAATAAAAACGCCTTTACGTTCGTATATCGTTAAAATTTGAGTTTAAAAGGCTCAAAATGAACATACCTTCATCAAGAATAAAGAACGCCTTACTTTTGGACATTTTAAAGCTTTGAGTTTGAAGGACTTAACATATATATGCTTTCATCGAAACTAAAGAAACCCTTACCTTTTACATATTTTTAATATTCGAGTTTGAAGGGCTTAAAATGTACATGCCTTCATTAGGAATAACGAACCCTTTACTTTTCAACATTTTTAAGCTTTGACTTTGAGATGCTCAAAATGTATATGCCTCTATCAAAGTTAAGGAATACCTTACTTTTGCGCATTTTTAAGCTCCGAATTTAAAAAGCTTAAAATGTACATGCCTTCATCAGGAATAAAGAAGCCTCTACTTTCGTATATTGTCGAAATTTGAGTTTCAAATGCTTAAAAAGTACATGCCTGAATCAAAACTAAAGAACACCTTACCTTTGAACATTTTTAATCTTTGATTTTGTGACACTTAAAATATATATGCCTTCATGAAAACTAAAATACACCTTACTTTTGGACATCTTTAAGCTTGGAGTTTGAGATGCTTAAAATCCTGTTTATCAAAATTTAAAAATCCCTTACTTTTGTAAATTTTTAAGCTTTGAGTTTGAGATGCTTAAAATGTACATGGTTTCGTCAAAACTAAAGAACACCTTATTTTTGGACGTTTTTAAGGTTCAAGTTTGAAAAGCTCAAAATGTACATGCCTTCATCAGGAATAAAAGCTTAAATATACTTTCGTATATTGTTAAAATTGAGTTTCAAACGCTTAAAATGCCTGCATCAAAACTAAAAAAAAAAATCCTCACTTTTGGACATTTTTAACCTTTGAGTTTGAGATGCTTAAGATGTATATCTTTGTATTAATATTAAAAAATCCTTTACTTTTGTGTACATTCTTAAGGTTTGAGGTTGAGATACTTAAAATGTATATGCCTTCATCAAAACTAAGAACAAAAACCTTGCTTTTGGACATTTTAAAGCTTTTAGTTTGAAATGCTTAAAATGTATATGCCTTCATCAAAATTCAAGAAAACTTTCCTTTTGGAGATTTTTAAGCTTTGAATTCAAGATGCTTAAAATGTTTATACTTTGATCAAAACTAAAGAACTCGTTACTTTTGGACATTTTTAACCTTTGACTTTGAGATACTTAAAATGTATATGATCAAAACTAAAGAAGCCCATACTTTTTAAGATTTTTGAAATTTGAATTTGAAAGGCTTAAGAGGTACATGTCTTCATTATTCATGATTCCCTATCTATTCTCTATAAATTGACGCTCAAATTCGATAGAAAAGTTCACTTGATCAAAAATTACCTTTCGAATTCTATACGAAATGTGATTTAACACCAGCTAACGTCCAAATTCGATAGAAAATGACGTCAAAATCGGATGTTTCCCATTGTCCCATTGGCCCATTGCAAAAATTGAGTTTATTTGCAGTTAAGAAGAAAACAAACAGAAACATAAACAATTTGAAAGGTAGAGACGTTGGAATCTCTTAGAAAGTGGCATTTGACAGAAATTGACGTTCAAATTCAATAGAAAATGACATCTGACAGCAGTTGACGTTGTAATTCGATAGGTAATGATATTTGAAAGAAGTTGATGTCCAAATTTGTTAGAAAATGACGTCAGAAATTAACGGGAAATGCTGTAAAGATTAGATTTTTGCACAGTTTTATTGTGAACCTTCGCGTTCCCTTTTGCGAACCTTCGAGTTCCCTTTGCATCTAAGAAGAATACTAAGGAGAAAAAAACAGTTTGAAGGGAAACGACGTTGGAATCTCGTAGAAAAATGGCATTTGATAGAAATTGACGTGTGAATTCTTTAGAAAATGACATTTGACAGAAGTTGACGTTCAAATTCAATGGGAAATGACATTTGACAGAAATTGACGTTGTAATTCGATAAATAGTGATATCTGACAGAAGTTGATATCCAAATCTGATAGAAAATGACGTCAAAAATTGATGGGAAATACCGTAAAGATTAGATTTTTGAATAGTTCCATTGTGAACCTTCGAGTTCCCTTTGCATTTAAGAAAAATACAAAAGAACGGGAACAGTTCGAAAGGAAACGACGTTGGAATCTCTGGAAAAAATGAAGTTTGACAGAAATTGACGTTTGAATTCTTTAGAAAATGACATTTGACAGAAATTGACGTTCGAATTCGATAGATAATGACATTTGACAGAAGTTGACGCCCGAATTCGATAGAAAATGACGTCAAAAGTTGTTGGGAACTGACGTAAAAATTAGATTTTTGCCTAGTTCCATTGCAAAAGTTTAAGTTTATTTGTATTTTGAAGCTTTGAGTTTGAAATGCTTAAAATATACATGTCTTCATGTATATATATATAAAAATCAGTTGCTGTTCGTTTGTCTCGCTAAAACTTGAGAATGGCTGGACGGATTTGGCTAATTTTGATCTTGAAATATTTGTGGAAGTTCAAGGAAGGTTTAAACGGTGAGAAACATAAATAATTAGTAACGGAAAATACTAAAAATGACAATTTAATTTTCCAAGAGAAAATGTTCCTCGCCGTGAAACATTTGATGTCTTCTGTCTTTTGTCTTTTCTTTATCTTTTGTCTCTTTTTTAGGTGCGTTCAGAAATTTTTCTTTTTCATAGTTGTTGTATGAGGTGTAAAAGTGTCAGTTAGTTGTCGAAAAAAGAAACTCTATACATATAAAAATGGATCGTGTTTCGTTCGGATGCTTAAAACTTGAAAACTACTGGAACAAATTGGATACTTCCCTTTGCGGGTTAGTTCGCAATTGCTACGCGAAGGTTTCGGAAAAAGAAAAGTCGAGAAATTCTCAACAGGTGGCGCTGTAGGCGGTCATTCCATTTGACAGCCCAGCATATGTTCTTTCTTAGCTTCGATTTGATAATTTGAGCTGTGCCCACAGCTCAAATTATCAAATCAAAAACCCTTACCTTTTGAACATTTCTAAGGTTTGAGTTTGGAAGGCTTAAAACGTACTTATCTCCATCAAAACTTAAGAAACCTTTAGCTTTTGTATTAATATTTTTAAGATTTGAGTTGGAGAGGTTTAGGACGTAGCCATTCCCAACTTAACCAAAAAAAAAAAAAAGAGTCTAATTATAACAAAGGTAATAAAACTCCGATTTTTTTATAATAAGTAATTTATTTTTCTTCACATCTATAATATACATCTATAATAATATTTATAATAATAGGATGGCTTTTATACAGCTTTTTTCTTATCAAGTTTTTTTTTTCGTGGAAACAGCATCCCACCCTTTTTCCGAATTCGTGCTTTTTCACTCATCCACAATTCGCGAATTTGGGAGCTGTTTCCATCTATTCGCCGCTTTTCTCTCTCATATCGTTAACGTTAACTTAAATAGAAATGTTATTTACATAAAAATATGCACAATCTGTCTTCAATTCATATTTTCGCGTATCAACAAAAACACAAAATGTTATAAGTAGGTATAGATGTATATACCTGTCGGAAATATGAGAATCACAAAATTAGAAAATGCGTTTAGTCGATGATTGGCACTTTCGCGATTTTTTCTGTTTTTCGTATATTTCGATTTATGCCCTTTCGTGCTGAAAATGTCGAAATTCGCTTGGATTTGTTTGTTTGGGGCAGCTTTACACGGAGTATGATCTCTAGACTAATGGTGCAGTAAAATTTAGTGAAACTAGGTCAAGGCACTCTATACTCTATCTGGAGCACATTCCTTTATTTATTTACTTATTTGTAATTAAAAAAAAAAATAATGCTAATTAAGCTGTTTTTGTTTGAAAATGTTAAAACGAATACATGAAAAAAGCTCATTTGAAAATAAAAGATCAGGGAAAACGGAAAACATGAGATATTTCCAAATGATTAAAAGCAGGGGAGGGGGATGAAGAGGTAAAAAGGAAGGTGCCGGAAGACTAAAGACGTAATTGTATAAAAGCTTACTAAGTAAGCACAATGTGCAAATTGTGCTTACCTCGCAAGCTTTGCACAGCTACTTGGTAGCTGCCCTAATTTAACTAGGTCGTTATATGGGGACTCATCCAGATTTTTATTTTATTATTGAATTTTCAGCATTAATCTAGAATCATACGTCGTGAATGCCATGCCCTGTACTACGGCCACAAACCAGCCGATAATTGTTGAATTTTTCAAAAATAATCACCTCAACTACGTGTACAATTTCTTCGAGAAACTTTTCGATTTCCGTCCAAAGAATAAGAACGAAAAGAAAAATAGTTGTCGTTACCAAACTATTTACAGCGAGGCGACGTTCTTCCCCCTTTTCATCGCCTCAGTATGTTAAGCTTTTTTATATATATTTACAAAATTTCTGCTAATTACAGCTATTTCTTACGGAACTATATTCATTTCTTTCGCGTCGTTTCCACTTAAGAATTACCGAACGGAATAGCTTCGATTGAAACAATTGCACGCAAAATATCTTTCCCGTCCCCTTTCTCTCGATTAAAAAAACAGGAAATAAATACATGGGCGCCATGACAACGCCGAAATCCAATTTCCAATAAGGATTAAACAGGAACAAAAAACGTTAAAAATAACAAAAAGACGAATCTTAAATCTTCCCGGTTCGGATTTTGTGCTCTTTTTTTTTTTCGTTTCAACTTTCAAGTCTTTCGTTAGTTCCTCTCGTCCATTCTCACTTCGATTACGTCAGTAGAACGCTATTTTCTTTTGTGTGGGTCTTGTGTGTATTATCCTGACTTACACGAGAAGATTAATATATGTACATGTATGTTTCTTTTCTTTTCATTCGCGAGCCCTTTTGGCAAGGGCTTTCGCTAGCTACCAAACGAGACCTTCGTTTAGTTGTTGCTGGTTGTCGGAGAAGTTGCCGGTGGTCATGAATTCGGGACTTCCTCCTCGGCCGCCGGGCATCATCTGATCGGGGCCGGGTTGTTGCGGGAGGAATGGACCTTGTTCGTTGGACATGCCGCCGAATTCGCCACCCATTTGCATAGGTCCGCCGTGGTCCATGGGGCCACCTATGGAAAAAAATTGGATTGTTGTTAATAGTCCCAACATTCTATTCTGACATATATTTCGCATTGTTTTGGAAAATTTATGGGCACACCTTTAGTATGATAGAAGGAAATGAACAATTAAGTTTGGTGGCAATCGGATGATGGTATGCGTGGCGCAGGAACGGAAAATCAAAAGAAATCCCAAAAGTGAATTGATGAAATTCCTCAAATTTTACAACTGCCACCGTAAGGACAACAAAAAGATGTTGTTAAGGCAGAGTATTATCACCACTGTTATGGCGTCTAGTAGTGGAAAATCTGAAGTCTAAATCATCAAGGAATATAGACCCAGAGGTTCACTGATGACATCGCTATTACGTCCAAACGGAAATTCCCCTGGGCTTTTGCGGAGATCATGGTGAAAGCATTGCTAACTCTAGAAGGATGGTGCATAAACGAAACTCTCTCCCTTCATCTATAAAAAACAAAAATGGTAGAATTTTTACCAAAGTGATGAAACTACAAGGCCTGGACAGCATATGACGGCTCGCCCAGAACTTAGAATTGGCCAATGAAGTAAAGCATTTGGCTATGATGCTTGAAGCAAAACCGAATTCGGAGCAAACACCTTGTTAAAGCGACTAGCAGGGCTACATAGCTGTTCTGGCAATACAAAAGAGTTGCTGCGAAGACCTGGGTATTAAAACCAGGAGTAATACACATTATGTAGGGGTAACAAGTAAGGTTTGATAAAAGAGTGGATGACGTGTTATCATTAAGTAGTGCAAACCAGACTGACGCCTATACTTCTCCAAATTTTAATGTCGAGCCTTGCACGTCATCCACTCTTTTATCAAATCTTAGTAATACGGCTAACCTTCACCTTCGAAGGTGTAGCCTGGCGGAGAAGGATAGAAAAGACATCAGCAGTGAAGCTGCTTGCTACTTTTCAGAGACAGACTCTGCTGAAAATCACCGGAACAATGAGCCAGTCGAAAAGCGCCGCCATCGAGGTCAAAATGTCCCAAAAGTTTACGAATTTTTGAAGAGATTCGATTTCAATGAAAAAATGACATTTGATCAAAGTTGACGTTCGAATTCTATGGAAAATGACGTCAAAATTAGATTTTTCCCTGGTTCCATTACAATACTTTGAATTTATTTCCATTTAACAAAAGAACAAAAAGAAACAAACAGTTTGAAAGGAAATGACATTGGCATCTCGTAGAAAATGACATTTGACAGAAGTTGACTTCCGAATTCGATAGAAAATGACATTTGGGAAATATTGACTTCCGAATTCGACAGCTAATGGCATTTGACAGAAGTTGACGTCCGAATTCCACAGAAAATATTGTTAGAGCTTGATGGAAAATGACCCCAAAATGAGATTTTAGCCTAATTCCATCCCAAAACGTATATTTATTTGCATTAAAGAAAAACCATAAACAATTTGAAAAGAAACGACGTTCGAATTCGATATAACATTACATTTGACAGAAATTTACATTTGAAATCGATAGATAATGACATTTGACAACAGTTGACGTCCGAATTCGACAGAGAAAGACGTTGAAGCTTAATGAAAAAAGACGTCAAAATGAGATTTTTGCCTAGTTCCATCACAAAACTTGAATTTATTAGCATCTAGATTCTAGAAGAACAACATATACAATTTCGAAGGAAGCGGCGTTCAAATCCGATAGTAAATGAAATTTGACAGAAATTGACGTTTGCATTCGATAGATAATGATATTTGACAGAAATTGATGTTAGAATTCGATAGATAATGACATTTGACAGAAGTTAACGTCCGAATTCGACAGAGAAAGACGTTAAAACTTAATGAAAAAGACGTCAAAATGAGATTTTTGCCTAGTTCCATCACAAAACTTGAATTTATTAGCATCTAGATTCTAGAAGAACAACATATAGAATTTAAAAGGAAACGACGTTCAAATTCGATAGTAAATGACATTTGACAGAAATTGACGTTTGCATTCGATAGACAAGGATATTTGACAGAAATTGATGTTAGAATTCGATAGATAATGACATTTGACAACAGTTGACGTCCGAATTCGACAAAAAATGACGTTGAAGCTTAATGAAAAAAGACGTCAAAATGAGATTTTTGCCTAGTTCCATCACAAAGCTTGAGTTTATTAGCATCTAGATTCTAGAAGAACAACATATACAATTTGTAAGGAAACATCTTTTGAATTCGATGCTAAATGACATTTGACAGAAATTGACGTCCGAATTCGATAGATAATGATATTTGACAGAAATTGAATTCGATAGATAATGACATTTGACAACAGTTGACGTCCGAATTCGACAAAAATGACGTTGAAGCTTAATGAAAAAAGACGTCAAAATGAGATTTTTGCCTAGTTCCATCACAAAACTTGCATTTATTAGCATCTAGATTCTAGAAGAACAACATATACAATTTGTAAGGAAACGACGTTCAAATTCGATAGTAAATGACATTTGACAGAAATTGACGTTTGCATTCGATAGACAAGGATATTTGACAGAAATTGATGTTAGAATTCGATAGATAATGACATTTGACAACAGTTGACGTCCGAATTCGACAAAAAATGATGTTAAAACTTAAGGAAAAAAGACGTCAAAATGAGATTTTTGACTAGTTCCATCACAAAACTTGAATTTATTAGCATCTAGATTCTAGAAAAGCAACATATACAATTTCAAAGGAAACGGCGTTCAAATCCGATAGTAAATGACATTTGACAGAAATTGACGTTTGCATTCGATAGATAATGATATTTGACAGAAATTGATGTTAGAATTCGATAGATAATGACATTTGACAACAGTTGACGTCCGAATTCGACAGAAAATGACGTTGAAACTTAATGAAAAAAGACGTCAAAATGAGATTTTTGCCTAGTTCCATCACAAAACTTGAATTTATTAGCATCTAGATTCTAGAAGAACAACATATACAATTTGAAAGAAAACGACGTTCAAATTAGATAGTAAATGACATTTGACAGAAATTGACGTTTGCGTTCGATAGACAATGATATTTGACAGAAATTGATGTTAGAATTCGATAGATAATGACATTTGACAACAGTTGACGTCCGAATTCGACAAAAAATGACGTTGAAGCTTAATGAAAAAAGACGTCAAAATGAGATTTCTGCCTAGTTCCATCACAAAGCTTGAGTTTATTAGTGTCAAAGAGAAAGACATGCACAGTTTGAAAGGAAACATCTTTTGAATTCGATGCTAAATGACATTTGACAGAAATTGACGTCCGAATTCGATTAGAGAACGACGTAAAAACTTATTGGAAAATGACGTCAAAATGAGATATTTGTCTAGTTCCACGACAAAACTTTATTTGCATCTAAGAAAAAGCATAAACAATTTCAAAGGAAACGACGTTCAAATTCGGTAGAAAATGACATTTGACAGAAATTGACGTCCGGATTCAATAAAGAATGGCGTTAAAACTTAATGAGAAATGAAGTCAAAATTAGATTTTTGCGTAGTTTCATTGCAGAACTTTGAGTTTATTTGCATGTAAGGAGAAAACAGAAAGAAACGTGAACAATTTGAAAGGAAATGTCGTTTGAATTTCATAGAAAATGGCATTTGAGAGAAGTTAACGCTGGAATTACATAGATAATGACATTTGATAGAAGTTGACATTCGCATTGGATAGAAAATGACGTCAAAACTTGATGGAAAATGTCAAAATTAGATTTTTGTCCAGTTCCAAAACTTGAGTCTATTTGCATTTAAGAAAGAAACAAAAAGAAACATAAACAATGGAATCTCGTAGAAAATGATATTTGACAGAAATTGACATTAGGCGATCCAAAACAGTTTCGACAGTTTTGCACCTTGTCTCAAAATTAGGAGTAGTTTAAATATTTCGCGCGCAAAACTCGTTCACTGATTAGCTACTAAGGCGGGTGTCTGTCAGTTTGACATAATCACGAAAAGAACCAATAAAATTATTTCCATTACGTTTTATAAAGTTTTTAGCAAAACAGAGAATGTTCTCAAAGCAAAATCTATGGAACATCTAAATTCAGATTTCTAAGAGAATTTGTTTGAAGATTAGTGTTACAGTGGGTCACTGTAATAGATATTCCCGTCAAATATTTATTTCATTACTATTATTGAGTAGTGTAAACCGTACTGACGTTGACACTCTTCTGCCTCCTAATTTCGAGACAAAATATAGAAGATTTTCAACAAATCATGTCATTTATATTTTAAATAAAATTGCTTTCTACATTGTACCGCATTAAGTGAAAAAAGTTATGAAATTACAAATTACGACTACCCCTACGAGTAACCAAAAGAATTAAATGAAAGAACGGTAGCAAAACGAATCTGTAATCGGCTTGTGATTTTTCTAAATCGATTAGACGTCGAAATCCATGATAAACATATATTAAGTATCCACATTAGTTTAGCAAAATGGGATAAGGAAATGAACAATTAAATTTGATGGTAATGGTATAGTGGTATGGATGGCGCAGCAACGTGAACGCAAAATGCACCCCAAATATGAATTGATAAAATTTCCAAAAGTTTCTTTGGTAACATATATGTAATTTACCTGGTTGACTAAAGGGCATCGGTTGTCCTCCAGGCCCGGCTCCAGGATGGTGTCCGGGGAAAAAGGACCGTCGTGAGGGTGGAAGGGTGGACCGCCGTAACCAAATTCGAATTTTCCATCGGCATAAAATGGAAAACCTGGCGGCCCGTCCTCCATTCCTCCCGGAGAAAGGTTCATCGGGAATCCTCGCATTTTACGCGAAGATCCGAAGAAAGGTCCTCGGCCCATCGACGTCAGCTGTTTCAGTCGTCTTTCTTTGGACCGCTTGTTTTGAAACCATACCTGCAAGAGGAAGAAGAACGTCGATATTCAAATGCAAAATTTTGGAACGGGGAGAAAACAGAGATACAAGAAGTTCAATCCAACAATGGCACTTCAAGCATATTTGGGGGCAAAAACGTAGTATAAGAGTTTTTGGTAGATCCGGATAATACATTTTTTTAAATAAATTTAATATATATATATATATACCCATTTATTTATTTATTTTCTTCATCGATATTTCGCATCAAACATTATGGTTGATCAGGATCAAATGTAGAAACAATCCGAAAGACCATTACAAAACATGTGAAAGATTTCAATTAAATTGAATGTGGATCATAAGACCAAATGCAACAGACGTCGTAAACAATGTTAGAGGAGAAAATTACTTGTGTTAAAAGAAGAGACAGTTGCAGCATTTGGACACAGTGTCCTCGCGCTACATGATCACAACGAGTAGTTGTTCTTGGTACAATTTACATTACTTAATGATTACACGTCATCCACCGTTTTAGCAAACTCTAGTTATCTGTGTTATTTAGTAATTCGTGAAAGTACTACGCACATCTTTCAATTCTTTCTTTCTCTTCTTTTATAATCTCCCCAAGATTTGCTTCTTATTTGGTTTATTTTATAGTTTTCTTTTTCCTTTAGATATTTCACTGCTTTGTAGAAGAGTCTTTGCTTGATTTTACACTCTTTCTCTATTTTTTGCAAACTCTTCCCATGTCTTGTCCTTAGTTTGTTTCATTATTTCTTTAACGCTATTTCTTTATTGTATTGTATTCTTCGTACATTTCTTCTCTTCGATTTCGCTCAGGTAGATGTTCAATTTTTTTTCTTTATTTTGATTTGCTCTTTGATGTCGTTCGTCACCATTCGATTGGTTTTTTTGGCAATTATAATCGTTCTCCATACTTCTTTCGCCATGCCCAAGAGTTTCACCTTGAACTCTTTTTCCACATTTGTTCCAGTCCATTTTGTTTCCAATTCTCCATGTTTTCTTAATTTTTTGCCTCTTTCTAATAGTTTGTATGCCTTTATTACTTCCTTTGTTTCCATCGATATTTATCCTGTCATTCTATGTTTGGGCTCTTTAGCAATAATAACTTCGCTCTTTTTAATCACTCAGTTTGGACCTATTCATCTCTGCACTAAGTCCAAGTTCCTTCTAATTCTCTAGGCGCACAAGGTCAATGTACTAGATCTATAATCAAGAAGATTCAACGGCTTCCGTCCTTTAAAAGGTCAAATTTTATCTCACTTGCTCGTTTTAGCCGTCCAGTTTGGACTTATCCGGCCTTGCAGTAAATCCAAATTGCGTCAAATTTACTCGATTTACATGCACAGAAAGTGGGAAATTTGGGAATCGATGGGATTCTTGCAGAATCGGTCTTCCTTTTTTCTTTTTTTTTTTTTTTTGGTCTGCTTTGCCTTTTGATGTCGTTTGTACACCATTTGGTTCGATTCTTTTTCTCCTGTCAGTCATAATCGTTCCGCATATTTCTTTCGCCGTATCCTAGGTTTTCGGCATGAAGTCTTTCCATATTTGTTCCAGTCCATTTTGTTTCCAATTCTCCATGTTTTCTTAAACTTTTGCTCCTTTTTCTAATGGTTTGGACGCCTTTGTTACTTCCTTTGCTTTGTTTGTTATTTATCCTGTCTTTCTATGTTTGCTATGTTTATTCCAGTTCAGTTTGTTTCCAACTTTTTGATTCCTTTTTCCAGTTCTTCTCTTAAATTTTCAGCTATGCCTCGTTCTAACAACCCGTATGCCTTTATTTTTCCTGTTTCCTTTGGTATTTGTCCTCTCTTTTCATGTTTGAGCGTACTCCGTCCGTTTTCGATTGTCTAACCTTCCCATGTTTGCTTTATATTTGGTTTATTTTATAGTTTCCTCTTTTCCTTAGTTTTGACACTGTTTTAGTTCCTGTTAGTTTTTCTCCATTTCTCTCCAAACTCTTACGAAAGTTCTGTTCTTAGCTTATTTCATTATTTCTTTGACGCGATTTCTTCGTCGTTTGTATTCTTCGTACATTTCTTCTGTTCTACTTCCCAGGTAGGTTTTCCATTTTTCTTTCTATATTCTCATTTGCTCTTTGATGTCGTTATTCCACCATTTGATTCGTTTCTTTTTCTCCCTTCAATCATAATCGTGCCGCATACTTCTTCCGCCGTGTCCAAGATTTCCCTCTTGAACTGTTTCCATATTTATTTCAGTTCATTTTGTTTAAAAATTTTTAATTGTTTGTTTTCCTGTTCTTCTTTAAAATTTTCAGCTACGCCTCTCTCTAACAGTCCGTGTGCCTTTATTATTTCCTTTGTTTTCTTTGGTGTTTGTCCTATCTTTGTACGTTTGAGAGTACTCCGTCCGTTTTTGATTTATTTCATTCGCTTCTTGTCTAGTCTCCTCATGTTTGCTTTATATTTTGGTTTATTGTATTGGTTTATCCTTTCCTTAGATTTGTCATAGTGTTATAGAAGAGCCTTTGGTTCGTGTTAGTTTTTCTCTATTTTTTCCAAAAACTCTTCCAAAGTCCTGTTCTTAGCTTGTTTCACTATTTTCTTGACGCGATTTTCTTGTCGTTTTTATTCGTCGTACATTTCTTCTGTTTTACTTCTCAGGTAGATCTTCCATTTTTCTTTCTTCATTCTTATTCGCTCTTTTGTGTCATTATTCCACCATTTGGTTGGTTTCTTTTTCTCCCATCAATCATAATCGTTCCCCATACTTATTCCGCCGTGTCCAAGACTTTCCTCCGGAACTGTTTCCATATTTGTTCCAGTTCATTCTGTTTCCAATTTTTTATTTTTGTTTCCAGTTACCTAAAATTTTCGGCTATGCCTCTTCCTAATAGTCCGTGTGCCTTTATGATTTCCTTTGATTTCTTTGGTATTTGTCCTGTCTTTTTATGTTTGAGAGGTCTCCGTCCGTTTTTAATCTTTTTATTCTCTTCTTTTCTAGTCTCCCCATTTTTGCTTTTTATTTTGGTTTATTTTATAGGTTCCTTCCTTCCTTAGACTTGTCACTGTTTTGTTATAAGAGCCTTTGGTTCGTTTTAGTTTTCCCAAAGTCCTGTTCTTGGCTTATTTCATATTTCCTTGACGCGATTTCTTTGTCGTTTTTATTCTTCGTACATTTCTTCTGTTCTACTTCTCAAGCAGATCTTCCATTTTTCTTTCTTTATTCTTATTTGCTTTGTAATGTCGTTTTTCCAGCATTTGGCTTCTTTCGTCGCGTCCAGGATTTTCCCCATTGAACTGTTTCCGTAGTTGTTTCAGTCATATTGTTTCCAATTCTCCATGTTTCCTAAATCTTCGGATTCTTGATTTATTTCTAAATTGTTCAGCATTGCCTCGTTCTAATTATGACGTTCTTTGTCTTCTTTCGTATTTGTCCCATCTTTGTATGTTTTAGAGTTTTTTGGTGATAATAGCTAAGATAAATTTGACAACAACCAGCAATAGTGGTGTTACTTTGCACATGATTGTCTTAATGACCGCTACTACTTCTGCACGGTTAGTAGTTGTTTGGTGGATATCACCAATGACGTCAATTTTTAAATAGATCCGAAAGGGGCCCCGGCTGATATTTAAATTTTTTACATTGCTTACGCCCTCGTCAAGAAAACAAGTCCAACATCAACAAAGGAACTATTATACTGCTTCGCAGTAAAAGTTAATACGGTTAAGGTAATCATCAAACTGGTCGTATTTCTTCCGCCATAAGCACATGTAGTTTCGCCGAACACGACGATCAACAACCAACAACACAATCACGAGAATGCAAAGAAGCACCGTAACAAAAAAAAATCGAGCAGAAAAATCGGAATAAAACCGGATAATATATATCCCTGGACTTCACGGAACCGGATTCAATAAAATCGACATGAAAGGAGGCAGGCCACCGATATTTTACTTCAATACACACACGCGCGCGGTCTACGTTCTAGGATACGTCGAGGTTATGAGAGGAAAAGCATCATCATCTTTGACGGGCACCGCCGATTCCCCCGGCCCTATCTCTCGTATACCGCAGAGAGTCGGTTCGTCCGCGCCGGTACAAAAATCTTAACACCTGAATGTATAAGATATTTATAAAGTCGTAAAACGCGCATTAAAAATAATATTTATATGTGCGTAAAAGAGCCGACCGTGCGGTTTTACTGCTTCGGCTGACTTCTTTACGACGGGACGTTCGGCCTTCGGTCTTTGGACGGGCTCCGAGCTTTGACTGTTATGAGTCGTCTCTGCGTTATGTTCGCGGGAAAAGCGAGGTGCGTCGAGGAAAAGAAAAAAGAAAAAAAAGGTGGAATCGACGGAAGGTCGGCTGATGAACATCGGTATTCTTATTTAAATATGGAACGTAACACACTAACTTCATTACTACAGCTCAGCTCTTAAATCAAAAAAACGAAATAACTATAATTCGAAATTGTAACAATGAAGACACCATTAACAGTGTATGTAACGACCACGGTTTTGCCCGCATTCGTTAGGAACTGTGATCATTGACAATATGAATTGATGAGTTTACTCTTGGAGTAGGAATTCGTTCCCACGAAGCTTTTCTTAAAAATGTTGGTGTATTTCCAAACCGTATCGTTCTACTCGTTCTACTCGTTTTAGTCTCTGAGTTTGGGCTTATGCCACCTAGCAATAAATCCAAATTCCTTCAATTTCTTTCTTTTCTATATAGACGCACGGAAAGTCAGCGTTCAAACTTTGGCATATGTGGGATTCGACGAAGATCCACCCCTTACGAAGTTTAACTTTCATTGTTTTGCTTCGTTTGGATTCATTAGGCCTTTCAACGAGTCCAAACTTCTTCAAATTTGCTCGATGGAAAGTTAATGTTCCAGATTTAGAATCAACAGGACTCCAACGACTTTCGTTCTTTTAAAAGTTTTCTGACTTGCTCCTTTTACTCGCCCACTTTTATCCTATTCGGCTTTGTGATAAGTCCAAATTGTTTCAAATTTTCTCGATTATACGCACACCAAGGCGGCGCTTAGAATTAGGAATCAACACGTTTTAGGGAAAATCTCTCCTACAAGAATTCCAAGCATTACCACTTTGACCTTTCTAATCGCTCAGTTTGGACTTATTTGGCGTTTCAATAAGTACAAATTGCTTCAAATGTTCTCGATCTAGACGCAACGAAAGTTAATGTTCCAGATTTAGAATCAGCAGTACTCCAAAGACTTTCATCCTTTAAAAAGTCGAAATTTTTCTAACTTGTTCGTTTTAACCGCCCAGTTTCGTTCTTGCGATGAGTCAGAATTGCTTAAAATTTCTCTCAATTTAGGCGCACAGAAGGTAAATTTTGAGACTTGGGAATCAACTTCGTTCTAGAGAAATCTGTACTGGAAGAAATCATTTTTTATTGTTTTTATTTTCCTAATCGCGCGGTTTGAATTTATTCAATTCTGCAATAAGTCCAAATACTTTCAAAATTTCAAGGCTCACCACGACTTTCATACGTTAAGACGACGAAATTTTTCTTATTTTTTTTTATTTTAACCACCCGTTTTGGACTTATTCGCCCTTACGATAAGTTCAAATTGCTTCAAACTTCCAAGATTTATATGCACTGAAGCAAAACGTTCAAATTTGGAAATCTAGTAGGTGGGTAGGTAGGACTATAAAAATCTGCTTTGCTTTTCCAATAGCTCAATTTGAACTTTATACATTTAGTCTCGAAATAAGTACAAATCTTTGTCTTCTTCTCTTTGACCACTCAGTTTGGACTCATTCGGCCTTGCAATAAGTCCAGATTGCTTCAAATTTTCTTGATTTAGATAATCAGAAAATCATCTTTCGAACTTGAAAATCAACAGGATTTTAGGCAAATAGCCGGACATCCATTCTTTTAAAAGTCCAAGTTGCTTTGTCTTTGTTTTTCTGGTCTCTTGGTTTGCACTAATCCCACCTTAAGGCCAAATTGTTTGAAATCTTCTCGATTTAAACGTTCAAGATTTATTGTCTTGCCCTTTCTAGTGGCGCAGTTTGGACTTATTCGACCTTTCAATTAGCTCAAATTACTTCAAATTCTTTCAATTTAGACGCACAGAAGGAAACGTTCAGAGTAGATAATCAATTGAATTCTAGAAATCAAATCTTTATTGTTTTGCACTTTTTCGTGGTTCAGTTTGGACCTATTCGCCCTTACAATTAGCCTAAATTCCTTCAAATTTAGACGCAGGAAAGGTCAATGTTCTCGATTTAGAATCAGTAGGTTTTGAAAACCATTTATCCTTTAAGAAGTCCAAGTTTTTCTGTTTTGCCCTTTTAGTCGCTCAGTTTGGACTTACCCTGCCTTATAGTAAGTGCAAATCTAACTTTCTCGATTAAGACGCACAAAAGTCATTGTTTAGGCTTGGGAATCGACAGGTTTCTAGGAAAATCTGTCCTATGAGAAGTCAAAGTTTCATTGTTCTGTCTTTTTTAATCGTCCAAATTGTATTTATTTAGCTTTGCATCAAGTCCCAAATTACTTCAAATTTTCTCGATTTAGATGCACAGAAGAAACTTGAGAATCGAGAGAATTCCAGGAAAATCAGTCCTATAAGAAGTCCAATCAGTTTTAATTTGACCTCGCAGTAACCCTAAATTTCTTCAAATCTTCTTTGTTCTCTAGACCGAAAGTCCAATATCTTACTTTAAGATCAAGAGGATCTGGAGAAAATTCATAGGAAGTCCAACTTTGTCCTCTATTCGGATTCAATCTTTTCGGAAGTCCTCAATTTTCAAGTTTGAAAGGTAGACACTGAGATTTTGATGGGAAGAAAAATTCGGAGATATAAGTAAAATTGCCATTGATGAAATCTGCGTTTTTCTTTATTTAGTCAATTACTGGGGCAACGTCCATCCTTCTAATAAATCAAAATGTTCTCGGTTTTGAATCGATTGTGAAGTAAACGTCGAAGCATTAACCACGGAATAAAACAGATACATTTAAAAAATTGGGTCTTCTGATAAGCCCAAGTATATTTCCGTTTTAGTGATTCAGTAGCATAGGGCTCATCAGTCCATAAGAACAAATCGGTGGAAATATTCTCACTTTAGTCTCTTGAAATGTGAATGTCCTTTAGTAAGTCTTTCTTTTGTTTAGTCATTCAATAGGAAAGGGTTCATCGACCCGATAGGCCCAAATTTGTGTGCAAATTGTCTTGGTATAATCGGTTATGAAATAGATGTTGAAGTATTTACGAGAAAAATAGGTCTAAATATGTGCAATGTTTCTCGGCATAATCAGAGAAGTACTATAAACGTCGAAACATTGGCAAGGGAAATGAATTTGAAAGAATTTGGGAAATTCAAAAATCAACAAGTCCAAGCGCCTTTCTGTTTACTCATTCAGTAGCAAACGGCTCATTAGTTCAACAACTTACGTAAATTTCCCGGTTGCAATCGGTTGTGTATTAGATGCCGAAGCATTAACGAGAAAAAAATTTAGCAAGAGTTGGTTTGGAGCTTGGTTTCCTAATAAGTGCAAGGTTTCTCTCTTCAGTTGTTGCTATTTCCTTTGATATAATTTTCTTGGACTTTGAACAATTATTGAGTTTTTTGAGAGATATGGATTCCTTCAGTTGGCTTAATTTAATCGCTCAAAATCGATACGCGTCCAGACTTTAGCAAAATTAGTGTGAAAAATGATGAACCTAACTGATGCATTGATAATTTTGGGGTCTAAGCGCCACAACTTTCAAAATATTAAAACTTCCTTTCTGCAAAACTAATTGTAATGGACGGGCTATCATTTTTTAAATATTATTCAGGAACTGTGAAAAATATCGTTGCTTTTGCGGCTGTAGTTTTTGAGCGGTTGCAAATCCGGTTCTGGAAATAGTTTTCCCGAAATATGCTTCCGAAGGGCTTTAATTAGATGTAAAGAAAGTATAATTTGGTCAATTTCAATTTTTGCCCTGGATTCGGACGGGGACTGGGGAATGATTAAATTTTGAAGGATTTCCGATTTGATTAAAATTTTCTAGAGTAAAGCTCTCCAGAGAGTTTCTAGACAAAGGAATAAGATAACGACAAATTTCCTTAATGTCTTTCTAAAACAATAGAAACAAAACCGTTATGGAATAAATGCATATAATATGCATAACCTACAGCACTGAAAGAACAGCATTTCCAAATTCCGAAAATTTCGGAAATTTAGCCAATCAAAGTAGGAATTCCAGCTAGTAAAAGCTGTGAATTTATTTCAATTTGGTGAAAGAACATCTCGGTCCATCCACTTAAACCTACGGACTTACATACAAACATATATGAAACCGTTTTCTTCCAACGTCAGCGAACGAAGGAACTAATGACGCGAAAACGACGAACCGAAAAAGTAGAAATAAAACGAGAGACAATAAAACACGACTTTCTCACAGATCGGACGGCCGCGAATCGTACGCGACGGTTCCCCCTTCGTGTGGGTAAGGGTCAGGAACGTGCTCGATTCGCGAGGTATTTGTTTTGCGCTTTAACATCCATCGCATCGTCCGAACCACCTAAAAAGTAACCGCGCGATGCGATCGTCTTCGATAGAGTCACGTATCCAGCGCCGAAGATAACGCGCCGTAACCGATTCGGACCGCGAACCATCGTTAACTATCTGTCTGGTGTGGTAATAATGTGCGAAAGACAATACTCTCTCTCCTTCGGCTATCGTCTATTAAATAGTAGTTACTATCCCGTATATGATTTTTGCGGAAATGTAAAGCTGTCGATATTAATGCTCCTCTCTTACGTATTATTTTGGAACATGGAAGTGAACAGGAGGATTTTACGACGAAAGGCTAAAATGGATCTTGAGGTAACTCGCGAGATTACATTTGACCAATTACCGGTTTTAATGTTCTTGCCAATCCCAAGAGAATTTTTAAATGAATTTTATGAAAGCATCAATTAGAAGGGAAACCATTTGCATTACTTGCGTGGATCTCAATGCGGATGTTCCATATTTAGAAGCCCATGTACTAAATTAAGCTCGATGTGCAAGTGCTTGAGGATTCTTATAAGAACACATACCTACGAGGAATGAACGCTGAATAATTTTCTACTTTTAAAGCTTAATAACACAAAAAGCCAAGGATGAAATTTCATTAATTAGATTCAATGGAAAAGGGAAGTAATTAGATTAAGAACTTGAACTTGAAATCTTGAGAAGCAAAAGAGGTAACACGTAAATGGGGAACAGGAGGAGAAAGAAGAAAGAGAACCAAATTGAAAAACATGAAAAAATGGATAATGGAAATAATTGGAGACAAAAGGAAACGTAAGGAAAGAAACCGGAAAAGACACAAAATAAATCAATGAAAAAAGATCACGAAAAGGATGGTTTATTATTTGAAAGTCAGAAGGTAAGCTGGGACGATAAACGTCGTGAAATATAGGAACTTATACAAAATAGCATAAATTGGTCACTTACAGCCAAGGAGCAACATGAAACTAGAAAAAAGAATCACGAATGAAGCGCTGGAGACATAAGAACCAAACGGAGGAGCGACGGGAAATAGAAGGGACATACGATTGAAGACCAAAATAATGAACAATAAACGAGCACAAAAAGGAACGGAGGAGAAACCGTAACGAAGAATCGAGAAAATACACCCTCAAAATCTATGAAGAAATTAGAGAGCTAGCTAAATCAGCTACATCAAGTAGCTAACATAATTTCATCGCATAAAACAACAGCAAAATCTTCAGAAACAAAAAAGCCTACAACTCGATATCAAAAAGGAGAAAGAAGACGAAAGAATCAGATGGAAGAATCTAGAGAAATCGTAAAACACACTGGCTTGAAGACTAGGCGGAAACAGCCAAGAATAAACGGGCGTAAACAACAAAAGCCAAGGAAAGATTGCGAAGAAAAGAAACGAAAAAGAAACCGCAACAAAGAGAAAACGAATGATCGCGAAAGAACAAACGCCAAAACTATGAAGAAAATATAAAAAGTAGAGTAAAGAAGGAAAGATAGCGAATGTTAAAGTATCTACAATAGCACAATTTGATAGTATACAAGCAAGGGCAAAATCTCTAGAAACAAAAGGAAATCCTATAAATGGATACCAAAGGGAGAAAGAAGAATAGAGGATCAGGTGGAGGAGAAATCGAAAACACACATTAGACTGGATACTAGGCGAAAATAAAGGTTCCAAAAGGAGCCAAGAAAAGATTGCGAAGAAAGAAACGAAGAAGAAACCGCAACAAAGAGAAAACTAAAGATCGCGAATGGGCACCCCCCAAAGCTATGCAGAAAATAGAGAAAAGCGGAATGATGAAGTAAAGGTAGCAAAAGACAAAGTATCTGCCATAATTTCATCAAATACAACCAAGGGCATAATTTCTAGAAACAACAGGAAACTCACAAATAGAAACCAAAAAGAAATATAAGGGATCCGATTAAAAAATGTTATGTAATCGAAAAAAAAAGCGGGACTGGAGACTAGACAAGAACAGACAGGAATGAACTCGCTAACCGAACAAACAACCGTAACAAAAGAGAAAACGAAAGATCACAAAAGACATTCCCGAAAATTATGAAGAAAATAGCAAAAATCAAAATAAGGAAGTAAATAGAAAAATACAAAATAAGGAAGTAAATAAAAAAGCAAAATGAGGAAGTAAAAAGATAGCAAAAGTCAAAAAGTATCTGCCATGATTTGATCGCAAATAACCAAAGGCAAAATTTCTAGAAACAAAGAAAGCTCACAAATGGATACCAAAAGGAGAAAGAAGAATAAAGGATGGAAGGATCTACAGAAATCGAAAAGACACACTGGACTGGAAAGTACTAGGCGAAAGCAATCAAAGATAAACCCGCAAAACGGAACCAAGAAAAGACTGCTCAGATAGAAATCAAGAGAAAACTGCAACAAAAAAAGAAAAGATTGCGAGAAGGCACCCTCAAAACTATGAAAAAAATAGGAAGAAGGAGAATGAAGAAGGAGAATCAAAAGAAAAAAATATTTAGCATAATTTGACCGCACACAATCCCTATCGATAAAAGAAAAGCTCACAAATGGATATCAAAATCACTGGACTGGAAACTATGCGAAAGCAGTCAGCAATAAAGGCGCAAAAAGAACCAAGAAAGGATTGCGAAGAAAGAAACGAAGAAGAAACTACAACAGAAAAGAAGGAAAGATCGCAAAGAGACATCCCTGGGCCCAGCTAAAACTATAAAGAAAATAGAAATAAGCAGAATGAAGAAAATCTCTGGAAACAAAAGAGAAACTCAGAAATGGGTACTAAAAGAAGAGAGGGACCACCACTATGATCAGGTAGAACAATCTCCATAAATCTAAAAAATACATTGGACTGGGGACTAGGCGAAAACAGTCAAGAAGAGAAAAGGAATCAAGGAAAAATTGCGAAAAGAGGAACGAAGAAGACACTGCAACAAAGGAAAAACGAAAGATCGCGAAAAGACATACTCCAAAACGATGAAGAAACTAGAGACAAACAGAATAAGGAACTAAAGGTTGCAAAAGATATCAAATATTTAGCATAATTTGATCGCATACACGCAATGACAAAATCTCTAGAAACGAAAGAACTCAGAAATAAATATCAAAAGGAGAAGGAAGAATAAAGAACCAGATGCGAGAATCAAGAGAAATCAAAAGAATATAGCTTCACAATTATCATAATCTATTTCCTACCCTTTCTTGTGTAAGGGTACTAGACAAATTTCTTGCCACTCCTTAGCTATTTTATTCCATCTTCATGCTTCTTGTCCTATCGCAGCCAACTTCTACCTTTATCTCCTACCCATTTCATCAATTCTGGACTTATGTACGTTATCGCTGTCACATGCTTTCCCCTGTTTCGATTTTCCTTATTGCCCTTCTTCTGATTCTTCTATTCGAATATTCCCCATCTCACTTTCGGGTTTTCCTGAATTCCCATGTACTTGTTCTATGTGTCCATGTTGCTTCATATGTTCTTCGTATGAAGTTCCTCTTTGTATACTTCTACCATGTTTGAAATATGGCCCTTATCGCTGCATCTATTTTATCATCCGTACCTCTTATTCGTCTTATTTTCTTCTCGTTTCTGTTACTTAAATATCTTACTGTATTCCAGAGTTAGTTATTATTATTATTTTGATCATCATATTTAAGGTGTTGTTCTTACTCAAACTCCTCCCATCTTAAAAAATATGGGACAAGTCAAGAATAGTAGGCGGATGATGGTAACAACAAAACCTCAATTTTAATAATAATCATAATAATATTCTTGGTTTGTCCCACAATTTTTTGTCTCTTGTTTCATGATATTTTATTTATTTTTTATTCATTTATATCTTGGTTAAATTTCGTACTATTACATCGCTCCCCCAATTTTTCTTGTTTTTCATTTCTTCTTTTGCCCGTAACTTCCACTATTTTATTCTTCGATAGCATCTTCCTACGTTCTTCTTTCCACATATTTAATCGCCTTTGTTACGCAGGGTTTGTCACGATTAAAGCATCAAATTTATTTATATAAAATTGGGCCGCAAAACAAACACGTCTTATCCAAATATCCACTTCACCTTGCTTAACATACGACCTGAATTTTACAGACGTTTGCATTTCTTTCCCTACGTTGCAAACGATCGCTTCAATTTTTTTATTTCAATGTAATTAAAGGTCTTCACGGCAATGTTGACACGACATGATTTATCCCCTGCATGATTAAACGAACACGACCCACTTGACCTTGTTCCAGATTTAACCCGAATTTTACCCCCGTTTACGTTTACTTACGTTTACGTCTAAATAATAAACATCCTCCTTGTGAATCTTCCGAAACTTACAAGGAGAAGGCAAGGTAATCGGATTTTTGATATCTATGGTACGTGTAGTTTGGACCTTAAATAAGAATATTTTGGAGTAGTACGACGCAACGTTCATAAATTACCGAGATAATCGATGTTGAAGTTTCACCCACCATTTAAATCCACTAGATATAAAGCGATTGTCGATTGGACTCGTGGCCTAGTTGATAGCGAGATCGCTGGTTCGGGTCTCGTCACGGGACATTTCTTTTTCTTCCATTCAAAACGCACCATATGTTTTTCCATTCTTCTTCTCATATCAAAAATTATGAACAAACGAGATATATGAACTATATGCAGGAACATTCTTCAAGTACATCATTAAAATGCGCAATCGGTTGATAAACAATATTCATCGAACCATCCTGCATATAGTTCATATGTTTCGTTTGTTCATAATTTTTGATATGAGAAGAAGAATGGAAAAACATATGGTGCGTTTTGAATGGAAGAAGAAGAAATGTCCCGTGACGAGACCCGAATCAGCGATCTCGTGACTATCGCACCAAAACGCTATCGACTAGGCCACGAGTCCAATTGACAACCGTATTATATCTAGTGGATTTAAATGGTGGGTGAAACTTCCACATCGATTATCTCGGTAATTTATGAACGTTGCGACGAACTACTCCAAAATATTCTTATTTAAGGTCCAAACTACACGTACCATAAATATCAAAAATTACAAAAATCCGATTACCTTACCTTCTCCTTGTTAGAAAATTAGTTTCGGGAAAATATTTGCTTTTACAAAGTCTTGTTTTTTTTTTTGTTTGAACTTTCTTCTGTTTCAATTCGATGCGTATCTTGTAAAAGGAACGGTGTAGTAGGTCCCGATCTACGTTTTATGCATCTTTGGCCTAAATTTCAATTTATTTCGTACCCCACCAATTCAGTTAGCGTACCGTCAGTTCCTGGCTTTTTATTCTATTATTCTTTATTTATATTATTTCCATTTTCCTGTACATATTCCACTTCTTATATTTTCTCCACTTCGTTCCATTCCATTTCTACCACTACCAATCTGTGCTGTGTACTTAATTCGACATCATTTATGCCTTCTTCTTGTTTTATCTCTTCTGTTATACTTCGTATTCGATCAGATTTTTGGCGAGTAAGATAAGATAAAATCATTTAGCGTTCGAAATACCTCATAAACTACGAGACGAGAAAGCGGTCAAACATCGCTAATAGCACCACCGCCGCACACACATACACGCACTCAACCTGTCACGCACGCATACAAGCGCGCGTCGAACAGGGAGGAGGAAGAAGAAGGAAAAAGACCGAAAGAAAAATAAAACGGGACACGTAGAAAAATATTAATATTTCGTAAAATATTGCCGCAACGAATCGTCCGAAAAGGGAACCGCTAGATTATAAATCCACACGCACACCCTCGCCTTTGTAAGAACCGTGGGGGTGCCTCTCGAGCCTTTGTGATGTCCGACAGACGGTGTGACCCCCTCGGCGACGGGGGCGACTGCAGGCGGTCTACGGACCACGACGGCCCGGCGGCGACCAGTTCGGGAAGCCCCGACGACGTCGAGATAGAGGACGAGGATCGTGAACCGACGGAGAAATGGACCCGTAGCGATAATTATAGCGGACAATGCGGAATGATTTCGGGAAACAATGACGAGGGAATGATATTTAGGAGATTTTTTAATAATAATAAATGATTAAATATAGAGACAACCCGAAAGATAAATAATAAATGATGTTGAAAAAATTACAGAAATAATAGATCCCTTTTGGTCAAGAGAAATAGATATACACTACAGCTCAAAAGTACGGCAGTGTACATAGTGTAAGGAATCGGATAAACGACGGTCGGTTAAACGATACTCTACTGAATTTACAAAAATAGAAAATTAAAGAATCTTGAGTATAACATTAGAAAATATTTTAAATTTATTTATTTATTTAGCAACTGCTATTTATATAATCCAAATATAAACAATTTTATAACTTACTTAAGTTCTAGTATTTATCATATGTATATTTATAGACTAATTTCTGGTGACGTGTTATACGCAGAAGCATAATAGTCTTCAAGGAAGCGATGCAAAAGACGAAGCTGTAATATGAAACGTGTGTATGGAACAATGAAACTTCAAATTGTAGAAACGGGAATCAATCAAAGGGGGCGACGAAAGATGTACGTAACGGAAGTGAGAATTGTAATCGTAACTATAAGAAGGACGAAAATGGATATAAAAAGAGGGACGACAACATAAGGAATGAGCGGAAATAAAAACCAATAATGACGGAATAGAAGGCAGATGAATTGTTTCGAAAAGAGAGGAAAGTAATGTAGCCAAAGAAGAACCAACTAAGAAGTTTATGGACATTGTAAAGAATCTATATAATTACAATATACATGTGTCACAGCGAATGAAATGATAAGGACATATAGGCTGAATGACAGGCAAAGAAGTAATTGGTAAAGAACGCCATGAAAACAAAAAAAAGGAAAAAACGTAGATGAAAGAGATAGATAGATAAGATAGCAAAATTATGCTGACAAAGATGTATAAAGACACAAGTATTGCAGGAGTAAACCATAGACCAGAAGCTACAGAAAAAAAAATTGGATGGAAGAGGATATCTAAGCAGCGTAAGATGTGATAAGAAGAAGAGAATAAATTTTGTCCTTCACCAGTACGTATTAGATATCTTCGATCAGCATTTTTTCTTCTCCTTGTTTCTCTTTTCTCTTTTCATTTTCCTTCTTCATTTTACCCACCATCTTAATCTCCTTTATTTGCTGATCCTGTTTGTGATCTTTGGTTCCAGCTTAATATTGGGTTCTACGTGTTTTAATATACCTTTTGACGGCAACAGAATGACAGGAAAAAGACGTAGAACGGCAGGAAAAGATGTATGGAGATGTAAGAATTGAAGGAAGAAATAGTGAATCTGAAGCAATAGAAAAAAGTGGATGGAAGAGGATAAAGAAGATGTTCACATCAGATGCATAACACGGGCAGCGTGAGATATAATAAAGAGAAAAAGAAGAAGAGGAAGAGGAATTTTTCTTTTGACCAGTAGGTCTTAGATATCTTCAATCTATATATTCTTCTCATCGGTCTTCTCCTACTTCCTCTTATTCCTCTTTCTTCTTAAGACTTTTTCCTTCATCCTCCTCACCTTCACTGATTCCTTTATTTGCTGACCCTGTTCCTGCTTTTAGATGGCGGACTAGTGGTGGGTTATACATTTATCAGTATATGCTTGACGAAAACAAAAACGAAAGGGAAAGGCGTGGAAATGCAGGTAACGATGTATATAGAAGCATGAAACGAAGAAATAAACAATGGACCAGAAGCTACAGAAACAACTGGATGAAAGAGGAGATCGAAGAAGCCTTCACCATGATGTAACGCATGACACCGGAAGCGTAAGATGTGATAAGAAGAAGAGAAAAATCTTGTCCTTCACCACTAGGTATTAGATATCTTCGATGAACATCTTTTTCTTCTCGTTGGTCTTCTTCTTCCTCTCCTTGTTTCTCTTTCTTCTTTTCACTTTCTCGCTTCACCTTCTTCTGTCTGTCGCCGTCATTTCCCGATTAGTGTTGAGTTTTACTTATTTGAATACATCTTTTGGTGAAAATAAAAAGAAAGGAAAACAAAACGTAGAAATGCAGAGAAAAATGTATAGAGTTGTAAAAATGAAGAAATAAACAATAAATCAGAAACTACAAAGAAGAGTAGACGAGAGACGATAAAAGAAGAAGATGAAGAAGAGAAATTTGGTTTTCTACCAGCACGGCATAGATATCTTTACTGAATATCTTCTTCTCTTTTGTCATTACCTTCTTCTTGTTTCTTTTCTGTGTTTTCAATTCCCTTTTTCGTTTTCCTCAGTTTCTCTGTCGCCTTCATTTCCTGATCCTGTCTGTGCTTTTAGGTTGTGGATTAGTGCTGGGTTATATTCTACTTCTATCAATACATCTTTTGATGAAAACAAAAGGAAAGGCAAGCAAAACGAAGAAATGCAGAAAAAGGATGTATAGACTCTTGCATCCCTATACATCTTTTTTAATTTCTAGGAATTCTACGTATTTGTCTTCCATCAGTAAGTATATTTATATTTTCGGTGAATATCTTCTTCTTATTATTTCTCTTTCTTCTTTTCATTCCTCTTCTTCGTCTTCCTCGCCTTTTCTGTCTCCTTGATTTTCTCATCCTGCTCTTGCTTTTAGGCGTCGGATTATCGTTGGGTTATACTTGTTTCGATACATCTTTGATGAAAACAAAAATAAAGGAAAAGAAAGGTAAATACGCAAAGAAAAACAATATATAAAAAAGATATAAAATTACCCTTACCACACCTTTCGGAAATTATTGGAATAATGGAAACGTGTGGTAAGCATAATTTTATTTATTATTTATATATTATTTTAACCACAGTCTCCTTAATCTTATTTGAAAAAAAAAAACTATGTATAGAGATTCGACAATTGAAGGAATCAGCAATGAATCTGAAGTTATAGCAAAGAGTTGATGGAGGAGGATACCGAAGAAGTCCTCTACAGATGCATAACACAACAATGTGATATATGATAAAAAAGAGAAAAAGAAGAATGTTGTCTTCCACTAGAAGTGTCAGATATCTTCGACGAGTATCAGCTTCTTCTTCTTCTTAATCATCTTTTCTTTCCAATTTTTCCTTCTTCATCTTCCTGACCTTGATGGAATCAACAATTTCATTTTGATGCTCTTTCTTCTCTGGATTTTTTCCATCTTCATCCTCCTTACTTTGATTTTAATGAACTTTCTTCTTTTCATTTTTTCCATCTTCATCCTCCTTACTTTGAAGAAATCAACAATTAATGTGAAGCTATAGCAAAAAGTGGATTGAGGAGGATATCGAAGAAGTCCCTTATAGATACATAACACGGCAGCGTAAAATATACTAAAAAGGAGAAGAAGAAGAATGCAGTCTTTCACCAGTAGGTCTTAGATAACTTGGACGAATATCGGCTTCTTCTCCTTCTTCATTATCCTCTTTCTTCTTTCCTTGTTTTCCTTCTTCATCCTCCTCACCTTGAAGAAATCAACAATTTGATTTTAATGAACTTTCTTCTTTTCATTTTTTCCTTCTTGATCTTCCTTACATTGAAGAAATCAACAATGAATCTGAAGCTATAGAAGAAAGTGGACGGAGGAAAGCATCGACGAAGTCCCTTACAGATGCATAATACGACAGCGTGAAATATGATGAAAAGGAACAGAAGAAGAATGTTGTTTTCCTCCAGTAGGTCTTGGATATCTTCGACGAATATCTGTTTCTTCACCTTCTTCTTGATCCTGTTTCTTCTTTCCTTTTTTTTTCTTTCTTCATTTTCGTCACGTTGAAGAAATCAACAATTTTATTTTGATGATCTTCCTTCTTTTAATTTTTCTTCATCTTCATTACCTTGAAGAAATCAACAATGAATCTGAAACTATAGTGATGGAGGGGGATATCGACGAAGTCCCTTACAGATGCATAACACGGCAGCCGGAAATATGATGAAAACGAAAAGAAGAAGAACGTTGTCTTCCACTAGTAGGTCTTAGACACCCTCGACGAATATCTCTTTCTTCTCCTTCATTCTCTTGGTCCTCTTTCTTTTTTCCTTTTCTCCTTCTTCATCTTCCTCACCTTGGCTGAATCAACAATTTGATTTTGATGCTCTTTTTCCTTTTCATGTTTTCTTTCTTCATCTTCCTTACGTTGAAGAAATCAATAATGAATCTGAAGCTATAGCAAAAACTGGATGGAGGAGGATATCGACGAAGTCCCCTACAGATGCATAACACGGCAGCGTGAAATATGATGAATAGGAAAAGAAGAAGAATGTTGTCGTCTACCAGTAAGTCTGAGATATTCTCGACGAATATCTGTTTCTTGTCCTTCTTCTTCTTGATCCTCTTTCTTCTTTCCTCTTTTTCCTTCTTCATCTTCCTCACCTTGAAGGAATCAGCAATTTGATTTTGATGTTCTTTCTTCTTTCCTTTTTCCTTCTTCATTTTCCCCACCTTGCAGAAATCAGCAATTTGATTTTGATGCTCTTTCTTCGTTTCATTCTTTCCTTCTTCATCTTTCTTACCTTGAAGAAATCAGCAATGAATCTCAAGCTATAGCAAAAAGTGGATGGAGGAGGATATCGACGAAGTCCGTTACAGATGCATAACACGGCAGCGTGAAATATAATGAAAAGAAAAGGAAGAGGAATGTTTTCTTCCACCAGTAGGTCTTAGATATCCTCGATAAATATCTGTTTTTTCTCCTTCTTCTTCTTGATCCTCTTTCTTCTTCCCATATTTCCTTCGTCATTTTCCTTATCGTCTCTGATTCTTTCATTTACTGATCCTCTTCGTGCTTTTAGATGACAGATTTCTGTTGAGTTATATCTGCTTCAATACATCTTTTCCAAGTGTCCGTACCTAATACTACGTGTAATTCGGTCGTTTTTCCTAACTCTTTCGCGTTTCTCCTTATCAAGCTCCTGTATTCTTCGAACCCCAATTCTTCGTTAATAGAATGAATTCAAATTTTTAACATATCCGAAAATCTGGAACGATATACCAGCTGAAATTAAAAAATTTTTATCACCTCTTTGATTTTCCTGTACTTTTGAGAATTTCTTTAGGACTGTTGTGCTTTACAAGAAATACAAGAACTCGAACCATAATGTCAGTGTTAAAACGAAGATGTATGACAGGAATTTATTTCATGGAGGTGGGATATGTAATTACAAGACTGGTGCGTTGAACAGCACCTTCAAATAAATTCCTCTCTCATGCTTCTGTGCCCGCGCAACACCTACACATTTTCTAAATTCATTTCGAAATATCAATTCTAAATCCAACACATCGTCACATTCAGCTCGACTCGACTCGACTTTAATCTTTCCCCTATACCCCGACGACGCGGAATCCCTTGAAAATTGACCGTGAGCTAACGCCACAGAAGCCGCTCTAAATATAGAAACGGCATCAATCACGTTCACATATGCATGTGAATCGACTTTTAATAATAACGTTGAAACCGGGTCCGGTCTAGGAGGCGAAGAATTGCGCGATACGAAGGACCACACCTCGTAGCTGACGCTCAATTTGCGCCGACATTCGCTCGAATTTAAGACGTCTCGCACGAGTTCACTCGGAAATTGGGTTTAAAAATATACTCGCGCGTACGCGAACCGAACCGAACCGGCTGCTTACCTACTTGAGAGTTCGAAGGATGGAAGAAATAGCAGCGAGAAGAAAAGAAATATAGAGGACTGTAAAAAGCACGTAGGTCGGCTTAGGATTACGTGGAACAAGAGGGATACGGGAGGGAGATTTATTAAATAACTGATATTCGTTTCGAAGGCTTCGTTGAGCGCGTTAATTTATTGTAGAAACGCGAGGAGTGGAGAAAATCGAAAAAATGATTGCCCGTTTTAAAAATGTTAATGATCCGAGAGGTGACCGTTTTATTTTCTCTTTTAGTTTCGACGTATGTAGGTGTCTACTTCAAAGTGGAATTGAAGGGGAACGTGTGCGGGAGTTTTGAAATTTATTTCGACCACCTTGTATGTAAATTACTAAATTAAAATAAAAGAAATTTCCCAAACGGATTCGGTTATAGCCCATTTCATGTGTATATTAGATAATTAATAAATCTGGGGTAGAAGGATATTTTCAAAATCAGTAAGCGAATTCGTGGTTTCTGTAGTATAATCTATAGTATGTTTTGAAGTATCTACTAAAGAACCACCTGTATATATATGTTTGTTGGCGAGAATAAAGTAAATTGCCATCCAGAGCTTGAGGGAGGCCTCATTATACTAGAACAGACACTAATATCGTAAAAGTTTTTTTTGTATATGGTCTAAGGCGAGAAAAAGGAAATTTACGTTTCTCTTAGTTTTGCAACAAAATCATTCACTATACTAGCTATCCACCGTCTTCTATCAACTGACTCTTTTCTTGAGCTACCAACACTCATTTGCCTCAAGCCATTCTCTGCCATATCCATCTCATTGTTGGTCTTTTTCTCCGTCTTCTTTAATTGGATTTGCTACTAGTATCGGTGTTAAAATGTTGAATCTGCTTTATTCGAAAAGCATTGGAGTTAATAAACTGGGTTAGAAAGACAGACGATAGGATATGAATATTTTCGTAGATTTCTGTCGATGCGTTACAACAGGTATAAACGAATACTAATCTGCCATCAAAATGCACGTACAGGATCAAGAAATAAAGAAGACAGAGGAGGCGAAGAGGGCGAGGAAGAAACCGGGAAGGAAGAAAGAGGAACAGGAATAGGAGGTGAAGTTCAACAAGAAGATATTCATCAAAGATATTTTTTCACGCTGTCTGTGTATATATCTGATGGTGTCTTCTTCGATATCCTTTTCCATCCACCTTTTTCTGTAGCTTCTGGTTAATTTATTCCTGTAATTCTTGCATCTATGTAGGTTTTTCTGAGTTTCTACGTTTTTCCTTTCTTTTTATTTAGATCAACAAGTGTATTGAAACAAGTATAACACAACGATAATTCGGCACCTAAATGCACGAACAGGATCCGGAAATGAAGACCACAGAGGAGACGAGGAGGGCGAAGGGAAGACCTGAAGAGAAAAAGGAGAAACAGAGAGACACGAGGAGTAGAAGAAGATATTCATCGAAGATGTCTTTCAGGCCGTCCGTCTAATGGGGTCTCCTTTCAAATCCTCTTCCATCCCCTCTTTCTTTGTACAGCCTCTGGTTCATTATTTATTCCTTCAGTTGTTGAATGGCTATACATCCTTTTTTGTTGTATGTTTACATTTTCTTTCCCCTTTGAAACAAGTATAACACAACGATAATCCGATACGTAAAACACGAACAGGATTAGGATAAAAGAAGGAGACAGCGGAGTTGAGGAAGATTAGGAAGAAAAATCAAAAGAATTAATAAAAACAATGAGTAGAAGGAGAAGATCGAGAAGAAGGACGAGATATTCATCGAAGCTATCTCTCACCCTGTCTATGTTATGCACCTGTTGGGGCCTTCTTCGATATTCTCTTCCATCCACTTCTTTCTACAGCCTCTGCTTCATCATTTATTCCTTCAGTTGTTGAATGGCTATACATTCTTTTTTGTATGTTTACATTTTCTTTCCCCTTTGAAACAAGTATAACACAACGATAATCCGATACGTAAAACACGAACAGGATTAGGAAAAAAGAGGGAGACAGCGGAGTTGAGGAAGATTAGGAAGAAAAATCAAAAGAATGAATAAAAACAATGAGTAGAAGGAGAAGATCAAGAAGAAGGACGAGATATTCATCGAAGCTATCTCTCACCCTGTCTATGTTATGCACCTGTTGGGGCCTTCTTCGATATTCTCTTCCATCCACTTCTTTCTACAGCCTCTGGTTCATTATTTATTCCTTCAGTTGTTGAATGGCTATACATTCTTTTTTTTTTGTTTACATTTTTTCCCTTTTGAAACAAGTATAACACAACGATAATCCGATACGTAAAACACGAACAGGATTAGGAAAAAGAAGGAGACAGCGGAGTTGAGGAAGATTAGGAAGAAAAATCAAAAGAATGAATAAAAACAATGAGTAGAAGGAGAAGATCGAGAAGAAGGACGAGATATTCATCGAAGCTATCTCTCACCCTGTCTATGTTATGCACCTGTTGGGGCCTTCTTCGATATTCTCTTCCATCCACTTCTTTCTACAGCCTCCGATTCATTATTTATTCCTTCAGTTGTTGAATGGCTATACACTCTTTTTTTGTATGTTTACATTTTTTTCCCTTTTGAAACAAGTATAACGCAACGATAATCCGATACGTAAAACACGAACAGGATTAGGAAAAAGAGGGAGACAGCGGAGTTGAGGAAGATTAGGAAGAAAAATCAAAAGAATGAATAAAAACAATGAGTAGAAGGAGAAGATCAAGAAGAAGGACGAGATATTCATCGAAGCTATCTCTCACCCTGTCTATGTTATGCACCTGTTGGGGCCTTCTTCGATATTCTTTTCCATCCACTTCTTTCTACAGCCTCTGGTTCATTATTTATTCCTTCAGTTGTTGAATGGCTATACACTCTTTTTTGTATGTTTACATTTTCTTTCCCTTTTGAAACAAGTATAACACAACGATAATCCGATACGTAAAACACGAACAGGATTAGGAAAGAAGAAGGAGACAGCGGTGGTGAGGAAGATTAGGAAAAAAATGAAAAGAAGGAATAAAAGTAAGGAGGAGGACAAGATATTCATTATCAAGTTCTCTCTCACGCTGTCTGTGTTATGCATCTCTTAGGGCCTTCTTCGTTATCCTCTTCCATCCACTTTTTTCTATAACCTCCGGTTAATTATTTATTCCTTCAATCGCTGAATCTCTATAAATTGTCTCTTGCGCATGTTTACTTTTTTCTACTTTCTTTTTGCTTTTTTCTAACACTTAGAGGTACGAAGAGGATCAAAAAATAAAGAAGACAGAGGAGGTGAGCCAGACAAAGAGAAGACCTGAAAATAAGAAAGAGAAACAAGGTGAAGAGAGGATCAAAGAGGAGAAGAAGATAATCATCGAATATCTTTCTCAAGTTATGCAAATTCCCTCAATTGTTGATTGCCTATGCGTTGGTTCTTTTTATTTTTACGTTTCTTTTTCCCTTCTTTTTGTTTCCATCAAAATATCCGATACCTGAAAGAACGAACAGGATCAGGGAATGAAGAAGACAAGACATGAAGACATGAGACGAGGAAAAAAACGAAAAGAAGAAAAAGAAACAAGGAGGAGAAAGAGATATTCATCGATGATATCTAAGACCTATGGAAAACAATATTCTTCTTGTTATCATCATATTTCATGCTATCCGTATCTTGGATATCCTCTTCCGTCCACTCTTTTCTTTAGCCTTTTCGGCATTTCTACGTTTCCTTTCCTTTCTTACTATTTTCAATCAAAAGATGTATTAAAACAAGTGTAGCTCAACACCAATCCGCCAGCTAAACTCACTGACAGGATCAGGAAACGAACGAGGCAGAGGAAAGGAGAAGGAAAATGAAAAAAAAAAAGAACAAGAACAAGGAGAAAAAGGAGAAAATCGAGGGGGATTTATTGACATATCTAAGACCTATTGGTGGATGACAGTATTGTTCAATTATATTTCATGCTGTTCATGTTATGCTCTGATGAGAACTTTTTCGATCCGCTTTTTTCTTTAGCTTCTGATCAGCGTGCAAATATGGTCTGTTACTGACCTTACAGGTCTGAACCCGCACTCGTATTCAGCTACAGCCTGTCCGTTCTTTCACTTTTATCTGTTATCTGGTCTTTATTATTTTTACTCTCTTTTTAGTTCTATATACTTTCTGTTTTTTGCTTATTCTCGTTTGTACCCGTTCGTAAGAAATTCATTTCTTTTCGCTTGTCTCCTTTTCATCTCATCTCTGCATGTTTCTTCGAACTATTGCATCATCATTTGCTCCTTGTTTCCCGTGAAATTATTTTTCGCCCCATTGAGTTCCTTGCAGTACTTTCCCCATTTTTAACCTTTCTGTTTATGTCATTTTACTTCTTTTCTGAGTCCTGCTTTTCTTTCACATATGTGCAGTTATTCAATTAAATCATCCTACCTCCAACTCATACCGAAAACCGAACGTTAATCCGTTGTTACCATTTTTTCCGGTAAAATTTCCGCTCGAAACAACTCTCTTTTTAATTTCCAAAAACACTAATGAACGAAGTCGCGAAGTAAAGTATTTTTCAATCACCACAACTATGCCCTAGGACGTGCATGCATCTCGCACGGTTGGGCGGGTCGGATCGGTCGCGATCCTCAAGGTTCTTTTGTCGGTGGAAAGAATCAACGAACGACACGACGACGATCCGATCGTTGTCGCCTCTCCGGATTCTCGAACCGCAATTTGTCCGCAGCGTGTGTCATTTTTACGGGGTGTCGAGGCCCTGACAATGTAATTATAATAACTGAAATTCCACGCCGTCGACCGAAGCTGATGAAATGAAATGAAAATAGTTTGCGATACCGTTTCCGTCAGGCGCCTTGATGGAATTTTACGAAACGAAGTGTTGTTGAATTTTAGAAAGTTTACTTTGTCTTATTGGGAAAGAGATAACTTAGTTAAGTTGTGAAAATGCGTATATAAGATTGATCTTTCTGGTTGCATTTATTGATTTTTGGATTAAATAACAGGCAAAGTTAGCAAAAAAATGTATATTATTGCTTACTTTATTTACTCGCTGTATTTTTTAACGGTTTTTGGATTGAAATTTTGTCTATTATTTCACCTGAAATGCACCAAGGGCAATGCGAGAGATAAGTATTTCAATCGGCAACAAAATATATGTACACACATTTAATTAACTGATTGAGGAAAGTTGCAACTTTTACCTCACTGCTGCCACTCAAAACATAATGAATGCACAAGACACCTTTATTTTCAAACCATATTCATATATCTATATATAATTATTTTCTCTTATACCGTGAGGTATCGGGATAGCACTTCATATGTTGTGCAGAAACTTGCGCCATTCTTGTTTGTCCATTGCCAAAGCTTTTGCATCAGTTAATCCCAAATTCTTCGTTTCCAATATTTTTCTGATTACTTTGATCCACATCTACTTTGATCTGCCTCTGCGTCTCCGATATAAAGCTCTTGCCTTCGATATTTTCCCAACAGGTCTAGAACTATCTGGTCTATGTAAATGACCCCACCGTTTTAATTGTCGTTCTTCCATTACTTCCAAAGCCGGTGCAACTTTCAAATCTCCTCTTATTTGTTTGTTTCTAATTTGGTCTCTTCTTGTTACGCCTTTAACACAACGTACGTACATCATTTCCACGGTCTGAATTCTGCTTTTCATGGTGTGAGCGGGTCCATGTTTCACTGCCAAAAAGCAAGATAGGTTGGAAGATGGTTTTATGTACAGGCATTTTCGTCTTCATGAATACTCCTTTTTCTTTTACAATTGACTTACACATGCTGCTTTTGAAGCTTCGTCAGTGCGCTGTTAACGTCCTTTTCTTCATTCCCTTTGCTGTCAATTACTACTCTCAAGTACTTAAATTCTTCAACTTGCTCTATTTCCTTTTCGCCTATTCTTACGTGGATTTCCTTGTCTTTATTATTTGTTATTACCATTACTTTAGTTTTACGGGTATTTATCGTCAAGTTCTTATTATCCAGTGTTTCTTTCCTTATATTTACGTTACTTTATAGATACTTCTCACTGCTAGCAAATATAGCTAAATCATCTGCGAAAGCGCGTTCTGATATACCCACTGTCTATAGATTTTTATAGCCTGCCCCCACTTTCCTTGTTTCCTGAAGCATTTTGTTTAATTATGCCGTCCATCAAAATTACAAAGAGAACGGGGCTCAAAACTCCTCCCTGTCGTAATCCACCTTGTACCTCAAAATCATCGGATTCCATATTTTCGGTTCTAACATAGTTTATGCTACGTGCGCATAACTTTGACCTTCTTGCATTAGCTTTCAATTTACTCCTATTGGACATGGTTTTCTTAATTCTTCTTCATTTTCGATTTTATTGATATTTTTGAAGGTTTCCTCTTCTACCTCCGTACAAGAAAGAAAAGCTCTGATTGTTTTCAAGGCCTCCAAAACTTTGTTTATTTTTGGCGTAATTATTTCTGGTGAGTCTTCAACCTCTTCATTTTCCACTTCTGATGGTGCATTGTAATCGGCGATTAGTGTCTCAAGGCTTAAAACCTCATTGGTCACTAGTCCATTGTCGAAGTCATCAAAACTTTCCAATTCAGTCAATCTCTCTTCCATTTGTAAAAGGTCTCGCCAGCCTTCATCAATTTCTACCTCTTCGGTTTCATCTTCCCTTGTAAAGTTACTAACACCTGCTTTTTGAAACAATTAAACATGGTCTCTTTCGTAACGTCCATCCATGCAGCGTATAAAAAGTGTATAGCATCAGAAACGGAAATTGTTGGAGAAGTCGAATTTGAGCTGTCGCATGATCGATAGATATCGTTGGACCATCATTTTCCTGTAACCTTGTTTCAGAACTTTTACGATGCCTTGATCAAGTGGTTGAAGCTCACTTGTTGTGTTAGGTGGTAGGAAAATCAAGTTGATGTTTTTGCGATTTACCTGTTTCGGATGCGCAGCGCAATTGTCGACAAGCAAAAGTATTTTTCGGTCTTTCAATTCGATGTCCCACTCATTAAGCCATTGCACAAATCTATCTCCAGTCATCCATGCACGAGATGGAGAAGAATAAATGCAAGGAAGGATTTTCACATTCTTAAAGCAACGTGGCTTAGCGTATTTTCCAATTACGAGCGGTTTCTTCTTGTCTACGCCTGTACAATTCGTGCATGCGAGGACCGTTAGGCGTTCTTCGCTTAGTTTTCCTCCGTGACATTTTTCATTTTTTTTAAACTAAGGCTTCATCAGGTATCACTTTAAAAAACCAACTCGAATTTATCGGCGTTATAAATTTCTGAGGGATTGTAGCCAGAGGTGAGGGTCGACATTTGACTTTTCTAGTCGAATGTTACATCAGGATCTACTGAATTTGACTCACCACAAATTTGTTTGGACACGATAGATTGTCTGTTTTTAAATCTATCGAGCGATCCAGTTCAAGCGGTAAAGTCTGTTATTCCAAGACCGTCGGCCACTTGGGGGCCTTTTCTTGTAAAATTGCTCCTGTCCTGCACGAATCAACATTTCAGAATCGTTTCTAGCTCTTCATATTTCGCGGATCATATTATTTTACGACTGGTTTCCTCATGCACCGAAACAAGGTCACCCCGCTTCTTTAAAATTGTACGTAAAGTTGAAGCATTGATGTTTTTTGACGCCGCAAAATCTTCTTGATTTAAATTGGATTTATCAAAGTCTTTTATAAGATCACTTTTTCCTTTTAACGAAAACGATTTTCGCGATATGTTGCCAGCAGCGTAAAAACTAAAAGACTGAAAGGAAACCTCGATTACGTAACCGCCAAATGAATAATAATAATAATAATAATAATAATAATAATAATGATTTATTATCCAACAGCTTAAACTAAACTAATTACAGGATAATTTTATTTTAATAGGAAATATATATGAGAGGGTCCTTAAACTAATATGCACTAACTTAAAGAGAGAGAATTTAAAAAAATAAAAGAAATAATAATAATTTTATTACAAGAATCAAAGTAACTTATTTTGCAAAAGACTCTTTAAGGCAATATATGTTATGTCAAAGAAGTCCACATCAGCACAGTACATATTCACACTTCTGCACATTGATATCAGTGGGGCATTTGAATGGTGAAGCGTATTAGAAGACGGAATATAAAAAGTTTGTCGTGTTCTGTTATTTGACCTAGGCAGACAAAAAGCTAATTGGGACAGCAAGTTAGCATCTGATACAGTACCTTGAATTAATTTATAAATAAATAAAATTTGTGCTCCTACACGACGAATTTCAAGTGAATCATAATTATTTTCATGAAGTAAGATCTCATAACTATAGTCGTGAGGTAAGAATGTTTTATACCTACGGAAGTGCAAAATTTTTAAAAATTGACGTTGGACTTTTTCAATCATGTTCTTATATGTACTGTATACAGGACTCCAGACTACAGAGGCATACTCAGTTTGGGCACAATGAAATCATTGTAAAAACTAATTAACGCATCATTACCATTAAATTGCTTAGTGTTGCGTGTAAGGAAACCAAGCAACTTTAAGGCATCAGCACAAATGCTCACAACATGAGGGTTAAAGGTGAGTTTCTGATCAAACAATACCCCAAGATCCCTAATACATTCACAACGTTCCAAGGAAGCATTGTTGATAGTATAATTAAAGCTTATATAACGGGGTTTACGACAATAGGTTACAATTTTACATTTACCAATATTTAATTTTAAAGAATTTCTTTGACTCCACAAAACAATTGCATCAAGGTCCTTTTGTAAGAGAACACAATCATTATGAGTTTCAATAGACCTAAACAATTTTAAGTCGTCTGCATAAATAAGTGATTTCGAGTCAATAACTGAGGAAACATCATTGATGAATATATTAAATAAAAGTGGTCCAAGGACAGAGCCTTGAGGCACACCGCTACCAGAAGTATATGTAAATGAACGAAATCCATTATATTCGACAAAGTTCCTCCTCTCTGTCAGATATGAATGGAGTAAAGAAATCAAATCGTTAGACAATCCAAAACCATGCATTTTACGAAGAATAAGTGAATGCGGCACTTGATCAAAGGCCTTTGAAAAGTCAGTATATATGGTATCAAGTTGCCCACGACCATCCAAAATATCTGAATAAGTCAGATTCTCGGAAAATTGTCTAGCCAAGATTCGTGGAAGATCTTGGGATTTCTTACTGGTACTAATATCTCATAGAAATCGTAATGATGTTCACTTCCCGGAAATATGTAGACCATTTCCGTCTGCTTTTTAAAGATTTATTTTAATTCAATCATATCCCTTTCTAGGGTTTGCAAAATGAAGTTAAAAAATGAATAATTGAGGTATGTACGTACATTAAAAATATTCTTCAATGCGGTGTTATAAGCGGGAAATGGGAGGGTTATAACGAATAAAAGTACTACAGAAAATTAGTCGCTCGGACCGGGACCAAGGAAAAGAAAGGGTTATAGCCGGGAAATTGTTATAAACGGGAGCGGTATAACGAAGGTTTACTGTATACATTTCTCTCTCTTGGATCTACATTTTTGTCTATAATTTGTTTCATAGTAAATATATGATCTCGTATACAACGACCTCTTCTAAATCCACTTTGGGAATTCTTAACTTGTTGTTCTATAGCTGTCTGAGTCTCTTTTCCAACGCTATTTGAAGATATACTTTTGTTACGGTGTTCAATAGTGGAGCCCCCTGTAGTTGTTGCAACCTTTTTTATGGATAGGTAATATTACACCTACCTCTCAATCATGTGGTATTTTTCCTTCGTTCCAGGTTTTATTACAGATAAATGTATGCCCTTTCATTGCTTTTTGCGTCCAATAAAAGACAAAATTTTAAGTTAGCAGAAAAATATGATAATTATTCCTTACTTTGCTTACCCACTGTATTTTCTAACGCTTTTTAAATTGAAATTTTGTCTACTATTTCACCTAAAAAGTGGTAAAAGAGGCAACGCGAGAAATAAGTATTTAAATCGTCCACGAAATATATGTACATTTAATTAATTGATTGAGGAAAGTTGCAACATTTACCTAACTTTTTCCCCTCAAAATGAATGCGCAGAATACATTTATTTTCGAACAATATTCATATACATATTAATAAATCTACGCCACATCGTACGACCGCAAAATTAAGTTAAGGCTTCTATTATTCTTCTCTTATCGACTAGGGGTGAATGTATTATACGAGTCGTCCATCCGCTGGTTGCAACTATTGCCAATTTGGCGACCGGTAAATGGGTTTATTATAACTTTTATGAGTAGTTATTATCCGGCAAATTATAAATGTGCGCGACATGTGGATGGTCCGCCCCCAATTCAGTACGGAAGGAGCAGAACGGACCGACCTCTCGTTCGGGTTAGGGGAAGAACGTAATTATTCCGGGGTATATAATAAGGCGGTTCGATCTTCTGCGCTAGACTGACTGGTGTTTGACCGCTTAACGATTATTATTCGATGGTACATTGCGTTCAATTTTCGTAGTAGTTATGTTAAGTGCGCTTTCGGACGGACGGGTACGACTTTATCGCGCACTCTACCCTATTTATGAGGGGGGCGCTGCAGAAATTGCGGGGAAAGAAATTAGGATACAGAAAAAGTTCATTCGCAAAGTGGCTTAATTAAACCAAATTAGTTCAAAGTGGATTTCCTTTTGGAAATACCGAATAGATTTTTATTCCGATAAGAACGAGTTTCTTAAACGAATACCACATTTATAAGAATTATGTTAGCAACAAACATGGAAGACACGTCAACATACGAGGGAAAATCAGAAACTGGGTTACACACCCTCTTTATGAAGCGAGCCTATATTTACAGGAAAAATATTTTAATTGAACAAAGGAGAACATATTTATATTTGCCTCTTTGTCAAAAGGAAATCGAGAAAAGTTTTTCATAACGTGAGACTTCGTCCAATTTACTTTAACTATTTGAGGATTGCCTCTTTCACCTCATCATCATATTGTTTGAAACGACCAAGAAAGTAGCAGTCCAAGCAGTCTCAGGGTCGTAAGGCGGGTGGAACCACACTTCAACCTTGAAATTTTGCATCAACTTCTGGGTAAAATAAGTTCAATGGGGAGCAACGTTTTCGTGAAGAAGAACGACACCATCACTCAATTTTCCGTGTCTTCGATCTTTAATGGCTTTAAACATTTTTTTCAAAATTGCACATTATGATTTGGCATTGATTGTTGTTCCACGAGGCGTAAAGTCACTGTAAATACTTGCTTGAAATCGAAGAAGATCGTCGGTATATCCTTTTGAAGTTTTGTAGTTGTTTTCAATTTCTTTGGCTATGTGCCTCCATTCACACCATGTGGAGTGTAATAATCGAAGGAATGTCTAGCATATTACTGTAGGCATATCATTGTGTAATTACTTCAAAGGAAGAAATCATTTTGAAATCGTGGTTAGGAAGAGAAGTAATAAGGACAGTTTGAGGAGACGGAAAATCTAGTCATAAAGTGGGACAAAGTGAAGAAACAGAAACAGATGACAGTGATGCAGACTATTCTATCGGTGAAATGAATATATATATATATAGCAGCGTTCACAGGCCTTCTAGGCCCATTGCTTTGTAAAATGTTTCCATTTTTCCCTGTTCCTTGCAATTATTCTCCAGTTCGCGGATCCTTTCTCTGCCAAGTCTTCACTCACTGCTTCTCTCCATTTTTTCCTCGGTCTTCCCCTCCTTCTCTTTCCCTCCGGGTCTCTCCATCCTATATCTTTCACTATTCTGTCCTCCTGCATTCTCTCCATATGACCCGTTCACTGCATTCTTCGGGCTTTAATTGCTTGTGTTATACATGGTTCGTTGTATAGTGCATAGATATCATCATTGGTGCGTCTCTCCCACATGCCGTCCACCTTCTTCCCTCCGAAGATCCTTCGAAGTATTTTCCTCTCCCATATCTCTAACTTTGTTTGTGAGCTTTTTGTCAACGATCATGTTTCGCAACCATATAGCAATGTCGGTCTCAAAACGGTCTTATACAGTTGTAATTTCGATCTCGTTGATACATTCTTGGATTTTAATATGTTTGAGATTCCCCCGCGCATCTGTTGCTCTTAGCTATCCTTAAGTTTATTTCAGTTTCTTCTTTGCATTTGTTGTCTATCAAAGTTCCTAGGTACATATATTCTTCCACTTCCTCAAATTCGTATAACTCTCTATCTCTAGCTTGGACGCGTAGTTTCTGTTTTCCGTTTAACCTGTTGTTGTTCCTTAGTTCCATATATTTAGTTTTGCTCTCACTAATCTCCAGTCCCATTCTACTTGCCGTAGTTATTAGGTTTTTGTTAGTTCCTCTAGGAGTTTCTTATTTCTGGTCAGCAGCAATATGTCATCAGCATATGCAAGACACTGGTGACTCTTATTGAAGAGTGTTCCGTTTCTGTTTATGTTGCTATTTCTGATCATCACTTCCAACACTGCGTTAAATAGCAGGGTAGAAAGCGGGTCTCCTTGTCTTACCCCGTTCTTCACTTTGAAACTTTCTGATGTCTTTCCGTTTACTTTAACTGCGCATATTGTGTTCTGCAGTGTCATCTTTACCAGTGCAATTAGTTTGTCCGGAACATTCAGTATTCTCAATGCGTCGAAAAGCCCTCCTCTGTTGACCGAATCGTATGCTGCTTTAAAATCGATAAATAGCATGTAAGTTGAAATTTCGTATTCATACATTCCTATGAAGATTTGTTTTCAGCGTGAAAAGTTGATCCGTTGTTGATCTGTTTTTCCGGAAACCAGCCTGGTACTCTCCGAGAGCAGGTTCTATAAACATTTCCAGCCGTTTCTTAATCAGCGTGGCCAGGACTTTGTATACGGTGTCTAATAAGGCTATTCCCCTATAGTTGCTGCACTCGGTTCGGTCTCCTTTCTTGAATAGCGGGATTATGACAGCTCTATTCCATTGCTGCGGCATTACCTCTGTGTTCCAGATTTCCTTAACCAGTTCATATATCTTTAGAATTACCACTTCACCCCCGTATTTGATATTTTCTGCTGTCATCTCGTTTTCTCCTGGACTCTTGTTGTTCTTCATTGAGTTTACTATTTCTTCTATTTCTATTATTGACGGCTCTTCGGTTCCTTCGGTATTTTGGTCGTTTTGCCTCGCTTCCGCACTTTCTCTTTGATTCTTTACGTCGTCTTCTTCCTCCTGGTTCTTCCCATTGAGTAGCTCTTCGAAGTACTGTCTCCGTGACGTCTCGGTATCTCGGTGAAATGAATAGTAAGAATATAAGTAAAGCACGATGTGCAAACGTAGAACTAAATAACAGCTTATTGTTAGTTAAGTTTAAATTAGACATAGGTTCAGAAGTAAATGCTATCGAACCTCTCGTAATAATTTTCTTCAAAAACTGTGGACCATCTCTGCAATAACATTGGAGAAAGGAAAGAGAAGACTCCAGCGTGCAAACATTTTACTATAACCACGCTGGCTGTGAGTAATCGCAAACGCCTTACCATAAGAGATGCTTAATACACTTAAAATAACTTTAATTTTTACGCGGTGATCAGTGATAATAGTTTCAATCACGCGTTCTGCATTGTTTTGGTTGTGTTCGCAGTTGAAGCACGTCCATAACGCGGTTTTTTTCTATTAAATTCAATCTTCTCCTTTTCAACCATTTGGCGCTATTTCGCCATCAAGAGGGGTGATATTGTATTTTCGCCATATACTTCGACCATTTAGCGATGAATTTCACATGAATTACAATTTCGGGCATACAAAAATCAGACTATTGAACGCAATTCAACGTCGGACGAAATCTCTATACCAGCGGTCTTCAAACTGTGTTCCGCGAGTGAAAATAAAAATTCAAAAAGAGTTTATAAAGCACCCGCACTAGTTAACTAGTGTTTATTAAGCAAAATATATAAAACTACATTTAGTTGTATTTGAAAATTAGTCAGAAGCTTCGCGTGTGAGCTGCCGATTCGTTCGCAGCAGCACATGCGAATAACGTGCAATGATTTGCAAAATTAAATAGTTTTCTAATCTTGATGTTTGTACATGTGAGCTCTTGCAAAGCCGTACTGACGAGCGGTATAACCGCGAAACGTACGTCTACGGATGGCAAGAGAAGATCAAAATTTTGTAATTTATAGTTTTCTAATGGAAAGTTAATACAATTTAGACGACAGTGTTAAAAATGGACCACTTTTATCAATTGAGGAAAACTATAAGAGAATATTTCTAGAAGAGGAAACAAAGTATAACCGGATAAAAAATTCGTTAGAGTTCTACGATAAATCAGAGGGCTTGCCACAAACAACTTATGCATTATCAATAAATTCGACGTTATAATCTAAATTTGGGCAACAGAAGCTCCTAAAGTTTTTGTTGCACATTCGTGCAGAATATCCAGAAATTTCTCGCACAGCTATAAGCATTTTAATGCCATTGGGAACAACGTATATAGGTGAAAAGTGTTTATCAACGTATGTAACAACAAAAACAAAATACAAAAATAAATTAAATGCAGAATATGAAATGCGACCGCAGATAACATACATAGAGTTAGATTTCGACCGTTTCTGTAAAAAATACAAGCACACCCTAGTGATTAAAGGGTAGGTGTAACTAAGTGCATTAGTGTAACTTAGTGTCTGATCCTTCGACATCCATTAAACATAATTTCATTCTAAATATACAAAATATTACCTCGAAAAGTAATACATATACCGCATATTTTGGATTTGAGCTTCTTATCATATAAAATATATATTACACTCATCGTCTTACCTGTATCACCCTCATTGGAAGTCCTGTTTCTTTCGCCAGTTGCTCTCTTATATGTCTTGTGGGTTTCGGCGTTTGCGAGAAGGCCGTTTTTAATATTTCCAGTTGTTTGGCCTTGATGGTCGTTCTCGGCCCTCTGCGTTTCGAACCCGCGCTGCTATCGTCCGGGCTTTTGTTCTCCGTTTGGGAATCCCTGGTTTCCGGATCACCGTCCAAGGAGTTTTGGTCCTCGGAATCGTCCTGGCCGGTTTTGGAGTCCTAGAACAAAGGAAATTGTTATTGAAAAGAGCTTGATTTCAACGCCGCCCGCTGGTAAAAAAGGTTTTGACAATAATTTTTGAGTAACTAAAATGTCTATGATATTTGGTTTTGCGGGAAGTACGTTCGTTGGCAAAAATAAACAAAATTAAACTTTGAGTTTCCCAGAAATAGAATTGAATTGTTTCTTTCTTTTCACTTTCAGTGAATAATTTGGAAGACAACAACATAGAACATACTGCAAAATAAATTTCTTCCTTCCTTTTGGAATTAAGGCGCGCATTTACTAAAGAAATTTTGGTTATACGTCAACGTTTCAGTACGAATACTTTTTCATGAGTTCAAAAAACCGACAAGCCCCGGAGGGGATTCTTGAGAGCAAAATTGCTCTAGCTTTTACGCGTTTCTAGCTCGGTCCAAATGTGTTCAATTGAATCCACCTCCTGAGAGCTGGAAAATTCCAAAGATCTGGGCAAAATTGATGTTGCGAGCGTTTTGAATGCTATGAATTTCATATACCGGCGGTGGAATTATAACAACATGTATTTCTCCTTATATCAAACGTAAACCAGAGATTTACTCTCTCACAGAAGAATGGATGGAAAACATTAATTGGTTGGGTTGTAGCTGGAAGAATCGCCACACCACCAAGCAGCACTATGAACATAACCGCATTAGAAAATATAACTAAAAACATAAGAACATTCTGGGAGATAAAAGCTATACGGCAGAAATTTGCTCATCCTCCACAATAGGGAAAAAATACATCTTCACTTGAAAATTCTTATGAGCAAGCTATGGAGAGATTCAATTCCTTAGAAAAAAGTCGCTCTTAAATAACAGTACCTAATCAAAATTTACGAAAAGATATTTAGAGTTGAGACATCAGAGATCAGTAGGTGTCTCCGAAAAGCATTGCCTCATTTTTATCTTTCGCATGGCGCTGTCATTAAAGACAACAGCACAACAACAAAATACATCTTCACTTGGAAGTTCTTATGAACAAGCTACGAAGAGATTCAATTCCTTACAAAGAAAATCAAGTAAAAATTCCACTTTTAAACAGCTTGTATCTTTCGCATGACGCTGTCATTAACGACAGGCACCACAACAACAAAGGGACATCTTTGACGGCTCAGCAAAGACGACTATTTTACGACAGAAATAATTAATCAGAAATGAATGATCCACAATTTCTGCCGCGCATTAATTTCCTGAGGATTTTGTCATCTATCTTTAATAGAAACCTCATTTCCGCATTTTGTACTTTCTGCTTTCGTTTCTTTGTTAGTGTTGGTGTTGTTGGTTTCTGTTGTTCTTCGTTGTTCGTCGTTCTTCCGAACTGTGAGTGAGTATTGGGCGCCATCCTTTCGAAGATCTCCGTTTTGGTTCCCCACAGTATCTCTTTTTTATCTAGGAAAGTCTCCTCGGTGCTATTGCTACTGTTTCATTTCTTTTTTTTATCTCTTCATCGAATTTTTCATCCTCATCAGAATTATCTCCAAGCATTTGAAGCTGTCCACTCGTTACGATCACGTCCGTAACGAAAACATTCGCGATCAGTACGGCGTCGCACCCATTGTCGAAAAGATGCGCGAATCGCGTCCCCGGTGCTACGGCCATGTTCTACGTAGCGATGACACCTCGCTTGCCAAAATTAGATTCAACATCAACATTGATGGCAAAAGGCAAAAAGGACGACCTAAGAAGCGCTGGCTGGATACGTTGCACTTAGATCTCATTGCCGCTCGACTCCACCCGGACCAAGCTCCTGACCGGGACAAGTGGCAGGCCCGATCCAGAAGAGTCAACCCCGCAACAAAGCGGGACTGAGGCTGAAGAAAAAGAAGAAGAAAATTTGAAGCCACCCACATGTTCCAAATTTCTTTCTTGTAGAAATATTTCATGTTTTTTTTAGTTTCCCCGCTTATAATCATGGCCTTAGTCTTTTCCCCTTTTATTTTCAAAATAGCGTCTTCCAAGTATTCGTTGTATAATATGTTTTAACATTTTCGTTCAAGGTTCTTTCGTCTTTTGCTACGAGGACTATATCATCGGCATAGACTATTTCCAATACCTCTATCATATCCCATATTCCAGAATCTTATATTGTGTTGTTTAATCTGTCTGTTGGTTTCTTTTATTACCTCATCTACAACTATCACAAACAGAATTGAGCTTAAAATACATCTTTGCCTCAGCCCTGGTAAAATTTATACGCCATTTTAATATTTCATCTTCCATCTGAACACACACAAAAGTTCATTTGGATCTGTCCATTCGTTCTTTGTTTACAAGCCATTTGAAGTTGACATGTCAGTGTATTCTGTTAGAATGGAAGAGACAAAAATGGTGAAAGTGTTAAAGGAATCTGATTCTTCATTTTCAAGTGTGCATGGATATTTTACACGAAGAATTACATATGAAAAAGCTATTCGGAAAGTTATTGCCGGATTCCGTAACAATTCAACAAAAACTGAATAGGAAACATATTTCCCAGCGTAATTTGAAGGGTTTCAAGCGGAATAAAACCGAATTTGTGCGTCGTTTTATTATTATGCATGATTTGCATCGACCATCATGATCCTAAACTGAAACAAGAACGTTTACAGTGGACTGAAGCTGATTGTTCAGCTCCAAAGCAAGTCAAGTTAGAACGATCGGCAAAAGGCGTTATGGCATCAGTTTTCTGGGATGCAAAGGTGTTTTGTAGATTGATTATCTTCAAAAAGGTAAAACAATTAAGCCTGAATATTATTACAACCTTTTGGATTAGTTGGATAAAGAAGTTCGTGAAAAATACCCGGCTTACAGAAGAAAACAATCATTTTTCATCAAGACAATGCTCACGCAGGTGTTTTTAGCTAAATTGAATGAATTAAAGTACGAATTGCTTGAACACCCACCGTATTCACCAGATTTGGCTCCCTCCGACTATTACCTCTTCAGAAATTTGAAACAATTTTTTCGTGCACTATTTTGCAGAGCTTCCGGAAAATCATTACAGAAATGGCATAAAATTATTGGAGGAACGTTGGAGTAAGTGTGTTGGAGTTGAGGGAGATTATATTGAATAAGAACACTAATTTTATTAAAAAATGCACATTCCTTGATTTTTGCTTTCAAAACGTTTCGACCAAGTAAAAGAAAATAGGAAACAAGTGTACTTCAACCACAATTGAGATGAAATATCAATCTTTGACTCTTCATCAATAAGAATTATCCATGCTTCGACACCATTTTAGCAAAATCATTTAAGAATGTAAAATTCCCAACGTACTAAGAATTGTTGAAAATCAAGATCCTCGTCTTAAGTAGATACGCGTAAAAATTTGTTAGAACCATAAAGTACTATCCAAAAAGGAAATAGAGTACTGGAGCGTACACTTAAAAACGATTCTTTCCACGCGTAACCCATCGAACAAATCCATAATATATAAGAACCCAAAGAAATTCTCTAAAAAGAACAAGAGAAAAAAAAACAATTCCTTCGTAAACCTCGAATTGGAAGGAACGAATATCTACATAACGGACACGGTGGACGAAAAAATCTACAAAGTCGGCGAGGCAACGCCAACACAAAAACATACGAACATACGAATCGATGAGGGAAACCGAACGGCAAAAAAGACAATCAGCGTTTCGAACCAACGTAATAATTGAAACTCATTATCGATGCGGTATAGACCGTTTTCAGCGCCGATAATCTGTGGAAAATTTCAATTCTATCCGACCGGTTCGAAGAAATCCAATTTGTTCGCTTCGACCGCCGAAGCACCGGAATGTTGCTTTTCTACGTTATCGAACTTACGTTTCTTCGATGTTTTGTCCAAACGTCAAGTTCTCGAACATGTGTTATTTAGAACTTCTGTTTACGACATCGAGAAAAATCCATATGTCGTAAATACTTAGGAGACGTGCATATGCTGCTGTTGCACTACGCAGATGGTGTATCATTGACATTATCGTACGTAGTACGTCGTATATACAACGTACATATCACGTTCCTGATTGGTTTTGATGAATCGACGACATTTTTTTAAAAGATATATTGTTTTTGTAACGTCCCGGACTGACAGTGGCGGTAATGAACGATGATTTATCGTTAATAACATCGCCGGTTTTACGAGATAAATGCGGCGTGGTGATCGTGCTTTTATGGTATATTTTCGCGTTTAATTGGGTGTAAGTTTTTGGAAAAAATACCTATGAACAAGAAAGGAAGAAAACTATGAAATCTAGAGAAATGAAAGGATACTTGTTAAAGGTCGAGTAAAGGCGGAAAAGCAAAAATCATGGGAGGAGTTTGGACAAAAAATTAGAGAAAGCCCGTAAAAAGAGAATCAAAAACTTTAACTACGAAAGCTGAAATACAACGGATAGACAAAGAAGTAAATTAACGAGTACGGAGATGAGATTTCTGCGAAGAATACAAGGCAAAACCAGAGAAGACAGGATCAGAAATAAAATAAATAGAGAACAACTTAAAGACTAGTAAACAGAATACATAAAGCTAGAGAAATAGGTAAAAAGAGGTAGACCGAAAAAGACGTGGAAAAAGGGAAGAAGTTAAAAGAGCAGCAGAATAAATAGGAGTGGAAGGGAAAGATATCCCAAAATTCGCCCAAGATAGGAGATCGTGGAAAGGAATCTGGAAAATAAATCGAATAAGAAGATCCATGAAAGAGGAATAAAGCGCCCGATGCTCGATTGCCAAGTCTTACACCGAAAAGTAGATAGGCTCTTAATAAGTAAGTAAGTAAGTGTTTGTATTGGTGTGTATTTGGTTACCTGTCCTATCGAACTTCCTATGTCCGAATGCGATAAGGAGTTGTTATTCGTTTCGCCGGCGGCCGAAGGTAAGGAGCCGTGCAGAGGATGGTGTTTCAAGACTGAAGACGCTGTGCTGTTATCGTCGTCTTCTTCGTCTTCCGATGCTGACCCCAATAGGGAATCTGTAACAAAGAAATTATCGGATTAGAGAGATCGATGATAAAATTTGGAAAATGTTCCGATAATGGACATGGCAGAGCGTAGATTTTGCTGTCTAAACTATCAAATTCGAATGAAATATTTAAGAATAGTAGAAGGAGGGATGGGAGAGTTAATAGAAACACCTGAGACTAGTTTCCTTTCTATCATTTTTTCCCTTACATTAGACGTGGCGAATGCCATCGCACCTAAGACATACTCCATATGTTCCCATTTTCTATCCAACTTCTATTCTTACTTAACTATCTTCTACACACCATTTCTAAAATTTATGAAATATGATCTTCATGTTATGCAATTTTTGGTTGCGTTGATTGTATTTTTTACTAGTTGACCCGACAAACTTCGTTTTGCCCAAAAAATTTTTCGACTTTTCTCTCTTCCTAAACCTTCGCGCAGCAACTACGAACAAACTCGCAGAAAGAAGTATCCAATTTGGTCCAGTCGTTTTGAAGTTTCAAGGAACCGAACAAACCACGATCCATTTTTATATATGTATATAGATTAATTAAATTGAAGTTCAAATATTCGTAACACGAAAACTTACAAGCCACGTGTTTCAGAAACAATAAATACTTCTTTTCTTTATTATCAGATCCTTGGTGCCCTTTCAGGCGTCGGATTGAGGTTCCGGTTCGTTTCTGGCCCATTCTTTCCTCCCTACACTGTCTTCTGCTACTCTGTTTAGGTCCTCTAGGTTTTTCCTTTTATCTTCCCATGCTCTTCGACCTGGTCCATCCATTTCCTTCTAGGTACTCCCTTTTTTTCTCCCAGGTCCTTCCATATCAAATATTTTCTTTGCCACTTTTTCTGGGTTCATCCTCAGCACGTGCCTGTACCAGTTTAATTGCTTTGTTTTGATCTTTTCTAGTATTGGTTGCTGGTTTACTATTTTCCTAATTTCATCATTTTTTATTCTATCCAGTTTGCTTAGTCCTGCTGTCTTTCTAATATGTTTCATCTCCAACGCATTGGTCTTGTTGTTTCTCTTGTTTTTTTTTGTTTATCGTCCAGTTTTCAATCGCATACGTCAGGGTTGGTACTGTAATTACATTGTGGATTTGCAGCTTTACGTTCCTACCTGTTTCTTTGTGATCCAATGCTGTCTTGTTGGGTGTAGTATTTTTGTATCTGTTTCCTCTATTTGCTATTTCCGTATCCAATCTTACATCGTTCGTCCGTACGCTATCAAGATATTCATAGGTCGATACTTGTTCTATTACTTTTTCTCTGACTCTCCAATCGTTTACGTTTTTTATTGATTATCATAATTTTGTTTTCTCTGTATTTACTTCCATTCTCCCGCTTGCTATCTCTTCTATCCGCAAGTTCAGTAGTTTCTGCATCGTGATCTTGGAGTTTGGTATAAGTGCCGCATCGTGTGCGTAGAGGAGATCACTTGCCTTCACCGGTTCAAGGTTTTTACATCCTATAACGGTATTGAGTCTATCTCCCTTTGTTATCTTATCCATCATGATTATAAATAGTAGTGGGCTTAGGCTATCTCCTTGTGTTATTCGATTGTTCATTTGGAAGCCTTCGCATACTGTTCTGTCTAAATGTGCCCTTGCCTTCATCCCTAAATATGTGGATCTTATGGCTTCTTGGTAATTTTTCCCGGACTAGTAGTTCTTCCACACTTTTCCGATAAACACTTCTTGTAACATCATATCCATCCATTCGAGTTCTTAATCATCGGATCGGTTCGTTGCAGTTTTCTTTTGCTGTATTTCTGTGGGAAAGGTGTGGGCTTTAATGCAGTGACTTTGGTTTTGGTTCCACATGATTTCTTTCAATGTTTGCATTGTATATGTATTATTTTGATACTGGCACCGGCGGTGTTCCGTTATCACAGTCGTTAGTGAAAACAGGATAGACTGCTTAAAGGCAAGGTTGACATGTTGACAAGTTGATACTGAAATATGCCTGGCACGCGAAAAGATGAAAACACTATTATTATTATTAAAGAAAGTAGTTTTGCACCTTCAACTACTGAAGGGTATTTGCAGTAAATAGAGATGATAGAGAAATGACCTTCATACTGTACCTACACTGATTTTCTAGTAAGTTCCAATTGTTAATCAGGAGGGACAAGAAATTAATAATTAATAATTTTATAATTATGAAAAATTGTTAAGTAGTTCTAATACATATTTGAAAAATATGTATTTGAAAATATTTTTTATCTAATGCTATAAACGTATACAGTTTATTTTACATTTAACTCTATAAAGCTAAAGTTTCTACTTATAATCCGTTCTAGGATTATAAGTACAAGTTCATGATGTTTGTTTTTCCATTGTATTACATTCGGTTGCGTTTGCTCGACTATCTATTGATAATTCTTAATGTTGTTCTGCTCGCTTAAGTTTCAAGAACGTTTATTACCATTTTCGAAATATTTCAATATTTTCGGACTACCTTCTAAATACAAGTTCTTCATTGCACGTTCGTACTCGAACAATCGTCACAAGGAAATTGAACTTGAGTGTTCGTTATATGAAAGCTTTAAAGTTGCAAAATGTTAAGCTCCTGCTAACAATGTATGAATACAGTTAATGTAATGATGTTTATATAGCTTATTGATAATAAACAGATATACCTTAATAATTCATACACTTTAGCGTCTGTTACTTCGTGCCTCGTAAAACTAAGACATTTTAATTTCCAAAATGCACTGCTATCGGCTTTTTAAAGGCCACTTTCGGTGATCATATTATTAGAAGCGTTTAATATTAGAAATTTGGCAGATCTTATCCATAAAATCAATTTCAAAAGATCACCTTTATTACTGGTATCTAATTCCTCTAGATAATCTAGATATAACGTAACATTGCTGTTGGAGAAATCATCGATTCTTTCACATGTAAAACTGACATCAGCTAATATCAAAATCGGCAATTTAAAATATCTTGTGATAATAGCTAAATGCCTTAAATATTCATTCCCTAACGGGTTGTAACTTAAATCCAAGCTAATTGAATTTTCTAGTACACAGTTTCTTTCTGATTGATTTGGAAACGCGTTTGCTATGTAATGTAAACCGCCACTGGTTATAAGATTTATGCTTCAATTTAGCGCTGTGAGATTTTGTAAACATGGTAAAGGGGAGCACAGAAGTTCTGGGCATTCATTTGAAATAAAAGTTTAAGATAGATCCAAATGCTTTATTTGGCGATTTATCGCTTTAGAACCAAAATTACTATTAGATAGATCAAGTACTGTCGATGTTTCCACTAAAGATTGTGATAAAATGGGATTGATAACTGAAATCTGAAATTTCCCAATCGACAGTGAGTTTGCTTTCTTTGGAACACTGTTAGTGTTATTGTTTGTTGCTGATACACGTATTTGGGGCTTTTCAAAATCGATTTGATAAGGGTAACAGCGATTTCACGTCCCACTTTTACTACTTTTAAGATTGCGATCTTCCGTTTTTTCTTCTCCATCGTTTATCATTCGTTCCCATTATTAAACTGAGGATATATGCGGTATGATGAGTCATCTGTCCAGTGTTTGCCCAGTCTACTCATTACACAGCCATACGATTGAAGTTGAAAGGTTTAGACGACGTCTAATTTCTTCATTCCTTTGTATTTGCATTAACCTTCTTAAGTGGCTCGTCTCAACCTCAATTCTATTCTACTCACTCCTTCGTAATTCGCAGCACCTTGTACCATAACTTCCAAATATTATTATGGACAAATTCCTGAAAAACACTAGTACAAAACATATCCGTCAGAGATATTTTCATCGACCTCATTCACTCCCTAATCTGAGAACCACAACGGCTTAGACGTTGATAATACCGCATCTCCCACAATCCATCCGCGCGCACGTCGCTTCCTAAGCCTCACGGGGACAACAGCATCGCAGATATGAATTTCATAAATGCGTGTAAACGTCAGTTAAGCTCCTCTAACACATTTCAGCCCGTCCGTTTCTTCGACCGCGTCCCGTCCTCTTCGTGTGGCAGCACGAAGACGCGTGAAATAACGGAGAGAAGGCCGCGGACGTTAGTCGGCCGTCAAAATGACGTTTGATGGACGGCCGAAACGTTGCGTTGGCCGGACGGCCTCCGGTCCGCTTCCAGGCGCACAAACACGCTTCGAATCGTATACGCCGTACTTCTATGTATGTTCCACGTGTATGTGTGTGTGTGTATGAGTCTACAATCTTTCACTCGGATTTTGATTAATGTAAATGCTATGGTAAGTGCAAGGCAACGAACCGTAAGATCCCGGTGCGCCGGACCTCTCAAAGTTGACGTTGAACTACGATCCTCGCCGCGGTAAATACCGTTCGTACGGGGCTAGTCGGGTACGTATGAAATACGGCGCAGTTATTTTTTAGAATCGACCATAAATTGCGCTAATTGATAACGAAATTGTTGTTGATATAAGGAAGAGGTTTTTATCAATATACGCGCGTGTTTCGAACGTTTTGGATTGCATAGGATTGAGCAAAACCTTAGAAAAGCAATTATGAGGTTTGAAAAATACTAGGAAAAACTAAGAATGAAAAAACAATTTTTGGAACAAACTGTTTTATTGCTTTTCAAAATGCCCGCCTTTAAGATTTATACCATGTTTGCATGCATTCTTTCCATTAACTGTTCTTCGATCCCTTGAAGGAATGGTTGCTAAGAGTCCAATACAACCGAAGAAACAATCGATCATCTTCGAACGAACAAAATTTTCTGGGATCTTGGAACACTCAAACAGCGGATTGTTGGTTCGTTTCCGGTTCATGTGAATATATTTCGTCACCTGTTACACGACATCGTAACGGATTTTGCAGCTTTTTGGTCGAATTTTTTGAGCACTTCCTTCCACCAGTTAACACGAGCTTCAGTCAAATGATGTTGAATCAATCGGGAACATGTCTGTTTTGCAGCTCAATGCTCCTGCAAAATCGAATGTATTGTTACTGACACTATATCACATCGTTAAACTCCCCACCATAGAATTGTTTCGTAATAAATTTGGTGACACGTGCTTCGCTAGTTCGAGGCAAGCATTATCACAACCGCATAAACCGAAGTGGTTGATAATGCTTGTCTCCGACTAACGAAACACGTGTCACCGAATTTATTATGAAACAATTGTGTGGTGAGGAGTTTACTGATGTGATATAGTGTCTGGAATAACAGCTGATTTTGATCTTACAAGCTGATCGCAATTCTTTACATTTATTTATTGTCATATGATTTTAGTCTGTTCGTGTTTATACTCTAGATTATTATCAGATGTTCGGACAGTTTCAGGATATATAAAATTTCCATTTCTTCTAAAGGACTTTGCAATAGAATGCTTGGTTACGTGTTGCACGGATGACCCGGGAAAAGTTTTCTGAACTGGGCTAGCGAACATAACCTTATTCCCCGGCCATTTCGCAAAGTCACCTTTTCTTGTTTCCTGACAACTGTATGAGGTATACGAAGTTCAGTGCTCAAGATGGTGCCATAAATGGAGTCCATCGACTTTTTGATTAAAAATCGGTAGATTTCTATAATGCCATAAATTGGTGTCACGTTGGCAAAAGATCATTGAGAGTGATGGCAATTATTTTAGTGAATAATAGTGTTATTTCTGGTTTGTAATACCTTTTTATATTTTACCATAAGAAGACCGCGGGAACTTTCTTGCTTAACTGCTATTATCAAGTCGTAATCCAGATTGAAAGACCCGTCATGTACATACTTTTTGCGGCGGATTGTTGCTATGAACGAATCCTTTGTCCACAGCAAACAACAATCGAAATAGTGCACAGCCAAGGAACAACCAACACCAGAAAAGGCAAAGAGCGCCCAGACAGGACAAAAATGGCTGAATTTTGTTGACGGATGATCAGGATTGGTACGCGATCTGCTGTAATTCACTGGATAGAATTCTAGCAACTTCGTCTTCAGTGAATGGCTCGATTAAAAACACGAGTTACAACATATCTTCGGAGAATTAGCTGTACATCAAGGAGCACTTAGTCGATATACCCGAAGAGAGGCGTACTGCAGATACTAGGATGAAAAGTAGAAGAAAATGAAAACTAAGAAAGAGAACCTGATTTCATAATCATAATTTCGCATACCTCTAACAAACAAACACCTTGGTTAAAAATCACAATGAAGTACAAGAAAACATAAGAGGTATGTAATGATGAGGACGAAGAAAATGAAGAAAGTTGAAGAGAAGTTTAAGAGATATTCGAAATAGCACGTTAATTGTAGAATGTAAGCTCTACGTCTCATGTTGGGAGAAGACGCGCTTGGAGAAACGGAAAAGCCCACAATGAAGTAGGCGGGAACATATCTCTTATGCAATGATGAGGACAAAGAAATACAATAGAATTGAAGAAAAATTTGAGAAGACGTTGATTGTAAGGTGTAAATACTACATCTCATGTTGGAAGAAGACGCATGTGAAGAAACGGAAGAAAACCACAATCAAGTTGGAGAGAACATAAGAGATATGCAAGGATGAGGACGAAGAAATAGAAGGAAGTTTAGGAGAAGTTTAAAAGACACTTGAAATAACAGTTTGATTGTAGAGTGTACATTCTACATCGCATGTTGGAAGAAGACGCAAGATGAGAAACGGATGAAAACCACAATCGAGTAGGACAGAACATAAGAAATATGCAATGATGAGGACGAGGGACAAAAAGAAAATTTAGGAGAAGTTTAAGAGGAACTCGAAATAACAGGTTGATTGTAGAGCGTGAATTCTACATATCACGTTGGAAGAAGCCGGAAGAGGAGAAAACAACAAAATCACAATCAAGTAGGAAAGAACGTGAGAACTATGCAGTGATGAGGACGAAGAAAAAGAAGCAAGTTGAGGAGAAGTATCAAAGACACTCGGAATAACGGGTTGATTGTAGAGTGTAAAGTATACATCTCGTGTTGGAAGAAGAGGCACGTGAAGAAACGGAAGAAAATCACAATCAAGTTGGAGAGAACATAAGAGATATGCAAGGACGATGACGAAGAAATAGAAGGAAGTTTAGGAGAAGTTTAAAAGACACTTGAAATAACAGGTTGATTGTAGAGTGTACATTCTACATCGCATGTTGGAAGAAGACGCAAGATGAGAAACGGAAGAAAACCACAATCGAGTAGGACAGAACATAAGAAATATGCAATGATGAGGACGAGGGACAAGAAGAAAGTTTAGGAGAAGTTTAAGAGGAACTCGAAATAACAGGTTGATTGTAGAGCGTGAATTCTACATATCACGTTGGAAGAAGCCGGAAGGGGAGAAAACAACAAAATCACAATCAAGTAGGAAAGAACGTGAGAACTATGCAGTGATGAGGACGAAGAAAAAGAAGCAAGTTGAGAAGAAGTATCAAAGACACTCGGAATAACGGGTTGATTGTAGAGTGTAAAGTATACATCTTATGTTGGAAGAAGAGGCACGTGGAGAAACGGAAGAAAATCACAATCAAGTTGGAGAGAACATAAGAGATATGCAAGGACGATGACGAAGAAATAGAAGGAAGTTTAGGAGAAGTTTAAAAGACACTTGAGATAACAGGTTGATTGTAGAGTGTACATTCTACATCGCATGTTGGAAGAAGACGCAAGATGAGAAACGGAAGAAAACCACAATCGAGTAGGACAGAACATAAGAAATATGCAATGATGAGGACGAGGGACAAAAAGAAAATTTAGGAGAAGTTTAAGAGGAACTCGAAATAACAGGTTGATTGTAGAGCGTGAATTCTACATATCATCTTGGAAGAAGCCGGAAGGGGAGAAAACAACAAAATCACAATCAAGTAGGAAAGAACATCAGAACTATGCAGTGATGAGGACGAAGAAAAAGAAGCAAGTTGAGGAGAAGTATCAAAGACACTCGGAATAACGGGTTGATTGTAGAGTGTAAAGTATACATCTTATGTTGGAAGAAGAGGCACGTGGAGAAACGGAAGAAAATCACAATCAAGTTGGAGAGAACATAAGAGATATGCAAGGACGATGACGAAGAAATAGAAGGAAGTTTAGGAGAAGTTTAAAAGACACTTGAGATAACAGGTTGATTGTAGAGTGTACATTCTACATCGCATGTTGGAAGAAGACGCAAGATGAGAAACGGAAGAAAACCACAATCGAGTAGGACAGAACATAAGAAATATGCAATGATGAGGACGAGGGACAAAAAGAAAATTTAGGAGAAGTTTAAGAGGAACTCGAAATAACAGGTTGATTGTAGAGCGTGAATTCTACATCTCACGTTGGAAGAAGCCGGAAGGGGAGAAAACAACAAAATCACAATCAAGTAGGAAAGAACATCAGAACTATGCAATGATGAGGACGAAGAAAAAGAAGGAAGTTGAGGAGAAGTATCAAAGACACTCAGAATAACGGGTTGATTGTAGAGTGTAAAGTATACATCTCGTGTTGGAAGAAGAGGCACGTGAAGAAACGGAAGAAAATCACAATCAAGTTGGAAAGAACATAAGAGATATGCAATGATGAGGACGAAGAAAAGGGATAAAATTGAATAGAACTAGAAAGAACACGTTGATTGCAGGGTGCAAATTCTACATCTCATGTTGAAACAAAGCGGAAGGGGTGGAAACAACAAAATCAGATTAAAGTAGGAGAGAACATAAGAGTTATGCAATGATGAGGACGAGAAAAAAGAAGAACGTTGGGAAGGAGTTTAAGAGGAACTCGGAAGAACACATTGATTGTAGGGTGTAAATTCCTCGAAGAATATCACATTGGAAGAGGCGTGGAGAGTAGAAGAGAACATAAAACATATGACGAGGACGAGCATTTCAATTTCGATTTATATATTTAATAGTCTTGTTTTGTCCCTGATTATCCAATCCTGTAAGCTCCCTCCTTATCGTTGATAATTTCAGAAACGGGTAATAGATCGAATGTTTCTGCTACCAGATTCCTTTCAGAGTTTATGCCTTCTTTGAAATCCAACAGGAAAGAAACCCAAAAATTAGTAAAAACTATTTTGCAGGATACGATGCCACTCGAAACAAAGGAATCTTGTTAAAATTGCGTTTTCGCTGCTTTATTTGAGTGCAGATGTACAACTTCTCGAACTCTAAGATATTGAATAAAAGAAAAGTCGTGATTCCTCAAACTAAAGCGAAATTAGGAACGAATAAAACCGATAGAAACTCGCAAAAATCGACTCGGCTCCTTCGTCGACCTTTCGAACGTCGATTTCGCTTTCTCCTCTCGTTCCGTACCGGGTCGGTCCTTTCGTTTTTCCACATCCGTCGCGTCCAGGTTATATTTTTCTTACATCCAATTATCTCGATAGCTGACCACATGAGGTCCCATGGTACAAACCCCAATTAGTGTGAGACATGCTGGGAAACAAGGCATTACACCCGTCCTACCTCTCCTCCGACGTTCGTTCCCTACCTCTTCGCCTCCTCCTCCTTCTTCGCAGCGCATGATTGAACACTTGTTCGCACCTTATACACCTACACTGGTCCCATCTATATCATCCAACTCGCGTCCATACATCATTTGTTTGTTTAGTTCGGGACCGTGGCTGTGCATTGTGAACGAAGAAAAGGTGTACCCCGGGGGTATTTGTTGCTTTTCGCGTTTCGTTTTCTTTTTCTCTTTTCACTTTCTCTCCCTCTCTATCTCGCTTTTTCAACGTGCCTCTTAATCTAGAGATATTTGCCGTTTTTATTCGAAATAAATTATCGTGCTTCTAATAGTATAAATTTGTTGTTTCTTTCTGTTTGACATGGACATGTATATTGGGGCTTTTCGTTCGTAAATTAAGGTATTGGTAAATGGAGAAAAAGGGGCTTGTCTGTGGCGAGTTATTTGTGTTCACTTAATGCAAAAACTTCTATATATAACTTATTAATGTTTTATATCAGGTAAATCATTGCTTTCCCAACTAACAATGAGTAGTTATGCAATTCACCGATGCATGATATTCTTTTTAGTAAATCCGAAATTATTAAAGTGCCAAGCCAAAATATCTACGCAATCTTTTCGTTTCTAATCTGGAATTTTTCAACGGTTACAAAGACGATAACGCGGCATAATTGGTTATCGGAGGTTGTCGGAAACGTGTCATCTTATCTTAAACGCCGATTTATGTTTTTAGTCTTTTATGGTGGTATTAAAATGATATCCTTTTTTTCGCGTTAGCCGATGCCGTGCGGCGTTTAAACGGCAATTAAACGAAGCTATGTGTTTCCAGCCGCAATTACACAAAGCGTGCAGCGCGAACGCAGTAATTATATTGCGACTAATAACAGTGGGATAATAACCTTGATTTTACTTCTAGGAGGAAAAAAGGTGTGAACATCCAAACGCCTTCCGATACTACGTTTACGGCGAGCAAAAACTTACGACGATCATCGCATCAATTATTTGATACCTTGATAGGATTTGCTTCGACAGAAATTCCCTAACAAGACAATGTAAATAATAAACAACTGGTGGCAGAAACGAGAATCAGTTTAATATATCTCATAAGAAACCGCATTCTGAACCTGCATTTTTCTTTAAAATGACGGAAAACAGAAATTGGATTAAGAACCTGCCCATTTCCCTCATTTCATTGAGGAGGAAAAATCGTAATTAGCGATCTAAATACGATGACCATCCTGTACGTTTTAGACCAAAAGCCCCACGGCATTGCACATACATATGTACATCAGCTTGAAACGATCCCGTTAATTTATTTTTGCGCGCGAATCGACGGAGAACACAAACTGAAGTTTACGACGGGTTGTTTCTCTGAATCGTAATTCACGAATTTGCCTCCAACCAAGAGTCCACAGAGAGAGTGGGTCGTGTAATAACTTATTCTTAGGTGTATTCTTCTCCTCGTGAAATTATAGTGCTTTAGTGTGTAGAAACGTGAAACATTGAAAAACGGTTCTACATTTATGATGTTACTGTCCACATATCTGTTTCATTTGTCTGTCCTGGGGAAGTGGGAATAGGACGTAATAAAAATATGACCACGCGAACGCAAGCCATGCTTGTACGTAAATATAAGTTGAAGAACTCTGTGAGAAATAATACAACCACGAGGAGAAGCTGAATTACTAAATTTGACGTGGAAATAGGGAAAAAGAACGCTCATGTTGCCAAACGTATAAGAAAAATGGAAACGGGGAAATTACAGGAAAGACTCCTCTAATTGATTTTACACACACCAACGCCTAGCGCCTAGCTAATGTTCTGTTGATAACGAAGATTACAATTGTAAGAAAGAGCAGTATAATTACTGAGCACTGATTGGAAGTGATACGCCTTTCCGAGAAGAAATCGGAAACTGACGAAAACGAATGCGATTACAGGAAAACAATCTCAGACACAATTCTTCTGAAATCAGACTGGTGCCCATTGATTTATGATCCTTGCAAAAAGCAAGCTTGATAGCATCGGAGATTAAATACAACCAGTGGAAGACATAGCGACGCAATACAATCTTCGATGAAAGAAGGTTCGTTTTGATCGCGCAACAGTCGACCTTTTACCATCTTCTACTGGACGCCCTCCTTCAAACGGGAGTCCAAGTAATTTTTAGAGATCAGAAATCGGATTGCTTTAGACAAAATACTTCTTCTATCCGCAGACGAACGTAGTTATGTGATACCATCTTCGAATTACGCGCGATCAGAAGAAAGAGGAAGAAGGGCGACGCAATACAACTTTGAGCTAAAGAGCTTAAATGAATTGGGCAGTAGTCAGGGACGCAGTGTGTTGGTATCTGTTGGAGGTTCTCTTCTAAATGGGAGCTCAGATCGTTGTTTTGAAAATAATAAATCAACAAACTGTTGTACACAAGATTCTCTCTCAACTGAGGAAAAGAAAAAGTCCGATAAATTTGACGACGTGGTATTTATGGAAAGGATAGAAAATTCTATGGCCGAATTGAGTTTGAGGTCAAAGCAGTTGCTTGGTCTATTGATTGAATGGACACTAATTATCACTACACTTCTACACTTAACGATATAAAAGTGTAGAAGATTCAAGAAACAAGAACAAGAAGAAAACAAGTTGTGGCGTTCAAACACTAAAATTATAGAAATAAAGACGAAGTGTGGACGTAGAAATAAGAGCAATTAATAAAAGCAAAAGAGGCGATAGGAACGGAAGTTCAGACAAACGCAACAAAAATTGCTGACAGAGAGAATTACCAAGGACCTAAGCAAGATGGGACAATAATTATCCCATTTTGCTCGGGAGAATTCAAGGCTATAACCACTTACTAGTGATAGTTGAGGTTACATATAAAGGAGTTCTAACATGGACTGAGAAGGGAAAGGAGTACTCAAGATTCGACTTTTACATTACGGAAAAGAAATTCATATCTGCTTCGTAGATGTTAAGAAAGCATTCGACGGAATAATATCAGAGAGGATATATGTAAATGCCTTAAATAAACGGGGATTGAAACAAACATGACAAAGACATTATAAAAGAACTCAACCAAAAGTCTACAAACTTCAAGATCAACATACGAGTAAAACAAGGGTGTGTGCTGAATCCACTTCAGTTCTCTTTAATTACAGACAGGATAGTAGAAAAATTGTAAGAAAGGGGGAATGAACACGAGAGTAGGGAACTGTGAGATAAAAAAAAGGTAAATTGAATAATAATAATAATAATAATAATAACTACTATTTTCTGGCGAGATTGTCCTGATAGGGTGCTCAGAAATTAAACTGCAACAATACCTTGAAATACATTAGGAAAAAAGACAAGGATAATGAAGATGGGAATAAACCTTGCAGAAAGCAAAACGGTGATAATGACAGTCACAAAAAGGAGGAACTTAAAACGGGCATAGAACAGCGTGCATTGAAACAAGTCAAAATGTTTAAATATGTGAGTATAATTAAGGGGAGAGAAGGGGAGAAAGGGGGATACCAGCCAAATATACTAAAAAGTCGACCTGCAATAATAAACGGCAGGAAATTATTCGAAGTATTCGAAGCAAAATCATAGCCATCAGAATGGGATTCTTAAAGAAAATATAAGGGATCACAACAACAGGCGGGGTAAGAAAAACAGACATAATCAGAAAATTCAAGCTAAAACCAATAAACACAGTTATAGGAGAAAGACAACTAGGTTTCACTAGAGTACACTCACATAAACGAATGAAAGACCGGCAGAGGAAATTTACTAGAGAATGATATCAGGAAAGAACAAAGTGGAACGACCACGATTAAGATAGGAAGAGCAAGTGAAATTGGAGGCAGAAAAGCGAGAAATCCGCTGGAATGGAGCCCGGCTATTGGCCCAGGATACAACTTCATGAAGAAGAAAGATTAGGGAAACACCACAAACGAATAAGTGAACTAACATTGTGAATGTATCGAATATTTTGTAAAACTACGTGTATACAGGGTGTAACTGAGAAAATGGTATATTTATTAATATGAATGTATATATATATATATATTTCGTGACCTTTTATACTTATCTTATATGATAGATCTCTACCACTAATAGGTCAATAAAACAAGGCTGGTTTGAACGATAGTTATATTTTCAGAACGTTTACAAACGTTTTCGGAATACCTTCTATTATACAAGAAGGTATTCCGAAAACGTTTGTAAACGTTCTGAAAATATAACTATCGTTCAAACCAGCCTTGTTTTATTGACCTATTAGTGGTAGAGATCTATCATATAAGTTTATTAATATGGTAAATCTGGTATGGCATAGTTAACGTAATCAGCAAAAACAATGGCAAATCACGCGAAACGTTTTTGCTTAATTTTAATAAAATTTAGTCCCCCTACATTTTTACATTACGGTACTGTGCTCCTCGTAGACGTTTATTTGAGAGGTAAGGGATTTTTAAAAGTCGAAATAAATAGTCGGGCATTCAGTCAGTATTCGGGTATTCTACAATGTAAACAGATGGTTTCATTGAAATAGCACCGCCAGTAAATAGCATATTATCGACAAGTGAATAACGCTTCTCTGTCTCTGCCACTATTACAGAAAAATAAACAGATGTTTTATTTCGCTGTCGTTGCATAAACTTGACCTATATTTCAAAAATTCGACGATCTTTTATTGATGATGATAAAAATATTTTCGTTCAAAGAGATTTATTTATTGGTGCAACAATGTAAAGTTAAGAAAACAAAGAAAGTTTCACAAGAAATGCCTAACATTAGACCCGTTTGACAATAATATGTTTATTATGTGATTGCTGTGTAAGTAAAATGATTAATAAACCGTAGATAACATGTAATTATAAACATCTTGCGAACGGTGTGTTTGGGCCCTTACGTTTATTAACCCATTAACGCCGAGATGATCAGAATTTCTACTAACTTTTCAACGTGTTTATTTATTATGTTATCGGACCAAAAAAATAATGCAATTCCTCTATTCCTACGCGAAATTTGATGCTCTTTCAGAATCTGAGCTCAAAATTTCGATTAAACACAGAGAAAAAAATATGGCCGATTTAAAAGTGAAAAACGTGAAAATTTTCGAAACAAAACCTTTTTCGAATTTTCTTTCACAATGAATCCGCAAAGGTATCAACTTTTTACTATGATCAGAGGTGACAATGGCACTCGAACATTAAGAGGAATTTTTCTGAAAAATTCATCGACGCGTTTTCTCAAAAAGGCGGCGAGAATGAAAAAATTTTATAAAAATCTTAATCTATCGTTTTCTTAAAAACTATAAACTTTAGAAAGAAATTTCTAAGAACAAAAATGTCTTCAAATTAGTCAAAAATACTCTCAAATTTTATCAAAATTTTTAAAGACTACTTTTGATTTTCGAAAATTTAAAAAATCCAATTTTTCAAAAATACCTAAAAAATTTTGAAAAAATTTGAGTGTTCCTTGACTACTTCTTCGCTTATTCTGTGCATATACATTGTTTTTTTCTACTCTTAGCATTACCCAGAGACAACGGCGTGGACGTGGTAGAACTTTGTCTCCTTTGGGGTGATTTTTTCGTGAGTTCCCTTGCCTCTCACGTTTCGGGGTGCTTTTTTCGTCCCCTTGCCTCTCACTTTAACATTTCTTTTATCACTGCTTTTTTGCAGAACAATTATTGCATACATATAGATTGCATTTTTCACAATAGATCCTTGTTCTTATTGGACATTTTTCATTTGAACAATTTTTAAATTGGTCCCTATTAGATCGTGTATGAACTGTTTTACTTGTTTGATCTTTTTGAATATAATATTTAACAATCGAAATAGTGAACCCTTTTATTCCAACTTTTTCTTTCCATCACGTGTAGCATTGAAAATTACGTGGACATTTGTAATGGATGCCTGTACGAGTTTGTTCGTGAATTTTGTAGTGTTTTGTAGTAGATAGAAACAAAATTTTATGTACCATTTACGAAAATTTTTTTCTCTAAACCTATAGACGTTCCGATAAAATTTTAAGAACAAGAACGTCTTAAAATTAGTCAAGGAACACTCTCAAATTTTTCAAAAATTTTTTAGGTATTTTTGAAAAATTGGATTTTTGAAATTTTCGAAAATCAAAAATTGTCTTTAAAAATTTTGAAAGAAATTGAGAGAGTTCTTTGACTAATTTTAAGACATTTTTGTTCTTAGAAATTTTTCTAAAATTTATAGTTTTTAGGAAACGATAGATTAAGATTTTTATAAAAATTTTCATTCTCGCCGCCATTTTGAAAAAACGCGTCGATGAATTTTTCTGAAAAAATTCCTCTTAATGTTCGAGTACCATGATCACCTCTGATCATAGTAAAAAGTTGATACCTTTGCGGTATCATTGTGAAAAAAAAATGCGAAAAAATTCTTTTTCGAAAATTTTCACGTTTTTCACGTTTAAATCGGTCATATTTTTTTCTCGGTATCTAATCGAAATTTTGAGCTCAGATTCTGAAAGAGCATCAAATTTCGCGTAGGAATAGAGGTATTGCATTATCTTTTTCGTCCGATAACATAATAAATAAACACGTTGAAAAGTTAGTAAAAATTCTGATCATCTCGGCGTTAATGGGTTAAGCAAATATTGAATATATTTTAATTATCTCTACATTTGGACAAATTTTTTACCATTTACACACTTACACCCTGTATACTAGTCCAAGATGTAATGATATCTGTAGGACTTATCGATTAGATTAATTTAGTTCATTGCGGTTTGGTAAATGCTCCTCTCTAGATTATTTCCTTCTTTGTTACGCTTTTTGGGGAATTTAGTGTACCTACTTGTGGTGCTTTGGTTTGTTCTGTTTGTTGGGGCTAAGTGTCAGATAAGTGGAATACTTGTCACTTACATGTAAGTACACCCAATTAGAATTTAACCGAACCTGAGGACACCGTGCGATATTGGAAATCATTTACACGCGCTAGGCACAACATTTGAGTCAGTATTGATATCGGTGGAACTCTTCAATGGAATATGCTCCGTTGCATTTGATTTGCTCTTTGCGATTTGTGGGACAGTCGAGTAATTTCTTATGATATACGGTGTGAAAAGCTTTACTCAAGTCAAGGAATGTGGCTTGGCAACTGCGATCTCTTCGTTATCTCTATAGTTCTAGTGTATTCTTCTATTAATTCGGCCATTGCAGTTACCGCAGATTTACGTTTCTGATATCCGTGCTGTGGTGTAGATATCAAACTGATTTTTGTCAAAATATTGCAACGAGCAAGTAATGTTGGCAGTTGTCTCTATCACTTTGATGATGGAGACGTAGATGGATCTTGCAACCTCCAGGTCATCCGGATAAGCGCCCTCCTTCGTGCATATATCAATCGTATGTGATGGTGGTTTTGGTACCATATCAATTATATCTTCCATTATCAGACTGGAATGTTCGTAAATCGTGTTGATGCAACTCCCTTCTAAGATTATTTCATGTTTTCCCTAATTTTGCGTTAGACCTAAGATACAAATAATAATTTTGATGATTCCCTCCCCTTTCGCCGAAGTAAACTGGAAAACGTAAGCGTCGTTTCGATTTCGTCTACGTCAAATCACCAGATCTTACGTAACAATTGGAGATTGAATCGTTCCGAGCGGATTATATCTATCCAATGATACAAATGATCTCTTCACGAGGGCACGCCATTAAAAACATGTCGCGCGACGATAATACAATTCGACTTCTTTGCATCGGTTTCTTATACGGGGACCAATTATATAAATCGTCAATGCGTGGCGAACCGACGATTGCTTTAAAGATAAGTTTCAATACGCCGATTAATCAGTCAATCAAAGAGCGAAGCAGTGCTGCTAACGACAGGTGGCTATTAAGCGATATTTTTGGTAATGAGCGACGTAAAAACATTACTCGAATACTTCGCTATCGACACGAGTTCGTTACACCTCAGAAATGATATAATGAAGCAACGTACTTTTTCGTGAAGGAAGAAAAAACCTGATTACGTAAAGTGAGGAAGAGCCATCGTTTCTGTTGCTTATTGCACTGATCGTGAATCAGAGGTAACATATCCTGTATGTTTCCTAAAAATTCAGTTAGCTAATTTGGGTTTCAAGCAATTATTTTCTCAAAATCGTTGCGGCCATTTCTTCGTTGAGGCAATCTAAATCCAAAATCGTTTCTCACGATGTTCTCCTCAAACGAACTAGTCCCGTTTCTTATTCTCTAAGTCCCGTTGCATCGAATGAAAAACTTTTCAATCATCCAAATAATGGATTTTCTCATTCTTTTGCAACGAATTGCGATGACGCCCAGATCGATTTATTTGCGCGGAAATTTTTATATTACACACACACACACACACATCTTGTCTTCTGGTTACTTATCTAGTTTGTCTCACAATTACACACCCTATACTATAGGAGACACCTTTCGATACAGCTAGTTAACGCGTCCGGACGAACGGACTTTTTGCCGAAACCTCATTATCACGATAAAAATTGCAAATGTGTTTCTCACGTTTGCTTAGCGCTAAGATTATCAATCTGGCGAACGGTATTAACAAGCGTTAGAAATGGCGTAAAAAGAACGATGGATAAATAGACGGTAATGGTGCTGCTCAAAACTGTCTTGAAAGGTTTTATGCGATTCCATTATACTACCAATTGGTTTTGTACAACACTTGCAATTAGATTATAACTAATATGAAGAAATGCTATACATATATTTAATGTCCGAAGTGGAAAAAAAACTTATTTAGTATAGGTACGTTCGGACTGAGCTTTTCGACCATAATTCTAGTCATGGGTACCGCGGAATGTTCGCTTAGAATGGGAGTTTTTGCCCCGTATATGATGAACTTTCTAATCTTGTTAGGAAAATATTTACAAGTAGAAAAAGGGTACGTGTTGGCGAATCTGTCTAGTCATCTCTTCTAAATCAGGTGATTAGGCGTAGCTTTGATCTTTGTAATGTCCCGAAAAGATTTTTTTTATTATTTATATAGCTTGTAGAGCAAGTAAATATTAGATCGTTGCTTTGTTTAAATTTTAATGGATCTGCGACAGTACTAGTTACCGTAAATCCGTATCACAATTTACAGTTTTGTTCCAACGGGAATCGCAGATCAGTCAATGCCAATCGTATCTAAGGAAAATCACCTGTGACTTTTTCAACCAATTATTTTATCAATCAGATTATTCTAAGTAGTTGCAAGGATTGTAGTGGCTGTACTGACACTATCACAAAGAATTATCAAGTACACAAGCAAGATGGGAGAGTGATAATTCCATCTTACTTGAGAAAATTGAAAGCTGGAAATGCTGACTGGCGATAAATCTCTTAACCTATTCTTATGAGATATGAATCACAAGGAACAAAATAAATCAAAGATAGAAAAGTTGCAAATAGGAGTAAGAAGACTATGATTCAAATAATTAACACTGTGTCAACAGTGTTTTGTGTGCGGGTGTTCAATGTGTGATGTTCATTGCTGCACGTTTGCAGGGAAAATCTTTTGCAAGAGAAAAGTCTTATTTTATTCCAGAATGGCATCTCGATCACTAAGAGAAGATGAGATATATGACATAATTTGTCAATATGATAGCGAAGATGGATTAGATGACGATGATGATAGCGTTATTGACCCCGATTATCAACTATTGTTAAGAAACAACGAGTCCTTTCCAGACTGTGAAGATATTACAGATGTCGAGTTAAACTCAATAATTGGAGATATTGAACGTAGTCGACCTAAGGCTGGCACCTCAATTCAAAGTCCTGGCCAGCAAGCTAAGGAATTAGTTTCGACCATGCAAAAACAAAAAAAGCCGCAGTTGAAAAGGGTAACAAATAATATTTCCCTAAATAACCAACAAAAGCTATTTTTGAGAAATACTTCTTTACCGTCATTCAATTTGTTTTTTTGCCGAAAGACCTTATAAGTTTTCTTGCTGAACAAGCAAAAAATCATAATCCAATCTTTTCAAGTAACTGATACTGATATTTAGCCGTTTTTTGGAGCAATTTACATGTTGTCACTGACACAACTACCGTCATTGGGATTCATCTATTGGTAGACCTATATGATCCAGGACACAATGTCGAAACAAAAATTTGAAAAAATTGGGCCATATATACGTTTCAATGATAATTCAACACCACATAATGCCCCGAAATGTGATAGACTTTTAAAAATTCGACCTGTACTGGAAAAATTGAACAAGACCTTTAGTGAAGTGCCTATGGTAGAAAATCTTTATGAGGACGAACAGATTTGTCCCACGAAAGCAAGGAACAATTTAAAAGATATAATTCGAAAAAGACACCCAAATGGGGTTTGAAGATATTCCATCGTAGCGGGGCTTTAGGGCTTGCCTACAAAATTAGTCAAAATTAGGAGCTGAAAACATTGTCCTTCCTGCAGAACCAGACCTAGGAGCATCATCAAACGTTCTGGTGAGAATGTCGCGGGGGATACCAAGACATCAGAATTATCAACTTCATTTTGATAATTACTTTATTTCTCCGCCCTTACTGGAATACTTAGCTAAAGTGGGTATATTGAGTCTTGGGACAGTACGACGCAATCGTATTCCAGATTGCAAATTGCCTGCCGACAAGGAAATTACGATGAGAAAAGAACGCGGATTTTCCCTTGAATATATCGCCGACATGGATGATATTGATGTATCAAATGTCATATGGAAGGGCAACAAAGTTGTAATGCTCGTATCATCTTTTGATGATGCCTAAGTCAGCAAAGTTGCCTTGGTCAGATGTTATGATAAAGCAAACAAAAGATGTATCAATATTGACCGCCCTTACATCGTCAAAGAGTACAATAGGCACATGGGACGTGCGGACTTAATAGATGGCTTTATGGAAAGGTACAAAATAATGATAAGAAGCAAAAGATGGCAGGTAGAAATGTTTTGTCATTTATTAGACATAACTATGACAAATTCTTGGCTGCTATACCGAAGAGTCAGAAAATCAAATAATATCAATGATAAGCAAATGTCTTCAGCGGATTTTAGACTTGAGGTAGGTGAGACCTTATGTAAGTTTGGCCTGAAACCTAATATAAAAGGTCGAAGATCAATTGAAAACGATATTCAAGCCAAAAGCGACTTTTTCCACCAATTATTTTATCAATCAATTTATTGCAAAGACTGTAGTGGTTGCACTGACACTATCATAAAGAATTATCAAGTACTAAAGCTAGATGAGAGAATAATAATTCCATCTTGCTCGAAAAAATTTAAAGCTGTGGGTGCTGACTGCTGATCAATGTCTTAACCTACTCTTGTGAGATATGAAGGACAAGAAAGGAAATAAATCAAAGATAGAAACCCTGGGAAAGGAAAGGTTTAAGGGAAATTTTCGGGAGGAAAACAAATAGAATGAACGGAAATGGGAAGACAAACGGGCGCAAAACTGTGGTGTACGAATTTAATATTACCCTAAGCAGTTTCATAATAATAACAAGAATAATAATAACATTTATTTGCCCAACAGGTCAAGCCGATCAAGAGGGCAAAAGTTACAGGATGAATACATTAAGAATTTGAGAAGGTGCAAATTTATCCATGGATTTATTAGCCAATTTACACATGACATCCGCATCAATAATATTTGCTCTAGTCAAGGATAGTCTGAAGCTGCAATCGCTCCTGGACTCGATACGCAGTGCGTGAAATGCCAGGCGCTGCAATAGAAATCAACAGTCGAACTTGTTGACTGGCATTTTCGAACTGTATCGAATGAACCGCAATTTCTTAAATTCTATTCTTTCTTTACAAATTACCGCCTCCTCCTCTCCCCCTTCTACATCTCGGGAATAAGAGTCCTTATATTTTTTTACATTGAAGCCATTTTCAAATCCGCACAACTGATTTTTTTTTAGTTTCGATGTTCCATTATTAGCAGCACCGGTTCAGGTAAGACATCTGTAGATATGCTTTTGACCATTAAATTAAGCTTTGTCGCCTACGAAGTAGCAACAGTCGAAATAATTTTGCTATCGCGTGCTTGTTCGAGATCGTAGGCACGTGAATTTTGAAGAGTCGGTCCAGGATCATATCCTAGATATTTGAAATTTGAACTCTAAGTGATTCTGATCACGTGGATGTTGAGTTATGTTCTTTTAGCCGACCTCTGTATAGTCTTATATCAGCTTTCTCTTCCATCACGGTTTTGCTTTTATTCCATTTCCTAGAAACCTTAATGTTGTTTTGAATTTGGGTAAACCTTTATTCTCCAGGTGCCTCCAAGGTCTTTCTCATAATTTGCTGTGCCATATTTCTAGCGTTTGTTTAGTTGTTCCCCTTAGGATCCATGATTTACACACAATAGAGTGATAATCTTTATCTTTGCATTGTGATTGTAGCAATTTCTTCACCTTTTGTTAGAAAATTCGAAGTTGTTACTATAGTTTTCTTCTATCATTCATTGCTTGTTCCGGATGACGTTTTTTTCTTGATCTCCCTAGGGCTATTACTTGGTTAGTTTTATATACTTGGTCTGTTTTGCCTTGGCCTCCTTTATCCTGTATCATTCTTATTCGTGCATAGTTTCTGCTCCCAAAAGCATTCACATGGGTGTTCACGGGCGTTAGAATAATTAATCGAATAGATCATGTTTTTATAGAGGGGAAGCACGAAAATTTTGTCACAAAAGTTAGAAGTATGAAGTGAATGGACTGTGAGTCAGGTTACTTGCTGGTGAGAGTCACATGCCAAACCGGAAAGGGAAAGAGACAAAAATAACGAATGTATCTTGTATCGTTTCTATTCTGGCGTTGTTTCTATCCTCAATTCAACCTGTTTTGTTTGTACTGCTTTTAGTAACACAAGAATTGCTGTTAGTTTAGTAGTTGATTTTGGGAGCACTAATACATATTTTACTTGTAAACAAGACTATGTACATTCAGGCTGTGTTACTTTCTATGCCATGTCGCTCTGTCGGTAGTGTAGAGTTCTGCCCGCTACCAACTTAACATAATAACTAAATATATAACACAACCTTTCTAAATCGGTAACTTCCTTTTATTATTGTCTGTTCGATCATATCTTTTCTACAGATTTCTTAAAATCGATGGACATTAACAAGAAATTCTGGTATAAATTTTCTCTCCCATAATTACGCGTGTTAAAGGGAGGTAGTTACAATGGAGAAGTCCGACTTTTAACTTGAAACTTTGACAGGAAAGCCGGTGCATATTTTACTTTCTTTACAAGAATTTATACAAGTTAGAAGTTGCAGACCCGTATTTGAGAAAAGACAGGTTGGAAACTGAAACGAAAATGTTGAAATAGTGGATCAGTCTAGTCAAGTCAAGTAAGAGGCTAGTTGCACTGCGTGACTTTTAGGCAATAAATTCAAATAATAACAAGTTACCAGTGTCTACGGACTTTCTTTACAACTTACTTGTCAAGAATTTCTTGTTAGTGTTCATCGGCCAGTAAAAACTATTCGGGATATAAAAAGTAGAAAAAATAAAAATCTGCTTAACTCTCACAAGAAAGTTGTGTAATTTTTGTCTATTTTTTCTACCTTCTATTAGACTAAAATCAGTAACTGGCACATGTATGGTAAACAGTTGGATGGTTAGTATGCTCTTAGATTTTTCCATAATCAAAAAGAAAGAGTTGAATATGCATCATTCCTGTATGTCACCGTATGTCTATAAAATTAGTAAGTTTATAATCTTACGATTCTTGCTTAACACGATTTCTTTGTTGCTATAGTCCTCAGAACTTGACCAAATTTTAAAGTAAGATATACTACTGAATTCGTAATGAAAATACATTTCCAACGGTGTGTGTGTCACAAACGATGTCATCCCTTGGGGGTGTAGAGGCTTAAGGGTGTAAGTTTAGTACGATGATATATTGATCAAAATGGTTGTCCTTGAAACCAAAAATTGGACATGTTTTTGCATTTCTTGATAATTTGATTAGTTTCGAATGTAGGCCGCCTGCGGATGTTTTCGAATGAACACACTGTATAATATTCTACTCTATCAAATGCTCTTCTACAATTGGTAGCAGTGGTATCAGTGAATCGACGCGTCCTACGAAGTTCGAAAAGGACTTGTCTCCAGTAAAATCCCCGGCAGAGCAGAAAAGAGAGGGAAGGAACCCACGAACGTAGTGGACGCACGACAGTTATGAGACAGCCACATAAAATACCTAAAAAATTTCCATTTCTTCTCGGAAAAGACCCCTCTTGACTATTCTCTTTCCTGATATTTATCCCGATTTATAACCGAAATTTCACTCCATTACTCCAGTATTTAAGACCGCAGTGCACGCAGTAAAATATATTAAATAACAATAACAGTATTTCATACAATTCTTTCCTTAATGCTTCGTTTCGTTCGGCCGAAGTACCATGAAAACGTACCGTATCGCTATTTCGTTGAAGGTAGCACTCTCTAACGGATAATTTAAGAGAGTCGACCGCACGCACACGCGTTCGTATACGCGTATGTGTGTATGTGTATGTTGTACGTACGACACGGGCATAAAAATAAAGGCACTGACTTATAATGACTGGTGAAAAAAGGGAAAAAAAGGCTGCTTATAAATATGTAATGGTAGTAGGTACGTGCATGTGATCGCGGTTGGCGGCGATTGTTTGTTATGCAAATGTTTCGGGCTATTATTAATGATATATTGTGTGTTTTATAAACGCCAAGCCAGTGTGGTAACGGTGGGCTACACGTACATATAATATACACACGGGGACGGTGATTGGATGTTTTTATTTCGGCTTCCTACTGGCTGGGATCCTTGGGCGGTGATTTTTGGATTTTCGCCAAAAATGTTTATATTTATTCTTCAGTTTCTGAATAACCTACATTTCCAGTGGATGCACCCATATCTGCTCATGAAGTTTAGCCCTGGGAAATCGAACCCCCTTCCCCCTCCTCCCCAGACAGATAATAAGTCTAGTCTGAACAAACAGCGGTAACAGCGTACAATTACGAAATAAGTTACGACAGCATCGCCGACTCTTCAGTCTAGTCAATACTATATCGATGCGGTATGCATGTTCTACTAGCATATGCTAATAGAACACGATCTCGAAAAAGGCTGGAAATTTATATACTTATGGTTGGAATTGAGAGCAGCACCCGATTCTGAGGGTAAAGAATTGCTGTGTAAATGCTTGTAAAATCAAGCAAACCACAAGAAACGTATCGGGAGGCATTGACAATAACAGCACATGATTCGTTTAGGGCAAAGAAAGAACTAAATCCAACTCAATTTACTTTGTACGTGGTTAGAACGAACAAAGTGTTGTGGTTGGGGAATAATAATAATAATAATAATAATAATAATAATAATAACATTATTACCCAACAGATTATCCAATAAGAGGGCAATTTACAAAAAGAAACGACAATGCACTGTTACAAATCAAAAACTTAAACGTAAACTTAAACTAAAGCTAAACTTAAAGGGAACAATTTGAACAAAAAAAAAAAAGATTGAAAAAACTAATCGCTACAATATGTTAAACATAAAAGAAGCTTCCAAATAATAGTTTTCACCAAAAAAAGAAAAAGAAATACTAATGTGCGGCAGAAAAATTGAAAGGGTCAGGATACGCACCATTCGCATTCCTACTCATATGATTCAGTGGCGCTTTAAGTAAAACATTAATATGAGCTCGTGAAATGCAAAATGTATCCAGAGATCTGCAATTGTATTGAGGAACAACAAAAGATACTTGGGAAAGTAAAGATGGCGAATCGATTTCATGGTTGATCAACTTTAAGAGAAACCTACCACTAGCTACTTCCCTGCGGCGAGATAAAGATTCAAGATTGTGCCTCTGAAGTAGGCTGCCATAATCAATGCCACGAGGAGGATAGACACCATCCGATTTATAAGAGAGGTACTTCAAAAATCTTTTTTGAACCGCTTCAAGCTGCAGTTGATGATGGTAGTGAGGATACCATACAATAGAGGCATACTCCATCTTGGAGCGAACAAGCGAGTAGTAAACAGCCTTTAACGCTGCATCATCGGAAAAGTGTCTGCAAGTTCGAAATAAAAACCCAAGTGATTTAGAAGCTGAGGAACCGATAGCTTGTATGTGTAAAGAGAATGACAACTGTGTATCAAACAGTACACCAAGATCTCTGAATTGGTTCACTCTAGGAGCTAGGAGCTATAGCATTAGAGACTGTGTAGTTATATATCTCTGGCTGAGACGAGCGAGTGAAGGTAAGTGTTGCACATTTATCAACATTCAATTGAATGTTATTGGGAGAGCACCAATCATTAATTGCTGTGAGGTTCTTTTATAGAATCAAGGAATCAGACGGTTGAAGTAATCTTGTTGTAAATTTTGAGATCGTCTGCATAAGCAAGGAAGTCACAATCCAAAGAGAGCAAAAGATCATTCACGTATATATTAAAAAGAAGTGGACCTAAATTTGAGCCTTGAGGGACACCACTGGACGCAATGAAAGAGCGAGATAGAAAACCATTATAGTGCACGTAATATGTACGATCATGAAGATAAGATTGCATTAGCGCAACAGCACCAGGACAGAATCCAATTGAAGAGAGTTTGGATAGTAACACCCCATGATCAATAGTATCGAAGGCTTTGCTGAAGTCTGTATATATAGTGTCTACCTGAATTCGTTTATCGAGGTTCTCGCTAATGTACTGGGTAAACTCAGCTAAGTTGGTGGTAGTTGATCGTCCACGAGAAAATCCATGTTGATGAATAGATAGATAAGGTTTGATGGAGTTATACAATCTTTCGCAGAGAAGTTGCTCGAAAACCTTAGCACAGTTTGAAAGTATACTAATAGGTCTATAATTGTAAATATTACGCGCGTCATCTTTTTTAAGACGGGGGTGATCCTGCTAATTTTCCAAGAAGACGGAAAAGTAGACGTTTTGATAGCCATATTAAAAATCGTACATAGCGGTTCACACAGAATTGGAGCACAGTCCCGAATAAGAAAACTAGGTAAAGCGTCATCTCCTTGAGTCATGGTCGCTTTGAGCTTTCTTAAGGCACTATTAACCTCGTTAGGAGTAAAGTATCCAATGTTAAAATAACAGCTATTAAAGTCCGAATAAAAATGGCTAGGATTAGTAGGTATGCTATGAGTGAATACTTTGGAGAACACATCTGCAAATGCTTGACCGATATCAATTGGTTTCTCAAGGATTGAGTTGTCAACATCCAAACACCCAGGAATTCTGGAGGTAGATAGCCTAGAGTTTACAAGCTTCCAAAATAATTTTGAATCACCAGCTATATTCATTTCAATAGTTTTATGATATTCCCTATAAGCTCCATTAATTTGTGTCTTAATTAAGGACCGTAATCGTGAAAATTCGCTATAATAAATGGAAGACTTAGTTGTTTTCCATTTCCTATGATAATAATGTTTCAGTTTTAAGTTTTTCTTAATGTCTGTATTAAACCAAGGTGGGTATATTCGTTGGGAACTTCTGTATATTGGTACGAAAAGATCAATAGTAGTAAATAGTTGATTGTAAAATGCAGAAACAGCATCGTCGACATTAGAAAAACTGTTCAGAAAGGTCCAGTCGACATGCAAGATACTGTCGTACAGCGACATAAAATCCGCTCTTGAAAAATTATATCGCAAGTTTTTATTAGACGGGACGTTATTTCCTGCTTTAGACTTGGTAATATCTAGGATTGCAATTAGGGCAGGGTGAAACACATCTTCGTGTATAAGCGGAACAATATCATGGCTAATGGCAATAGTACAAGAAAGGTTAGAGAACTAAATCTAAAGTTCTATCATTACAGTTTAAGACGTTATTGTACTGTTTCAAAGCTAATGTTGATATGAAGTTAGTAAGTATACGTGTTTTTCGATTGGTAGTATTACAAGAATTAAAATCCGGGAAGAACAGACAAGAAGCGTGATAAGTAGGGGAGGCAGCGGACACGCAAACTACATTACACAGTAGTGAATTGGCCAAAAGTAGAAAGGGTGATGTTAGGAATTGGTTATAAAAAGATTTTGTGGGAAAGAGAAAGCGAGGAAGGTAGAGCATGAATGATAAATGATGGAAGTGAACTTCAGAGGTTGTATACATAAGAGGAAGAATTTTGAGATATGTATTTGCAGTAGGAGTGTTTAGTATGTGCGGAGATATGAAATAAAATTTAATGGGTGAATCTCATTAAGTTGTGGACAAATTTTTTAACAGTGCTTCCTCCAAGATGTACTATTCTTAATTCCTGAAAAATACTTACGACTTAAAAGTTAATAATCAACTCCTTCTTTATTCCCAATGAATATTTAACACTAGTAAAAGAGTCTGCATGTTTAGATCATTCGTAACAAATGACAAAATTGTGTTCTTCTCTTGCCATCCGTATACGAACGTTTCACGGTGATACCGATCATCAGTTCGGCTTTGCAAGAGCTGCAAGTTCGTGTACAAATTTTATGTATACATAGTATCAATGATCATTTGTAACACAATAACAATGAAAGAATAACATTACAAAGACCCCAAATGACGTCTCCAATATGTTTAAATGATATATTTTAAATATACTTTTTGAAATCGTGTATTGCCGGCTCATAGATATCAAAAATATATCTTGCAGAAAACTCCAGAAGTCGTTTAAAATTATCTTCAATGATATGTTCTCGTAGTCTCTTCAAGACGTTTTTAAAAATTTAAAACAGGATATCTTCATTGAAGACATCACTTACCAACTTACCATTCTCAAAGAATGGAATGGTATGTAATCATACCGAAGCAATTGTTAGGGCAATCTAAAACTCAACCAAATTCAGCCAAGTGTGTTTTTATTTTTGATTTATTTAAGTAATGAATAGACTGGGCAAATATGCGGTATGATGAATCATCTGTCCTTTGTCTTCTGTGATATATTACATTGTGAAAAGAACAGATGATTCATCATACCGCATATTTACCCAGACTAGTAATGTGGTCCTCAAGACGTTAAATAAAGAATAACGCCACTTTACTTGGTTCACACAAGAGGAGCTATCTAACTCTCCTCGTCCTTCCCTCAATGTCCTCTTTTATATACATACGTATTATAAACACCAATTCGACTATCTTCACACCCAAACACAATTGTTCGATTCCCGCTTCCATTGGCTCTCTTTTAATTAAAGTTTTTTCGAAGCAGATACTATACTACGTTGAATAGGATCCGTCGGATAATACGCTCGACGCAGGAGACGATAAGAAAGACGAACAACGATAGGGCACGCTGCCGGACAAAAAGACGACGCGAGCAGCAGCATATCGGGCGCTCGAAGAAAGGAAGAAAAGAAAAACACGTTCGACGGCGGTGTTCTGAGGCTCGGCTCGCCGGACGATCCGAGCGAGGTGTTTGACAATAGAACTTTGCCAACCAATAATAGGCTCCTACTGCTTCGACTAATGATGGAGTAGCTGAAATTTCAATACCAGTGGACGTCAAAATGTTGCTCGCGGTCACGATGTGGTCTTTTACCGTATCGTGGTTTCGCTACAGAAGGCGATTTGCTTCTACAATTATATATTTACCTTTTGGATTATCTCTACCACTTTTTTGGTAAATAAAAGAGCTGCAAATTTCGAATTTGTCGTTTATTGACCTGGAAAGTGGTGGAGGTAATTTTAAAGACACATATTTCAATAAGTCACGAATTGTGCGCACATTATATTCCGTATACGTTAATTATATTCTGGCTCTAATTATTACTTTCGTAAAACCGATTTTCTGGCTCTGTATGTCATTGTAGGATGTAGGCTGGAGCTTTTTTGATGATTTCAGCGATGTAAGTGCAACTTGCGACTTCTTTTATAAGACATTTTACAATATCTTTGACAGACATATTTCACTGATAACTCGAGTCGAAACCAATGCCCCAAATGGTTTACACCTCAAACAATTTATAATGTAAAAATAAGAGAGAAATATTTTATAATGGCACTTTTTCATTTGTGAATTTTAAACGCCTCCGTTTCCTTATAAGAAAGCAGAGCATTAAGACCCACCCTGAATACTTATCAAATGTTGAGGATAGTTTCTGCCGGGATCGTAAGCAGCTTTGGGCATTCACAAAAAATGTACTGAAGGATTCCAAGGAGTATGGTTTTGCTTTGATTATCCAAGGTCTTTTATTGATTCTTTTGGAGAGCATTTTGGTTCGGTTTATACTCCCCGAAATTTATCTCATTCTTCAGCAGTTCATCAACTACGAATACTTCTGAATTAGTTCATGTTGGCTTCATTTCCGAAGCTGCTGTGGTGGAATCTATAGTGAAGTTTAAAGACAAATATATTTCACTGAGGCTTATTTATTCGGCAGAAAGTTGTGCAAGAACTACACTGCAGACCACGTTGCATATACCAACTATGTGAGAGTTATGTAGATTTTATTTTTCAACTTTTTCCTCGTATCATAACTCTCTGCAAGCTCTCGAAACAATTTTTCTAACAAGCATATTTCAGGGCATAATCAGGTATCATTTTTTGGTTAGTGATTGTCCGTATGTGCTGCTATATAAGCTAGCGCTTAGATCCTCGATATTCCTCAAGATCTGGCAGTTGACAAGTATTACTCCGGTGCACAAGGATGGATGTATAAAAATAGTATTGGGAATGATAAACCCATCGCTATCCTTTCAAATTTTGCTAAGTTTTTGGAACCAATTTTACATTCGGAAATCTTAGAGTTTTGTAAAATTGCAAATTTCTCCTTTTCAGCATGGATTCATGGAAAAAAGATGCAGTGGATCTAATTTGGCCCCCTTCAAGCAGTTTGTTGGAACCTCACTTGATAGTAGGGATCAGGTTGGTACAATCCACACGGACTTTGCGAAGGCATTCCATCGTATTCCCAATTCTATACTACTTAAAAAACTTGTTGTGTCTGGTTTTGGAGCAGACTTAGTTCAATTTTCTTTTTGGTAATTAAAGAAGAAGTACAACGTCTAAACGTTAAAAAACACACAAGAACGACTTCCTCCTTCTCACTTATATCTTCAACGGAATACTCCATAATTAGCCCAAAAATGTAAAAGTTGCAGAAATTCTACTATTTCTGAAACAACATCTTATCACCCTTTAAGTTTTTTCCATCCATAGTCTCAAAGTTGTCAAAAAGGAAGATATTACAAAGAATCCAAAGAATTACAATTGTTACAAGGAATCCACAAAATTACTACAGATTTTGAAAGAAGGGAATACTGCAGAATGGCACCGCTAGACGTCAACCAATCCTTTGACAAGGTCTGGCACGCAGAATCGCTTTTCAGGTTGAATAAACTATTACCCCGTTTCTCTAAAATAATTCGACCATACCTAAGAAACAGACAATTTAGAACCCAAATCCAATGAGAGATTTCCGACTTATCATCCATCAACTCAGAAGTCCCTCAAGGTAGTGTATGGTAACCGCTGTTAAGTCTAGTGTACACATCAGATCAGATCAGATCTCCTAACGCTTGCCAAAATACAGCTTTCTGGTCACGAGGATATTGATGTAGCAATTACAAGTTCTTCGAACTTACTTGAACCAACTAGGAGTGTATGGAGAGGATGTAAAAGAAAAATTAATGAGAATAAGTCAACTCATATAAATTTCACCTTACGGAAAGATCTATCCAAACCCAATATACATACGTGCATTAACAGCGAAGAAATTCCTCAGATTATAACGGTAAAGTACCTAGGAATACATTTGGATAAGAAACTAAGCTGGAAGGAATGCATTCTCAAGGAGAAACAAAGCAAATACAACTCAGGCAAAAGGATATTAATCGGCTAATAGAACAAAAGTCAAATCTCTAATTAAACAAAAAAAAAATATTAAGATGTAGGAAACAATCATAAAATCTGAACATACGGTGTAGAATTGTGGAGTTTTAGCAGTAAATCTAGTATCCCAATCATGGAAATATGTCACTCTAGAATCTATCGTAGATGTTCCATGGTACGTAAGCAACTAAGGGAAGAATGGAATCAAGACCTCAACATCCTAACAATCAAGGAAGTAATCCGCCAATGAAAAGGAAAACATGGTCAAATACTATTGAAGCACACCGAAATCCCCTTATATCTTCACTGTCACAACACGGAGTCGCAAGACGGCTGAAGATACGCTGGCGAACTAATCAAGGAAAAATAACTACGCGGTTACATCGCTGGAGGAAATTGCATTACTCCAATTATGTTGATTAGTTGGGTACTGCCTCTTCAGCCTCCCTGTGACTTGATGTTCTAATAGTGAAGATGGGAGTATTTGAAGATTTTGGGGTGCTTCCAAATAATCAATTGATGTGGGATGCACTTCTTAAAACTCCATAACGAGTTATGCTATGACTATGACTTGTTGAATTAAGAATTATCAAGAGGGCATCTATGAAAGAATTCCATAATCCAAACGGTTGGTTTCATTTCATTTCATTTAATTACATCAATATAATTTGTTTGACTAGATGGATAATGCAATAGAAGTAATGCAAATAGTGAAGGATTTAAGGTCTTCATACAGACACGAAAACTTAACGGATTATCTAATAATGCGGTTTTGCTGATCGCGGTTATTTACTAATAAAGTAATACAAAAAATGCTTTTGTAGTAGTTTAATCAAACAACGCAAGAGCTATAAAAACTAGCAACAAATCGTAACTGTTCCAAATAATTTTATTTTGCATCGAAGTGGGAATTACGTACTTCTATTTAGTTTGTGTTTTGTCGGTGCATTAAGCGATTGACTCAAAAGAATATTATCGAGAATACTAATATTAGGAAATTGATGGTGGAACGGAGAAAAGAAAACAAATCCTCTGGTGGCGGTGGTGGTGAATTGGAGAAATTGTGCATTTACCTCGCCCAACAGTCCAGACCATCATAAAAAATTACAACGATACTGATTCCATCAAATACAAAACGTGAACAGGCTGAAGAAACTTACAAGAAAAGATGTCAATCCCGTCTTAGAAGAAATAAGCGAAAACTCTAGAGTCACTGCACCAAAATTATCCGAGTACATCGCGATTGTGTCTAACGAATGCGTCCATCCCAGAAGTATACAAAGAATTCTACGCGACAATGGAAATTCTAGTCTACCTTTCGAGTTTGCACAATCTCAGATTGACCAGGGGGAATGGATTTCTGATCAAGGATTTTTATTTACGGACCAATCGATGTAGAATATTTTCGGAAGTGATGGTCGGGGAAAAATCTGGAGGATGAAGAAATCGGCGATTGATCTATTTAAGCTAAATTTTTAATTTGATATCTATATATGCATATAATTTCCGTATTTGTGTGTTCCTCTTTTTCTTGTCTATCCAGAGCTTTTTGAAGCCCACTGATGGGCCAGAAAGCTGAAAATTGGCACGCATCTAGTAAAACGCCTAGGCCAAATCCTAACGTAACCGGATTTTTGATTTTTGGCCTGTTGTTGGCGAAGAATTAAGATGAAAAAGGGGCGTGGCAAAATTCAATTTCTTAACATTTTAGCTTATATTTCCTTTTTCTTCCTGCCTGACAGGCTTAACAGCTAGACAAGCATAAAGCGAAGCGGTGACGACGTTATGGTGTTGGAAAGATGGCCCTTATACAACTAAATATAGATCGATTTTAGTACAGAAATACGTTTGAAGCAGTTACGAAAAGTTTGGGTGTTGGGGATCAGTGGATTTTCCGAAAGGACAATGACCCCAAAGCACGCTGCAGAAATTGTCAAACAGTTGCTCTTGTACTATGTACCCAAGCAACTCAATACTAAATAAAATACTGAATTCTGCGTTGCCGACTACGAGCAACAAAAAGCACCAGCAAAAGCCACAATGGTCTTAAGTTGTAGTAGCTGTTAATCCTTTGTTATTCTTTTCCTGGTTTATGTTTTCCTTCTATCCGTGGTCTAGTATTGTGTGTGAGCCAAGTCGTCACGATGGACGCCTTGACGTGAAGCATGTGTCCCTGTTTATCCCATTCGTTTGTCATGAGTAATTATTTACACTGACGCGGCTAATGGCCTAGATGCCAAAGTCAAAAAATACCAAAAAAGACCATAATCCTAAGGGCATCAATTTCATAACGTTTGTGAGCAGTGATTGATGCTTAAGGGGACCCGCTAGTTCCTAAAAGTTTTGCAAAAATGTCGCCACTAAGACTGAATAACTCTGGTCTACGTAAATTTAAAAAATAAAAAGGCAAAAGGGAATTATGTTCAAAAATAAAATATATTTTTTACAGTAAAATAACATATTTTATTGAAAAGTCATTCTTGTATCAAACCGCCGTATTTCAGTATACTGTACGAGGTATAACAGAATATGTCATGATTCTGATTTAACAATAATTATAATTGTGATTATTGGGACATGTGGCATGTGTATATTAACATCGTTTCTTTTTGTTTTTGAGGAATAAAAAAGCGTCTGTAACTGCACCGGATCGCAGAATCATCAAATTTCACCAAACATAATTTAATACTGCACGTAGACTTTTGTGTAAAGAACTCAAAAAATTGTAAATTATCTCAAATACGAAACGAAAACAACATCGATTTCTGAAATTCAATTCCGACCGTTTGACAACCGCACGTCGAACAATACGTAAACCCGTCCCTGGCGTCGTCGAAGATCCGATGATGACTCTTCTTCGATTCAATATCCTCGGATTGTTGTGAGAAGTTCGAGAGAATAACGAAGGCCGCCTTGAAAAACGACATAAACAACGACAACAACGCCAGCACCGACAGTAACAAAAACAAAAACGAAAAAAAAAACCCTGAAGATGCTGGTTGTACCGAGGACGGTCTCCGTACCGCGAGAGACTTCGACATCAACAGCTCGAACACCATACCATAGGAGTACATTATCGGCCTGATGCAGCAATAAATATACCGTATTATTTTGATTATTCTATCATGTTTCGGTCTCCTACTGGTTTGTATTTTGTATGCGAGGACGTGCGCGTGTATTCGTCTGTCCTACGTCTCACTATATGTACGTCTGAGGATCCGTTTCTTTTTTGTCTCGGTTATTTTAATTGCCATTTCTTTTCTTATTTTGAGACACCGTTGTTGGAGACGAAATCGTTGTGTGAGTGGAGAATTGAGTTTGTGACGTTGTATTTGCCGAAAGTATTAAAATCAGAAATAGAAACCGTGCCCAAACACAAATAACAAATGACTATTGTCATTTACATTAGAGGACAGAATTAGTTTCAGCTTCGATGATGTCGTTTTGAATTCTCCAAAGTCAGTTATAAATTATGAGAATCATCCCGAAAAATGAAAGGACCAGATCCGGTGATTACAATAGATATTTCAAGAAGTTGTTCACCTATCAATATCCAAGGCTGGATTTGAAAGTTTTTAATATTTGAAGGTTTTCCGATAATGATTTGTTGGCCTATAGTTCAACCCCGATGCTTGGAAGACCAGAATTTTTCCATTGGGATTGTCTCCTTTTGACGAGATTTCTCTGTACAGTGATCTAACCGACTCACCACCAAATAATATCTTGGATATCGAACAGAACAATCATCATCATCAAAATATGCCTACCCGTAGATTCCAAATCTTCCATCCCCGACGCTGTATCTCTTATCGTTCTCGAGCCAAAGAAAACTTCGCCCGATTGCGTTCGAAATAGCCCTATCGGATAGGTCTCGACGAGTAGATTCCAAATATGGCATTATAAACGCTGTAGCTCCAACCGTTAGGGAGATATGGACGATTTAAGTTTCCTTCGTCCTATCGCGTTCATTCATATACCAATCGACGCGTCTTGGCGCGCTGATTTCAACGATATATAATTTGTTTAGATTATTTCAAACGGTTGCCGAGAACATGCGAAAATACGCAAAAAAATGCTAAAAATCACTAAAATCGCATACCCCTTTTTCGCTAATATGGTATTTAAGACGTTTAATCCTACACCAATCGATGCGTTTCGACGAGGCGAATTCAACGGCGTAGGATTCTTTTACTTTACTCCAACGGTTACCGAGAAAATCGCGAAAAACCACGAAAAAATTGTTAAAAAATGCTAAATTATACGCTCCCAACTGGTTTCTTAAAAGCTACGACATTTTCTCCTACACCATTCGAAAGATCGTCTTTTTCTGATTAAGAATCACTCCCGAATCGACTTTCTATCGTTAATAGTTTAGGCGCTACGAGCGCTTGAAGTTTGCCCTGTTTCGCCCTATATACACCCTTATATTCGGTCTATTTTCGACGTTTTACCCTAACTTCGAATGGCATTTTCTCGAAATCTATACGTTCCACGTCCGAACCGATATATTCTACGTAATTACCGGTCCAAATACGTATATTCTGGCGCAAAATAATTGCGACATTCGAACATGAATTTTTCGTCAAATATCCGAAAATTCACTTATATACACCCCTAATTTAGTCCGTTTTGACCCTAACTTCGTAAGGCGTTTTCTCCAAACCTATGCGTTCTACGCCGGAACCGATTTGTTCTACGTTATTATCGGTCCGAATATGTATATTCTGGCGCAAAATAACTGAGAAATTCGAACATGAATTTTTCGTCCAATGACCGAAATTACGTTAAAAATCGTGATTTTCGTTAAGGGGTAAATTTCAAATCGCTCTCACCGCTTTATTTATGGCTCGATGTGGATCAAGTAGACCTTCCTAGGAGCAGATTTTGTCTAGGAATCGAATGGAATAAGAAAGAACGAGCTATCTATAATACTTTTCGCGCTAGAACGAAATATTGGTAATTTTAAGTAAGAATTTTTTCAACCTTCAAAGTACCATATCTCCCGAACGGTAAGAATTAGGGACCTCCGGTTTGTTTCATTTTAATCGTCTCGTCGAGTACTATAAGCGTACCGAACTGGCTAGCTCTATCGGAAGTAGGCTATCTCGAAAAACTGAAAAAATTTCTATGCTTTGAGGTAGAAATTCACTTTGACAACAATATTTTTGCGTCCAATCGCGTTTAAAATAAGCCTATCCGATAGATTTTGACCCGTAGATTCCAAATCTTCCATCCCCGACGCTGTATCTCTTACCGTTCTCGAGGCAAAGAAAACTTCGCCCGATTGCGTTCGAAATAGGTCTATCGGATAGGTCTCGACGAGTAGATTCCAAATATGGCATTATAAACGCTGTAGCTCCAACCGTTAGGGAGATATGGACGATTTAAGTTTCCTTCGTCCTATCGCGTTCATTCATATACCAATCAGGACGCGCTGATTTCAACGGTATATAATTTATTTAGATTATTTTTCCGTTCTCGATGACGGAAATGACTTTCCTACTAACAGCTTAAGCAGTGATATCGGGTGTCGATATGTACTCGTAATATGGATCCAATATATTAAGAGGTCTTTGTTGTTAATTGTTATGTTGCTAGCTGCCGAAATAAAAACAAACGCTTTGTTTGTAATTGATAATTTTTTTTTTTACGAAAATTGCCCAAAATACCATCATGAAATATGATTTGCTGAACCGATAGAATCTTTTCTTTTATTTAATCTAAAAGGTGGTAGACACGGCCTGAGAGGTTAGTTTGGGACTAGATCCTGAAAAGTTTAAGAAGGTTGATAAGAAAACCATTTCTACCACTAATAATTATCGTGATGGTAGTTCACGTTTCGTCTCTCTCACGGCTGAACTGTGTCCAAAGAACGGGTAATAACAACCGGACGCAAATTTCTGGTTGTTTTGTTTCCGTTTCAGTAAGTGCGCGAGCATTTTTAAAGAAATCTGAAACACTTTTTAATAGGACAGTACAGCCTTATTAAAAATTTTCGTTTGATGTAATATGAAAGGAAATAAGTTGATCACGAGGACCACGCGATCGAGAATATCTTCCTTGTGGCATGGGAATCACCAGGAACAAATGTAGGTACTAAACAATAGTTCCCATTTTTCATTTCGACAAAGAAAATTCCAATGGAAAGTCGTCTGATGTAAATGAGATGCAAAATGCGATGATTACGGCAATATTGTAGTCAGTTTTTCTTTGTTAATCATCGAAAATAATTGAAGGTAGCAATTGACTTCTCAATTTTTGGAAACTTTATTCAAGTGAATGCCGCTTCATGTAAAACAAACGGAAAAAGGGATGATCACGGGGACATTATAGTTCAATTGTTTCTATTGATCATCAAAAACAATTGAAGGTAGCCACAAATTGTTAAATTTTTGGGAACAAAATTCAAGGGAAAGTCGTTTGATGTGATTGAGATGCAAGAGGAGATGAACACGGGGACATTATAGTCAATTTCCTTTTTATTAACCAGGGAAAAGGAGTGAAGGTAGTAGCCATTGATTATTAATTTTTTGGGGGCAAAATTCAACTGAAAGTCGTTGGATATAAATAAAATGCAAAAACGGATGATCACGACGACATTGTAGTTCATTTGCTTTTATTAATCACCAAAAAGAGTTGAATGTAGATGCCATTGACTATTAAATTTCTTTAAACAAAATTCAATTGAAAGTCGTTTGACGTAAAAGAGATGCAAAAAGTAGAGATGGGACGAATCCAAATTTTCTCGAATCCGAATCCGAATCCGAATCCTAAAGGATTCTCGAATCTCTCGAATCCTTCGAATCTCGAATCTCTCGAATCCATCATATAATTACAATAATAAGAAAGGACAGAGACTATATCATGTTAAGTTAACATGATATAGTCTTAGCTAGTTATTAGAACTAAATGTACATAAGTTAATAAGTTTTCATAATTTTTGTAATTAGATTAGTTATATTATTTGCTGTCTGTATTTGACATGTTCCACACCTTTTCTGGTCTCAGGAGTAAAGATATTTATTTATTAAAATACCACAAACATTAGGAAAGCATGCCAGCTTATAAATACTTTGTGGCTGAAAGAACGAGAACCGAAGAGAATCGTCGAGATCTTTCTAGTCAGTGATTCATATGTGTCGTGATTACATGAGTCATCATTATTATTATTTTTTTTTTTGGATTCGAAAGATTCGAATTACGAAAATCGTGCGAAGATTCGAGTTTTCGAATCTCGAATCTTTTTCAGGATTCGATGGATTCGAGGATTCGCGGATTCGAATGTCCCATCTCTAGCAAAAAGGAATGATCGCGAGGACATTATAGTAAATTTTTTATAATAATCATGGAAAACAATTGAAGGTAGCCATTGACCTTTCTATATTTTGAAACAATATCCGAGTGAGAGTCGTTTGACGTAAATTATATGCAAAATGGGATGATCGCCAGGACGATATAGTCATTTTTTTAGTATTCACCGTCGTAACTATTGACTATTCAATATCTTGAAACAAAATTCAACTGAAAGTCATTCAATGTAAAAGAGATGCAGAAATAGATAATCACGAGTGCATTATAGTCAATTTTATTGTATGAATTATCAAAAACAGTTGAAGATAACCATTGACATTTCAATTTTTTGAAACAAAATTCAAATATAGGTCGCTTGATGTAAAACAAATGCAACAAAATGACGAGCACGAGGACTATACCGTCAAAAGAAAAGGATTTCTTGTTTTAATGACAATCACTATAAATGAAGATAGTGCTGGACATTCTTTAGGAAATAAAAATTTAAGTGAAAATCATGAATGTCACTGAAATGTTTTTGAAACGTTTGTGGTTTGGATTATACTTAATTGATGTTCGCTACAAACAAATCTGATGTTAAAACAAATGAAGATCGCGATCTAGTTACTTCGACAATCTACGTGATCTAGAAGGAATTACCGATATCATTTGTTTTCTTATTAAAATCGAAAAAGGAAACGAACATAATCCCAGCGGATTTCTTGCCCATTTTGCCCGCGATATCAAATTTTTATTTAATTGGTGTTTTGTTCTCTTTAATTGTTATATTTTTCCTAATTTGTCGTTTGTTTTCAACTACGTCATAGGGACCACGATCTACGAATATTTCCGTTTAAGCTTTTCTTTCGGCGACGTGACGAAAATGACGATTTTTAACGGATTTTTCTTTGTTTTGTGCTCAAATCGATCTAGTAGTATGCAAGGCTACCTCCCATTTATTATATTTTTCTTTTTCCATTTGAGATTTATTCGAAACGACATTCGTAATCGTCGGTGTCTCGTTTCAACGATCAGGCCTCTCAAAGGAGCATAAACTCAAAAATAACTAGAAGTTGCAGTTTCGTTGCAATTGCGTTTCACCGCCTGTTCTGGGCCTTAGGGTACTTGCTGACGTGATCGGCGATATTCTTGTTTTCTCATTCTCAAAAAACAATCGTGATCATCTTCACTTTTTTTCTTATTAGGTTTTAACCTATACGGTTTAGAGGGGGGGCGTGCAAGCGCGTAAATGCACTTCGTCGAGTACTTGCAACGTACGTTGCTGGAGTAATCGATGGGGGGCAATCTTCCTAATCTTCCCGCGGTCTAGTTATGAGACACTAGTTATAACTAGGCCCCGGAAAAACATAGGAAGTTACTTTATACCTATTGCAAGGACTCAGGTTTAATTGCTGATACTAGTATCACATCGATAAACTCCTCGCCACACAATTGTTTAATAATAAATTTGGTGACACGTGTTTCGCTAGTAATGAGGTAAGCAATTTCAAACCGTATCTTACCGTATTTAACCATACTTATCTGATATAGTGTCAGTAAGAAGTTACCTAAAAATAAGGTGAGAAAGGGAATCCTCGATCTCGTTAGTAGATGTAAATGAGTTGACACGCGATAAAACTTCAAAACATTAAAAATAAAACTAAAAGTCACAATTAGTTCTTCATTCTAATCAGAACAGCGGCTAAATATAGTTGCCTCTTTTTGCAGTTACAGGCATAAAATGTAAGAAAAAGAAAACATTGAAATAAAATGTTTAAGAGATTGATATCAAATCTAAACATTGAAATTAGACAATCGCTTCTTCATATGTTAACACCCGGTGGGGTATAGATGAACACAACTCACATAGTGGCAGTCCAAGAGCGGTTATATTTTATATTTGCAACTTTTTAAAAACTATCACATTGGCTCCAAGTTGGACAAAAATTCATTGTTCATTTCAAATATAACTGAAAAAGGATTTAGGCTTCGTTCTGAACGATCATTATCCCAAACCACATTCCAAGTTAATAAAAAATATACCAAATATTATTATATTGGTAAAATCGAAGAAAATAGCGGTTTAAGGGAGTCATCATCCGATTCTTGTTGTTAGTGAGCTTCTACTCTAGAATCAAATTTGTAAAACGACCAGGGATCATGGACATTCCTTGAATTATTAAATTTATATTGAAATTTGCAGTAAATTGGAAAACTACGGTTACGTACTACTTATTCTGGGCGTGGTGCCTTCAAGTTTTCTACGTTTTTACTCCAAATCCCCAATCCAAATCGCTTCAACTTTAAACAACTAAATCGAGGGAAGTGAAAGGTAAACTCGATTCTATCATTTCATCATCCGATCGTCATATTCTTCCCCTCTAACATATCATTTTTCCATCGTTCTCCTTCAACGAAAAAACGATACAACAAAAATTACCCCCGCGTGTTCGCTCGCCCGTTCCTATTCCCCAGGTTTTTCGTTTAAATTGCCCCTCGTTCGTACGTGTCAGAGGTACGCATGGCGATGCTAACGGGGAACCCCGTCGTCGGCGTTCGTGCAGCGGGGCGTGCCGTTGCTGTATGCGCAATTTCGCGGATGATCTGTTGTCTTAAGCCGACGGCTTTGTCGGAAGCCGGGGGCTTTGTTTACGCTAGGAAATTGAAACTAGATCGCCTACTGATTATGCGGATTTGATGAACGTACGTACGTACAGGACGAATGTACAGATGCACGAGAATGCGAAAGTTTGGGAATCCCAACGTTTGAGAGCGCGTACGTGTATTGCTTGCACACACACACCGATGTGTAAAGTCTGCAAAAAACCGAATTGAATAGTTTTCCCATGCTCTAAGCTGCAGCTTGAAACCTCAGAAAATGGAAATGCTACGAGGAGCCCCAATCATTTTAAGGGTGCTGCGCGAGCTCGATCATTTACTAAACCGATCAAACCAAGTTTTGCTTGCTTTGGAAGCTTCTTCTCCTCCAACTTGAGGTTATAAAATGATTCCATAGACTAAGCGGCCTTGAGATAAAAGAAATGGGGTAGGGCATGCGATACGAATATCAGGCAATTTGTTTCGGTCTAATTTCATTTATTGGAGGTAATAGATGAAACTATATAGAACAAATGAAGATTAGTTTCAACATCAACATTGATGGCAAAAAGGCAAAAAGGGCGACCTAAGAAGCGCTGGCTGGACACGTTGCACCTAGATCTCATTGCCGCTCGACTCCACCCGGACCAAGCTCCTGACCGGGACAAATGGCGGGCCCGAGCCAGAAGAGCCGACCCCGCAACAAAGCGGGACTGAGGCTGAAGAAAAAGAAGATATAGAAGCAAATGAAGTGGAGAAATCGGCTCAATTTATCCCAGGCACATTTAGCCATTTTAGTTGGTGAACCGGTCCACCACCTCGGGAAGGCTGGAGCTTGTGCTGGACGTGGTCATTCCGTACCACTACTCGAGTTCTTAAAACACCAACATATGCAACTCAGTATCGTCTGATTTCTTGACCTAATAAGGAATAGTGCAAGCAGCAGCTACTACCAGTACTCACACAAGAAATAAATCAATTCAAGGTTATGCACTTTGAGTTACTGACGCGTCTTACTAATAATAATAATAATAATAATAATAATACAGTAGAATTTATTTGTAATCGACCTGCATAGCGAGCATGTGCATTGTCAGCTACATTATAATTATAAACGGACAATTACAAACTAAATATAAAGAAATATATATACATATGTAAATAAATAAGAATTAAATGGCGCAAGGTATAGTTTCCACCTAGGTGACACAACACGATCCCCAAATTTTTGGAAAATTATGAAGAAACAAGGCATGCGTAGATGACAAGTAATCGCTCAGGCTGTAAAAGCAATTTTGTATCAAATATGATTTAATACTAGCAAAATACTTTTTTGCTATCATTCATAGTTCTCAGGTAGTACGGTAAAGCATTATTTATACATTAATACGCAGTGGATCGTCGTCTCGTACGTATTTTAGAGTGTTTCCTCCACGTATCGCGATGACACATATATCGTTGCTTTCGTATTACAATGCAGATTTGTCCAATGTATGTTTCATCGCGAAACGTGCAGTGGATCGCAGGTGGGAGTCGTTAGAGTGAGAAGGTGAAAATGTAGCGGCGTCGGAAATCAGTACCATTTATCATTTTGTTTTTCATCCGTCGCACAGATGGCGCTGGTTATTAAATTAATTTAATTATTATTAAGAAAATCGATTATAATGAGAAAATAATCGATTACGTTCTTTTCTGTTTTGGAGCGAAAAACGGACAAAAATTGTATGGTATAATATTGATTGCATTTCGTAACAAAACGAATGAGATGATTAAATGGATTAAGTTGGGGGTCTCAATGCGCCGGTCGTTATTGAACTATCTGTTGTTTTAGAACCGTTATGGACTCAATAACGGTTGCAACTGATATCTTGCTGAGAAAATAACGGTTCCTTTCGGACTGTCTACAGCGGAGGCAGTTGAGGCGTTTCGATACAACTGATGGTGTTGTGTGACAACTGACAAAGTATAACGTCGGGAAAAAGCAAGATATATTTCAGATCAAGCATCGGCGACGGATACTTTTTAAGACTCGAACGTGAACCAGACGTAAACACTGACTCAGCTAGGCAGACCGTGACATATTTTACTGATAACATTTGCTATGTGTCATGTGGAATCATGATGCGTTATCGAACAGAACTGTCGACTACGAAATGACGATAACCTGTTATATTGCAACCGTTATTGAGGATAAGGATAACGGTTGGAATTGTTATTTTTAAAAGAACGGTTTTTCCCATCACTAGTATACAGTAATACCTTTGTACTAACATGTCTTAGGGTCACTAGCTTGTTAGCATTTCTCGCGACCATAGTTGTTGAAACATCTATATTGCGCAAGAATAGATGGCGATTTTCATCGTTAAATACCAACAATTTATAAATATACAAGCTCGGCAATGTCAATATATTGAGTTTAATGAAATAGTCTCTACATGACGTTGTGGCTGATAGAAGGAGCATGCATCTCACCATCCGCTTCTCAATTATAAATAATTCGTTGATCCCCAAAACGAACAAGGACTGAACACAGGCGCAATAGTAAGTTCTCAAAGAATCAAGGGGGACGACATGGCGAAGATGGTGAATGGCAAAAACCGGCTTATTTACGTTCTTCCGATAAATTTCGAATGTGTTCTTCAAATTTAATCTCTTTGTCGATCGTAAGACCTAGGAACTTGACCGACGTATTTTCAGGAATCGATCTATCTTGAATTGGGACATACAACGATTCTTCAACGACTGAGCCAAAGAGAATCAGTTTGGTTTTTCATAGTTTATGCTCAGTCAGATTCATCTTACACCGCTCGTCCGTGCGTTTTACCATCGCCGAAGCCAAAGATGACAGCTCAGCTAGAGTGTGAGTGCTTGCTGTAAGAGAAGTGTCATCCGCATATTGGACCATAGCAACCATCCCAACATAATTTTTTAAGTCATTTACATATATAGGAAACAGAAATGGTCCCAGAGCCGAGTCCTGAGACACACCCATTTACGTTTCGATCGATTCAAAACGTACGTCAGCATTTTTGAGATTGACCCTCAGATATCGGTCACTGAAAAATGACGTTACTACACCAAGAGCAACACCACGGATCCCATATTTATTTTCTCAGAAAGTATCGTATAGTTTATCGAGTCGAACGCTTTAGTCAGGTCGAAATATATACCAACCGTCCTCAGATGACTATCAACCGAATTTACAACTGCGTTTATACTCTTGCAAATGGCCTTTTCACATGAGATATTTGGTAAGAATCCAAATTGACTGTCAGACAAGAGAGACCGTGTGAGAAAGAAGTCCAAAAATCTAGATACAATGATTTTTCAAGAATTTCGGAAAAAGACGGCAAGATAGGGATCTGTCGATAATTTTCAATATCAGTCCTTTTGCCCGTTTTGTGTACTGGTATAACCTTAGCAAGTTTCAATCCATTCGAAGAAGCCCCAGCAGAACACGTCGGGTTGACAATTCTTTCGAGGGAATTAATAAAAAGTGGAGCACATCTTTATGATGTTTGTTGATATATTATCCAAACCTTCTCAAATCGCTCGGAAAATTTAACTTATTTTCAGCACTAACACTGCGTGAAAGACCAGAGAAATTGTTGGTTGGTACAAGTATATCCAGGCTGACAACAATATAGGAGTGATCCGACAGCAAAAAATCTTTGACTTTATACCTAAAATTATCCGAAGGATAGTTTGGAAAAACGTTATCAACACAGGTTTTATCCCTCCTAGTGTTCTTTTTGTGACTCGCCCAGTTAGCATAAACGATTCAAAAAGTTCAACGATTTGCTGAGCCTTGGTCGAGTTTGTCTTAAAGCCGATATTGAAATCACCTGCAAAGAATACCTCAAGAAATACCTACTTCTCTTCTCAAAGGATTACTTCACGCATAACTTCCAAAAGCAAATATTTTACAAGGAGCATTACTCACTAAACTGGTATTGCAGCTTAATTAGTTTCGTGGTAAGCATATTTGTTCGTATTCCTTGCGGTATGTAGTTTGTATGCTCCAGTAATCATTTTAACACTAGTATCTTGCACGTCCATTATCGGAAATTCCTTCAAATCAAACTAATTACACCTTTAAGCGTCCAGCACATAATGGAACTGAAATATTCTAGCTGTTATACGCACGTGCATTCTGAAAGCCACGAATGATGATTAACCGACGTTTTTAGGTGGCGAAATGGATGCCTAGTAATCGACTAATTTATGGATCAAAATCGCGAAGTTCTCGCCGAGAATAGTTAATTTTGATTACAATTACTTTAATTAAACCGCTGCTAGAATTTGTAGCTCCACATCACTCAACGACAATATTACCCTTATCCTAATTGTGTAAAGTTACGCTCTTCGACATAATACCTATGCGATAAATAAAGCTCCAGAGGCATAGCGCCGTGTATCTAATTATGGGTAACAGTTCTATAGATAGGCGCAAATTCAATTAGCCTATTTATCGTAGTAGAACGTCATTCACTACTTAGGTATTGTGTATGTTGGGGCACACTTCATTGTATAAGGAGTTTTATTGCAAGACAATCATTCTAAGTAGTAATTAGGAAATTTAAACGCAGATATTGCCCTACATACCTAAATTAGGATATGTTACCTAGTATTATTGAAATATGGTATTATCGAATATTAATGCTAAATATACGCTCTCCCACTTAGGAATAAATAAAGGAAACACAGCTAAAGATGGAGTAGGAAATCAGAACAATGACATCAAGAATAGTCGATATTACCATTGAAATTCAGGGAATACATCCTGTACTTTATTAATCCAAATCTATACACCTTGAGACCAAAGGAGAATAAAACGGTGGAATTCTATGATGATAATCTGCAAGGAGAAGTAGATAAACTAAAAGAAACGAAGATAAACATAATGATCGTTAGGGACTGAAATTCAAGAGTTGAAAACGATATCCACAAAGAGCCAGGCTGTGCAAGGCGTCCGTATAGGGAAAGAGATATGATTGAATTTTGTATGTCAACTAACTTGAAGAAGCATCTTTTGGGATCGGAAAATCGAAGGCAGATATAAGAAAGAAAGGTTAAAGACATAAAAGTCAGACCAGAGCCAGAAATATAGTTTCGGCATCGATTCGTAGTAGTAAAAATAATACCTATTTATACAGAAAAACAAAAAGTTTACACTAAAGTAAATATAAACAAACTTAGAGATAAAGGGGAATGAAATGTGAGGAAATCGATGGAAGGCTGGAACAACTGGGTGAAGATCTTAAAAGAAATAGTTTATAATTCGATAAAAAGCGGCGTCACCAAAATAAACAAGAATTCCAGGAGAAAAATTGTGGACACTGGAAATGAAGGAATTGATCAAAAGTAAGAAAAATTACGGGAGAAATTTATCCAAACTAAAGAGGCAACAGATAAGGAAGAATATGAACGAATAACAGTTAATTAATATAATATAATAATAAATAATAATAAATTGGTTAGAAAACCCAAATAGGAGACATGGGAGGAACTCGGTACAGAATTAAACGAGGGATACAACAACAACAATCGAAAATTTGGGAAAAAATGAGAAACTGGCAGAATAGGACAGATATACGACGGTCGAATGGGGAGGATAAACCAAGAGGAAGAGGAGGAGAAAGAAGAAATTAAAGAAAACAAGACGAAACATTGGGTTTCATTCTTCCTTGGTATTTTTGTTTTTCTGTCTTTTCCTTTCTAAATCTCTGTTTTACTTTCTTTTTACTCTAGCTCTTTGTAAGGTCTTCTAAGTAGTGACTCCGTAGAAGTGCTTGAGCATGACTTTCTACCAGGCATCACTTCTTCTCCGAAAGCTAACAAGTTGGAGATTTCAGAACACGAATTTCGGAAAACATAAAATGGGCGAAGAGAAACTGATAATTTTAGGAAGAAAATAGTGTGTGAGATCGTCTGAGTTGAAGACATGTTGAAATGCAACGAGATCTTCGAAGAAAGCGTCGAAGTAAAATCTTCAAAAAGTTTTTGGACTGAAAACTAATAAAGAAACTTAATGCCTTAAGTTTGCTTCCGTTATCCTTAGTTTCTTATTTCCTTCTATTTACTAACTCTTTTGTACTCCAAATTTTCCATTCCTCTAGTTAATTTCCTACTTCAAGCTGATATTTGGGTATCGAATACTTATATACGTTATACACACTTATGTATATTAGCCATTTTCGTTGGATTTTACTTATATTTTGAAAGACGTTCCAATCATATACCATTAGGTAGGGATAAGATACACAAAAAATGATCGGAGCCGTAGAACCTGAGGATGCAAGAAATCGTGGTCAAAGAAAGGGGAAGATTGTAAGCGCCGTAAAAAATCAAAAACAGTCAAAACGTGTGGGAATTATAGCATCGATTCAGAAATGTTAAAATACATAGGAAATGCTGGAACTGAATTGTCACGGAATTTGGGGGGGGGATAACAACCTCACTTTACCAGTGTGCAAGAAAAGGAACAGAATAGTATGTGTGTAGGTAATTAGAGACGCAAAAATAACAATAGAAAGTTGCGGGAAAATAAAATATGCTGGAGGAAAGGGCAGAAAGATGACGGTACAAGTAGGGAATGCAGGAAACCATCTTTACGTTAAAACGGCAAAAGTGTTGGAAGTTTTGAAGAAGCATTGTCAGGAGAAATTCTTCTTCTTCTACTCGTTAATCCTTATGCCTTTCAGCGTCGGATTATTTTTGGATCTTACGACGATTTAATCCATTCTTTCCATCGTGTCCGGTCTGTACTCATTCTTCTCATTTCTGCTATGGTCTTCCCTCGCTTTCGTCCTAATTCGTTGATTCTGTCAATCCATTTTTTCCTTGGTCTTGCCGTTTTTCTTCTCCCGTTATTTTTGGCTTCTATTATTTTCTTTGTTAAACTCTTTTGTTCCATTCTAATTATGTGGCCGTACCAATTCAGTTGACAGTTTTTCAATTCTCTTTAGTATATCTTCTTGATTTATCATATTCCTTATCTGTTCGTTTTCTATTCTGTCCATTTTTGTTTTCCCCACGATCTTTCTCAAAAATTTCATTTCCATAGCTGTTATTTTGCTTTCGTGTTTTTGCTGTATTGTCCAGGACTCACTTGCGTACATTATTGTGGGGGCTACTACTGCATTGTATACTATCTGTTTGATCTTGGGTTCTTTTTTTTGTTTTCCAAAGATGGTTTGATTCAGAGCGTAGTATATGTTTGTGGCTTTCCGTCCTCTTTTTGCTATGTCTAGATCAATTTTTCCATCCTTAGATATAATCGTACCTAAATATTCGTATGCGTCCACAATTTCTTCTTGTTTATCGTTTATTTTAATTATTAGGTTACTGGTTGGCTCTTTATTATTTATCACCATTAGTTTGCTTTTTTCTACGTTTATTTCCATCTTTATCTTTTCTATTTCTTCTGTCCATATTTTTGTTAATTTTTCCATTTTCACATAACTGTCAGATATTAGTTTTGAAGAAGCACTGTCAGGAGAAATTCACGGTTGCAAAAGGAAGCAGGAATAGATCGACAGTAGCCCTAGAACTGGAGGAAGCAAGAAATGGTGGTGGGACTATTACAAGCGCTGTCAAAAATCAAAGACAGTCAAAGCATGTGGCGATTGGGGTTGATGGCATCGATTCAGAGATTTTAACATATATGAGAGGCACTTGGACTGTATGGCTATATACAATTATCACTGAAGTTTGGGGGAGGGGGAGTGAAATACCCCAGCACTGGAATAACAACTTCATTCTACCAGCATGCAAGAAAGGCAACAGAACATTGTGTGTGGGTGTGACATTTAAGACTAACAGCTTTTCTACGCAAATTTAATATCCTCGATTCTTTTCAAAACGGCGTTGTGAAGGATAAAAGTGTACAGCAGACACTAGAATTGTTTGTCAATAAGATATATACTTACAGCTTTGGCTAACGGACTGACTTCATTGGACATATTTATCGATTTTAGCACCGCCTTTGATTACGTAGAGCATAATTCTTTTTACGATTTTTCTTCGATTAGTTAAAATTATGTAGCATACGGAGGGATGCTCAAGGTTGGTTTAAATGCCACCCCAATTAGATAGTGGTTCGTGGGGGTAAATGGTGATACATCATCGTAGCTCAATATAAAGATGGGTGTGCCGCAGGAGTCCGTGTCAGGTCCGACATTGTTTTTCACTTATCCTAGTGACATGGTCTCTGTTGTTCGTTCTGGCAGTCTGGTATTATCACCCGACTGCGAGAACGCGCAACAATTATATGCTGACGAAACGATAACTTTGGTAACTGTGGAAGATTCAGCTCAGGACGAATCGAATAATAAATAAGGTGCATAATTGTATACGAGAGAATTATTTGCATATAAATCGCCCTTTTCACCAACAGAACCGATAATTTCAGATTGTTATTTACTCGAAAAATTGAAATGTAAGATGGAAACGTTTTTATATTGCCAGTGTCAAAATCCAGAAAAATTTGGGCGTTGCTATTTAAAAAAGTAATGATGGCGTCATTGCTCAAAAGCAGCTGTTGGGTGAAAATCGACTGTGATGCAAAATATGAATTTTCATCAAATAAGAACGACCTGACCAACGTGTTCTTCCCAAAAATGTTCATTTGGCCTCTATTCAATTTATTCCATACTTTAACCGCGCACTGTATATATAATATTTTTCGCTGGAGTTAGGCAAAAAACGCCAAAATTTTATTGTTTTCCTGTTAATTTTTCTTGTCATTTTCTATTCCCAAGACCACGAACTTCTATACAAAATGTCGTTTAAGAATATCAACTTTTACTGGGTGATTTTTTCTTCACTACATAGTATATGATTTGATCGTTTGGTTGGGTGGTAAAATTCTGAAATAAATATTTCACTCGTAATCCCGCCAAAGCATTAATACAACTTGAGAGGGTAAAAATCTACGATTTTTTTGTAAATACGCGACAATTACCACGAAAATCGTTTTCCCATATTTTTCTCAGCGTCGATTTATAAAAACCGAAACCAAAAACAACCTAATCGCCGTAATTACGTTCGTCACGTTGCAACACCTTTAAAACTTCTTATTCACCTCGTCTACCGCGGATAATAGACGAATTGCTAATAATCGCATTATCTCGTTTAGTCGACCATGAAAATTATTCGTTTTGCTCGACTTAACGGGCCGTGAATTGTGGCTTATCGCCGATTCGGTTGTGTCATTGCTATGTCGATAGCGACGGGAAATTGCCGCAATATTCGGGAAAATTGTGAAGTGACAAAAGTATCTAGGTTCTTGCGAGTTTTACAGAAAAATTAATAGATTTATGGTCGCGTTTATGTTGTCTAAATGTTTGCAGATGCTATCCGTGAGTATTGGAGAAAAGCGTGGGAAAGTAAATAAAAAGAAAGGTATACCAGAAAGAATGATGTTCTACGTAGAGATAAACTATGGATAACATTCACTTTTTTGTCTTTGTACGAGACAAAGATTTTCTTCCGAGCTTTGTAAACGTGCGAAGAGGCTCGTGCAAAAAAAAAAACAGTGGGTAATATTTGCTTGTTAGTAGAGCCCCGAGAGAATGATAATTTCGGAAGTCCAGGCACAGGAAAGTTAATTGCATGTTCTTCTTTTTCTTCTTCTTCTTGTTTCTCTTCTTCTTATTACTTTCTTGTAGGCATCTGCCTGTATGTTCCAAATTTACATGGATTTTGGCGGATCCGTTACGTGATCGATAATTTATGTCCGGCAGTTCTGACAAGTATATTTTCCTCCATTCTCCATTGTTCCACTCTCTTCTTCTTTCGTTCGTCCATTCATTGATCGGACGATGTTTGGATGTTAAAATTCCAAAATAGAAACTTCATTAAACAGGTACGATTTAACCAACCTAATCGCTACTGAAAATTTGGCACACAGTAATAATCTTCTAAATTTCACCCTTTCTTTTACGAATGAAGTTTGGTTCAATTTACCTAGCCATATTAAGTCACAAACTTTTTTAGCATTTGCGCAGCTGAAAATCTACACGGTTTTGTTGAAACTTCTCTACACCCTCAGAAAATTGTGTGTGTCGATTTCGATATTAAGAAGACGTTTACTAGGAGACATTTTCTTTGAATAAACTAAAATAGCTGAGAGATATAGAACCAATATTTGGTAAGAATTTTTTGCATAAGTACATGAAGATGAATTACAAAATTGTACCCTTCAACAAGATAATGCGCCTGCAGAAAAACCAACATATCTTGACGAATTTTATGAAAAGAGAATTATCAGTCGAGATCTTTGGCCCCCGAGGTCGCCTGATTTAACAGCTCCAGGTTTTCATTCGTTTGGCCGACTTAAAAATAATATATTCAGGAACAAGCCCCGTACTCTACAGGAACTTCAAGAAGCAATGACACATGAAATTCAGCAAATAACAATAGAGGAACTTTACGGAGTTTTTGGGTAATATGGGACGAAGGATTAATGCATGCTTATGTAATAAGAGTCAACATTTTCAGCACTTGTGAATCTTTTAAGTAAGAATTAAAAAAAAAATGGAATTTGATATTGATTGCTGCATTCTTAATAATTAATAAGGCAAAGGTGTAAAAAATCTAGGGAATTTTTGTTGAATACGTACCAAAAATATACGTCTGATTGCCTATGCTCTCATCTCAGTCATTTTTTAACAGACCATACACTTTAAAATATGAATATAATTCCCTGACAGATCAGAATTTAAAAATTCATGAATTGAGTTGAATTCTGCTGAAATTAAAATCGATATGGCTTTCTGTATCAGTAAACCTTCGATCCTATGGCACATATTATTATAGATTTTAATATCCTTAATTTGTACTCAACTGTATACACTTTAATTGGTGATCATGCACCGACAATTTGCTTTTGTTTCTGGTATAACACTCGCCATTTTCAATGTTAATATTAGTCAATATTATGCGTCAATTTTGGTCCACTATCTACAATGAAACCAAGTAGTGTAACAGTTTGTTGTTCTTCTTTAGTTGAGAATACTACGCTTTAAGTTTTTTCCTCATTTAACTTAAGCTTCATACAATTAAGTCAGCTCCTCCAGCTATTGACGCAGTTACCTGTCTTTGCCTTTAAATCTATTTTACATACATATATTCCTGTTTACCAATGTTGTGTCATCGACAGACAAAACTGTATCGTCTGACTTTGTATTTAAAATTACGGTGAAATTGCCCTGTTTGTTTGACGTACCCATACGTTTCAATCTGGTCCTTCTACGCGATGAAAAAGAGGGCAGATACAGTTTCGTCCGATAATCTTTGTTTAATCCTTTTCTGATAATGCTAACCGCTTCACCGTGTTACAGTTTCGTCCGGGTCGAATTTTTGGGTATTTACGAGTAGGTACAGTTTCGTCCGATAATCTTTAAGTACTTAATCCTTTTATATTAATTTAGAGGTGTATCTTCAATATTAGTTTTAGTGGAAATAACATCTTTGTTATGATACTTTAGATATATTGAACACAAAAAGCAGAGTAGGTTATGTGTTGAATCGGAAAAAAAACACAATAAGTTAAAATTTAAGAATTTATTCTATTACAAAAATATATATATATATACATATAAAATAACAAATGAAAAAAGAAAAGAAATACTTAAATGGTAGAACAATTACAAACTAATATTTTTAAAATTACGTACTTAGAAGGAATAATAATGTGAAACTAATTGTACATATTGCAGTGTCGTCAGTTCTTCATTATCGTATTGTTCGATTTTCTTCTTGAGAAAATTTTCACGTTTTTGTGTGTGAGTGTTCACTTGTCTTTGGTTATTTACACTTTGTATTTGAATATAAATTTCAGCTTGATACATTTCTAAAAAGACAAAGATATTTGGATGGTAGAAACTAAAACTTTTATTTAGATGTGAATGAAATGATTCACATGCGTTGGTCGTCCGTGAGCTGCTTGCACATTTAGCCGCCCAAATTTCGGGAGGAAATATTGAAACCTCTTCTATATAAGTTTCCACTAGGTAGTCCATAAATGCTTGTAGTTTATCATTTTCAGGTGCTATGGGCATCAGATCAAATACGAAACAGTTGCCAACGTTCTTGGGTTCTAAGAAGAGCAGACCGAAACAGTATCCAATCCATTTGCCAATGTCTGTTTTTTCTTTATAATGTTTTGTGAGTCCTAGCTCTTGTATTTTTCGCCACCAGGCTTGAGAGATATGAAATCGGCAGCCAATTATTTTAATATTCTGCCACATGGAATTGACAGCTTTGTGTATCGACATTTCAAAATCGATAACAACCTCCGCAGGATGGAATTTCAACGAAAATTCTTCGCATTTTTACTTACAAACTTTAAACAGTGGTTATAGGTTTCTGAACTTTTGTCTTTGAGTAAACAAAACACTAGGGGTATATAGTGCCCGTTATATTGTCCATGAATGGTAAATAACTGAACAAAATATTTCGAGGAATATTTAAAAGTCCCATCCATAAATATCTTTCTGCACTTACACAAATGTTCCAGGTTTGACTTACAAGAGAATATTACTATACAATGGTTGCTGTCGTTCACAATCAAAAATTTTTCTTCTCTGTTCGTATTAATTTCGGATTTCATATTTTCCAAAGTTTCAAACACTTCTTTTATATTTTTGGGTAAACTCGGAAATGTCTTTCTTCTTTCACCATAGATGATACTTCGTTTCACCGATTTCAAGTCGGCAATCGTTAATTCACTATTGTCGCATTTTGTTAACAGCGACTGCACAATTCGTTTAGGTTGCACATTAAGTTCTTCTGTAGCTTTACGTTTTGCCGCCGCTACAAGAAATTGCTTTTGTACTCCTGAAGCACTTAATTCAGGATGGACATGGTTCAAATTGCAACGGGAATATCAAATTGTCTTCACCCATAGTGTAAACAATACCAGTACATTTTGGTGTCCGACATCTCCACTTTTTTCGCCAGTTGACAGTTGTTCCGCAAAACAGTATCGGAAGTTGTTCACAAACAATACTTCTTTACCACGCTTGCTAACACTTTTTCTCACATTTAAATTTTCCATGTTGCACTTTTAACATGTAATAATTAACTGAAAAGTAATTTCTCTAAGTAAGTACATAAATAGAAATTTCCATTACTGGGTGGGGAAAGTATCGATTCGTTCGATTAGCAGATTTGCACAAATTATAATATTATTGTTTAGAAAAGAAAGATAATGTCTTGATATTTAACGGCTTTAAAGCCATTTTTAATCCTTTCCTTTACCTGCACAATTTTAATCCTCCTTTACCTGCACCTAACGGCCGGACGAAACTGTATATCCCTAATTTGGACCTGTCCTACTGGCCGGACGAAAGTGTATATTGCAATTTATGCAAATCTGCTAATCGGATGAAACTGTAATCGCCGGAAAAAGAAACGCTAAAATCACACCTTAAGAGTGACTTTAGCGTTTCTCTTAAGAGGTAGTGACACTCGTATCAATTTTCGTACCATCAACCAGCGCTTTTAACACGTCTCATTCTGAAAGTTTAGGCCCTTTACACCTTTACACCTGTTATATATTGTATGTTACTAGGTTACATAATAGATTTAAAGTAACACTTATACTTGGCATATATTTTATCAAACTGTCAATGGCAATATTTACATTCTGATTTTTTAGAATATGACTAATAGTAGACGCTTGTTCTTATTTGTTAGAAGTTATACCAGTTAAAAGATAAAATTGCAAACACCATTATTGAAATTTGCAAAGACATCTTTTCTAGATTTGGTACACCCGACATTCTTTATGCCGATAATCCGTTTAATAGTGCCAGATTTAAAGATTTAATTCTGTAAGTCGTCGAATTTTGAAATAGAATTCTCTAGTCCCCATTACCATCAATCGAATGGACTTACAGAAAAATATGCAGACATTACTAAAAGAATGTTAAGAAAAGTGGAAATACAGAAATACTCTCTTACCAATTATTGGATATTCAGCTACCCAATTATCGACGTCAAGTAAAAATCTTCAACCGAAAATAATAGAACCGGAACTCATTTTTTGAAAAATTAAAAACTAATAGTGAAAAACAGAAAGAGCATTATTAAACATAATTTTTCCAAAACATGACGAATGGGAAAAAGAAAAGATTGTAAACGCGTATAATAAAATAGATCGTGTATGGTTAAAAATTCTAAAGAATAAGTATTCAGACGAAATAGGAGAGACTTATTAATATAACGAAAATACCTTTTACTGAAGCACCAGAAAATTTTCTAATCTATGAAGATTTGTTTCCTTATATCAGAAAAGAGGAACATGTTCCTAACATGTTAAAAGACTCTCCCAACGATTATGAAGTAGATGTTACTAATGTTCTCAATAATGACACCAATAATATAGATATTTTTAAAAATATATCCAATGTCCCAATACAGACCAGAAGTCAATGTAAATCCAACAGACCAGAATCGCAAGATTATGTATTTTAGTTTCATATTTTAAATTAATATTTAATGTGTTAGAGTATTATTAATTGAACTGATTGAATTTAGAAAAGAAATCAAAAAATAAAGAGCGTGTTATATATTGTATGTTACTAGGTTACAAAAATATATTTAAGGTTGTTAATAGTTACCATAATTGTAGATATATAAAATAAATAAAATTTCTCTTGCCACGCCTTTCTGAAAAATCAAGATACGTATTTCGGCAACTAAGTTGCCATCCTCAGGGAAAACTTGGGAATTCAGTATCACTATCGAATCCGGCTAATACCCAAGACGAGCACACAATGTCAATAGTGTTTTGGTGTGTTTCGCGCGTTCACTGTGTGATGTTCATTGTGCAATGTTTTGGTGTTGTACAATGTTCGTTGTGTGGTGTTCGTCTTGGGCATTAGCCGGATGGCAATTTAGTTGCCGAAATACGTATCTGGATTTTTCAGGAAGGTGTGGCAAGGGCAATTTTATTTATTTTATCTATTATTTTAGCCACAGTCTCCTTATTCTTATTTATACATGTAGATGTTTATGTATGTAATGAAACCAGGGCAACGTTGTAAACAAACCAGTTATAAATAAATAATTAATTAAAGAGCACCAACGACTCAGCACAGCAGCTAGCCTTATCGTTCCTGCGTGTCTCGGAGACAATCTGACAGCCATCTACTCCTTGAATGCCATCTTTCTGCCTTGGGTCATATTCAGGAATCTTAAAAACTGTTTTTGCGTGTTTTAGGTATTCTAAGCTTGTCAAACACGCCCCATGAGAGGAAGCACGTAGTACCTCTATTTAATTCGACAATTGAATTGCACAAAACTATCGAAATTCGGTGGAGTTGAATGGGTTTGATGAAGTTTTGGGTGATGAAAGAGGCAGGATCTATTCGATTTTCCGCGAGTCGGTGTAATTCGAGCGCTTTGGTCACTCGGACAGCTCGTGTGTTGAATTAACTGGCGCAAAAAATTATTTTTCTGATATGAAATTTAGTGTAATATGAAATTTCGTGGAAATACCGTCCGTTCTCAACTCCTCCTTAGAAATTGTCTGCACACAATTCTATAGGGCTGCCAATAACTAATAGATAAGCCGGTAAACTTATCCTCTTGAGATTAAAATTCGAGTGCGTCCCCCTTATAGGAATAAAATTTTCCTTTTCTCTGAAACATTCCCCATTCGATCCGTTCCTAAACGAGTTTCTAATTTCAGTTGAATTGAAGCGCTTCAATAATTTACAAACACAAAGACATAAATTTTGTTTGGTATTTCTTCGAAATCAATGGCTCGTAAATTATGTTAAATCATCCTAAAACCTACAAAACCCGAATCGACTCTTTAAGTAAATACCACCACGGTATTACCTACAAAAACCTTACTACTTTGGCGCCGGGAACTTTTTAACAAAGACCATTTAATCCATTCCCTCCGAATCCGAATCTAGGTTCGAATAAATCTCCTTTTTAACGAATCAAATCTTCGTTCATTACCGATTCCGACAGACGTAAAACATAACAACATAAATCTTCGTTCTGCCGGACGTTCTTACACTCACATCGATAGTTCTCGCTCGTCAACGACGATCGATTTTTCGAAAACCGAAACGTTCCAAGACGAAAAATCGGGAGGGGAGGGAGAGAAGAAGGAGGACGCTAAAACGATTTTACAAACGAGATTCGATAAAAGTCCATGTAACTACGGCCGTTTTTCAGTGAACCGTGCGAACAATCGGGCGTCGCGCCACGATCGACTCGATCTTCAAAGACAAAGTTGTCACAGTCGACCGATCATTCTCGCTACGCGATAGGAAAAAAAAAAAGAAACAGGACGAAGGTGACTGGACAGAAACGCACCAAAAAAAAAAAAAAATCGTCGTCGACTACCGTAAAATTTCGAATTTGGTGTTTGTTTCGCCAGGATATGTCGCGGCATAGCAATCAAGGTCAATTACGTGCTGGCGTTCTTTGTTCTTTTTGTTTGTTCTCCGGTTTTCGCTTTTTGTTCAGTTTTTGGTTGGATTGTTCGGCGTCGTCGGTCATAAGTACGATTCGATGAAAAATGTTCAATGATACAAAGGTGCAAGTAGTAAATAACTGTTGGTTTAGAAACGAAATAAATTTATTTCCTTGCAGAAGAGACTTGATGCATGCCGCAGGATACAGGGAAGAATGTACAAATATGATATCCAAACATCCATTACGGATCCATTAGATACACAGCAGAAAAAAGGAAAGGTCTTCAGCGAAATTTTTGTTTTATTTTTCATAATAAAATATATTCAGGAAGTAAGTGTAATCGACGAATCCGTTCACGAAGAAACTGGTAACAGTACAAGAACATCTTTGAAGCTTAAATTACACGCAAAAAGGTAGGTCTCCTATATCGAGTTCGCATTAAGAATGCAGTAGGTGGCGCTTTGAACTGAGGCAAGATCAAAATAGGACAAACTCCTCGGATAAGTAAGGTTATGTTATACAAAGTGACAAGCATCAAGTGCAATGCCAGATACACTGCGCTTTGGGTAATTTTGATGTCGTTAGTCAGATCAGATTCAAAAATTTAATAGTCCTATCTATACTCCCACCCTTCTCTAACAATAAGAGCTGACAGGTTGTGATCTCAGAACACGAATGTAGCAAAACATCAAAGGAGAGAAGAGAATCATTTAACAACGTTTCAAAGTAGAAACAGGGCAGAAAATAACACAAAAATAGGAAGAAAGGGGAAGAGAAAACAAGAAGAAATGGAAGAGAAGGAAAGAAAACAAAACAAAAAACTTGTTTGGAGTACTGAGCATCATTTTCGCTTGGTCTTCTTGTCTTGTGTATTTTCCTTATTCAAATCTCTCAACTGTTTTGCTTTCTTTTGCTCTAGCTTTTTATAAAGCCTTCTAAGTAGTGACACCCTAGGAATGAGCATGAGTTTCCATCGAGCATCACTTCTTTCCCGAAAGCCGACAAGTTGTGATATCAGAACAAGGACTTTGGAAAACATCAAATGGGTGAATAGGAACAGACAATTTTGCCACACTTCATATCAGGAACAGGGATAAAATAACTAAGGCAGCGGAGGAAGAGGAGGAGGAAACAAGAAGGAAAGGAGGAGAAAGAAGGAAGAGAAAATAAAAAGACATTGGAACATTGAGCATCATTTTTCCTTGGTCGCCCCATTTTTCGTGTTTTTCTTCTTTAAATTGCTTAGCCGCATTGCTGTCTCTTCCTCCACCTTGTTGTAAAGTCTTCTAAGTATTATGGATGTCCTTTAGCATGACTTTTCACCAGACGTTTTCGAGAGTACACAGTTTCTGTCTCAGAACACTAACATAGGAAAATGTCAAGTGAAGAGAAACAGGTAATTTTGGACATTTTAAAGTAGGAGCTGGAGCTGGAAGAAAATAAGAAAGCGAGAGGAAGAAATAGGAGGAGATAGCAAAAAAGGGTAGACAAAACAAGAAAGGCCGTTGGAACATTGAGCATCATGTTTCCTTGGTCTTCTCCTCTTTCGTGCTTTTCTTATTCAAATTTCTTAACTGAATTGCTTGGCTGTACCTGTTTCTAAAGTCTCCTAAATAGTGAATTTTTAGAAGTCCTGTAGCATGATTTTTCACCAGGCATCTCTACTTCTTCTTCAAGAGCAAACAGCTGCTGATCTCGGAGCACGAATGTAGGAAAACGTTTAAGAAGCGAAGGGAAACAGATAATTTTACCACGGTTTCAAAGTAGAAGGAGGGAGAAAAAAAAAGGCCGGAAACAAGAGGAGAGAAGAGCAAGAAAGAAAGGAAGGGAAAACGAAATGGAAACAAAAAAGTCTTTTGGAATACTAATTGTAGGCATCACTTTCACCGAGTCTTCTTCTTTTTCTATTCCTTATTCAAATCTCTTAACTGTTTTGTTTCCTTTTACTCTAGCTTTTTATAGCTTTGACAATTTGACTTGTACTTTAGTTCTTACACAGCTTCACCACTTTTAAATTCATCATTTTTCCTGAAACGGAAACGAACGAACACTTGTACGCCACCGTTTTGATTGTGAAGAGAAACAAATAATTTCACCACGATTAAAATAAGGAACAAGGAGATGAATACCCAAAGGGGAGGACGAAAGTGGAAGAGAAAACAAGAAGAAAAGAAAGAGGAAGGAAAGGAAAGGTACAATAAAAAACTGCTGCGATCTCGAATTAAAATTTGGTCCTGAGTCCTTTTGGAAACATTGGGGATCGTTTTTCCTTGGTTTTCTTGTTTTTCGTGTTTTCCATATTCAAATCCCTTAAATGTTCTGTTTTCTTTTGCTTTGTTTTTTTCTTACAAAGTCTTCCTCCCAGAAGTTCTTTAGCATAACTTTCTACCATACACCATTTTCTCCCAAAATTTGACAAATTTTGATCTCGAAACACGCACATAGGAAATCATCAAAAGACGAAGAGAAACAGATAATTTTACTACGGTTTCAAAGTAGGAGCAGGGAGAAAAATAACAAATGGAGAACAAAAAAGGGAATGAGGAAACAAGAAGAAGAAGAAAGCTAGAATATACTGCCGTCTCTAGTTAGAATGTGTTTCTTAGTCCTTTGGAACATTGACCATAATTTCTCCTTGGTCTTCTTGTTTCGTATTTTCCTCATTTAAATCTCCTAACCCCTTGCCTTCTTTTGTTTTAGCTTGTTCTAAAATCTGCTAAGTAGTGGTTCCCTAGAAGTCCTCTACACTGACATAGGAAATCATCAAAGAGACGAAGAGAAACAGATAATTTTACCGCGATTTCAAGGTAGGAGCAGGGAGAAAAATAACAAAAGGGAAAAAAGGGGAACGAGAGAACAAGAAGAAAGAGAAAATGCAAAAGATACTGCCGCCTCGAGTTTTTCCTTAGTCTTCTCGTTTTTCGAGTGTTTCGTTATTTAAATTTCTTAACCTTTTTGCCTTTTGTTTTAGCGTTTTGTAAAGTCTTTTAAGTAGTGACTCCGTACAATTCCTTTACAGGCACAAAGGAAATCATCAAAGATACGAAGAGCAACAGATAATTTTACCCCGGTTTGAAAATGGGGATAACTAAAGTAGATACAAAAAGGGACGAGAAAACAAGAAGAAGGAGAAAATATAAAAGATACTGCCGCCTCGAATTAGAACTTGTTCCTGAGTCCTTTGGAATATTGACCATAATGTTTCCTTGGTCTCCTTGTTTTTCACGTTTTCATTATTTAAATCTCCTAACTTTTTTGCCTTCTTTTGGTTCAGCTTTCTGTAAAATCTTCTAAGTAGTGACTCCGTAGATGTCCTTCAGTACGACTCTTCATCAGACATCTTCACTTCTTCTCCAAGATCTGACAGGTGGTTATCTCGGAAGACGGACGTAAGAAAACATTGAAGAAGCGAAGAGAAACAGATAACTTTACCGCGGCTTCAAAGTAGGAACGATGAGGGAAATGACAAGAGGAGAGGAAGAAGGAGGAGTAAACGAAGAGAAAAATTTACTGTTGTCTCAAATTACAATTTGTTCCCAAGTTTGTCCTTGCTTTTCTTATTTTTCGTGGATTCCTTATTTAAATCTCCTATCCTTTTGGTCCTCTTTAGTTTTAGCTTTCCGTAGAGTCTTCCAGGTAGTGACGCCGTAGAAGTCCTCCAGTATGACTTTTCATCAGACAATCAGCAAATGAAAAAGAGGAAGAGGAGGAGGAAACAAGAAAGGAAGCGAAAGAAAAAAGAAGTTAAAGAGAACAAGGAAAATACTGCTGTTTTAAGTCGGTATTAGTTCCCAACTCCTTTGAACCATTGGGAATCTTTTTGTCTTTGGTCTTCTTGTTTTTCAAGAGAACGAAGAAAAGAGAAGGGAAGAGGAAGGAAAATTAAATTTAAAAAAAAATGCTGCGATCTCGAACTAGAACTTGTTTGCACGTTCTTTGGAACATTGGACATCATTTCTCCCTGGTTTTATTCTTTTTGCTGTTTTCCTTATTCAAATCTCTTAACTCTTTTGCTTTTTTACTCCAGCCTTTCGGCTTTCATAGTTAGACTTTACTATGGTTTCGGCATAGTTTTACCACTTTCCTAATCATCATCTTTTCTGAACCATAACCAAACAGCTATACAATTAGGTACCTAGGCTTCAATTATTATGTATTCTTTCAAATACTACTTGCAAAATTGTAAACTGACACAGCATTTACTTGTATACCAAGTTCTTCAGATCCAAACGACCTAAAGTGCTCACAAAAATTACTATTTACTATTACACCTAACCGATCTTAACAAGTTGCCGTCACCGTCAAAACCCATTAAAACGTCTCCAACAAACAGAAAAAAGAAAGGAGAAAAAAGAAACGAAAAACGAAGATCGAACGTCTCATCCAACTCGCAGTCGAGAAAATAAATTTTTAACTCGGAGAGTAGAACGCGATGACGTGGCGGTCGTCTTTCATTGGTCGAACCAGTCGGAGCGTGTACGTCCTTGTGGCTGTGTGTGCGAGTACATCGAAAGGGTGGCTCGAAGACCCGACGCATTGCAAAGAGAAACAAAAAACCGGACGAAAGAAGAAGAACGGCGCGCAGAGGGGAAAGGCGTCGAACGAGCGGTGGTGATAACTCGTCTTGGTGGGGATTGGCCTATCGCGCTCGCATAGGCGTGGCCAGCGCAATGCGTCGAGGGGCATAATATGTTTTGCTGCTTATCCGTCGAAGGTATACGGTAGGATCTCGTTTCGTGGAAGTTGGTTCGTGTTTACCTCGAATTGGATGTCTGTGCAGAATTTGGCGTTGGCTTTGTTCTTGGAGAAATTAGGCGCGTTTATGCGGGGAGTTTGGTAGTTCTTGGAAAGTAAAAGTAGAAACTTGAACAAATTCTTTTTTCTTTCTCCTTTTCTTTGGAATTCGTACTGCCGGTTTTAGCTTTTTGCTTTATTTTGGGCATGTCCAAACACATATTTCGACGAGACTAAATTCTCGTCGTGAGTGGAGGGAGCCCAGAAAAAGAGGAAAAGTTATACAACTATATACCCTCCTTTGTGCTTGAAGATGATAAGTTGCTGGTCGAAATACGTATTGGAAAGTATTGAACTCATCGGTGTTTAGGATGAGAACTATTTTCTTTGAATTCTTCCTATACTTCGGACGAACCCATTTTTCCTAGTCAAATTGTTGATGATTCTGCTGACATCTCCAGAAATTGAATATTTTAGAAATGGACATGGACCAGGGACTGAGATCCAGCCTCCTACTCGTCGAAGGAGAAAATGTATCAAATTGCAAAAGATTTTTTTCTTGAAAATATCAGTCTGTATGTTATTACTTTTTTAGGATCTTCCACTAGAAGAACTTAGAACTGACTTTTACTTCGTGAAGATCTATAATAGTAATGAAGAGTTTGATGGTATAGTTTGACGAAGCCATCGTGTCGGCCAAACGAACGTTACATTTTTTGTGTTAAATATAGAGAGTGTTTTTACTCTAAGAGTTTTATTCATTATTTTTAGTATCTAAGAATCTCTTAGCAAGGACATTAAACAAGGTCACAGAGGACATGTTGGGAACTCTTCCCACATTCCCTTCTAAAAACTGCTGATACTCATCACACAGATTTTAGAGAGGGCAGATCAGCAGTGGACCAAATCTTTACATTAAAGAAGCTGCTAACAACTTAGTACGACCATGGAATACCAGTATCTAACCGATTCATAGACTTGAAACAGGCATACGATTCAATGTGGGACAATGTACCAAGCAATGATCGGCATGGAAATACCAAGGAAATAAATACGATTGACAAGAATGACTCTGGAGAGAACTTACAACGAAGGAATATGGAAGGAATTTAGGTCAGAAAATTTCCCAGAAAAAAGGCGATCTGAGACAAGGCGATCAGTTATCTTCGATACTTTTCAATAGTCTAGGCCTCACTCACTGAAGTAATCAGTAAGGCCCCAAGGCTGAAAAGTATGGAGACCCCTGGTCTAGGCAAACGGCGGCAATTACGAAATAAGTTACGACAACCTACACATACACAGAACTACTCGCTAGGGAGTCGGCGATGCTGTCGTAACTTATTTCGTAATTGTACGCTGTTACCGCTGTTTGCCCGGACTACTTTTCAATGTAGTGATCATAAAAAACACTAAATTAAAAATGAAAGAAACTCTTCTTAGCAACAAACATCAGGCAGTGGCCTTCGTAGATGATCTAACCACGATAACAAAATCGGAAAAAATCTGGCACAAATCGCGAGGTAACTGATAAAAGAAGCAGGAGGGTGCGAACTGGAAATTAACCAGGAAGAAACAAAATACAGGGTGATGGGAAGCACAAAAGGGAAAACCGACAGTCTGACTGCGGGAGTACAGGGAGAGAAAGAGTATAATTTCGGGAGGCTGAATCAGTTTATATGCTTGAGGGTGCTGCTAGAAGGGAATGGCCACGAAGAGCATGAAATCAGAGCTAGAATAATGGAAGAAAATCAAAAATTTGGCAATTTGAAGTCACTGATGATCTCCAAGTATACATATATGCAGAAAGGCAAAAAGCCAGAACGTATAAAACTGTAGCAAAACCAACAACGACGTATGCAGCAGAAACGTGGATACTAAACAAAATGGATGAGGATAGTCGAAATAGATGGGAAGGAAAAATAATGCGAAGATCTATCTATCGGGGAAGGTAAACGAAAGAGGGCTGGAAAAGAAGAACGAACGAGGAATTGAAAAGACTGTACAAGGAACCACGTATAATAAGACAGATAAAGATAGGAAGACTTAGATAGTTAGGGCATAGCGAGAGAATGTCAAATAGACCAATGCCGAAGCTGGTAACCAGGAGGAAGACTGAGAAAGAGATGAATTGCAAGTCTGAAGCAAGACCTGAGAAAGATGGGAATAACAGATTGCAAAACAAAGGCGAGAGTTAGAAAATAATGGAAACAACTAGGGTACCATTACTAGAAAGTGAAAATGGAAAACAGCCTCTAGGCCCTCGAGGCCTGTCGAGCGATTTAGTTAATGTAATGATCTCTTTTACTTCTTCTTCCTCTTCTTCCTCTGCTTCCTTTTCTTGTTTCATATAGAAGGTGTCTTCCGATGTGGATGTGCGGTATTTTCTCGCTTCACGAAGGAATTTTGAAAATGTATCAAATTCCAAAAGAACATTTTTGAAAACATCGGTCTACGTTGTTACTTATTAGCATCTGATATTCTCCTTTCCTTCTTCATCTTCTTCTTCTTCTTTAATCTAGAATGTGTCTGTTTCAGCCTAGTTAGTTAAACCTCTTCCGATGTGGCTATGCGGCATTTTTTGGCTTCTCGAAGGAATTGTGAAAAATGTATCACATTGCAAAAGAAATTTTTTTCTTGGGCATATCGGTCTACGTTGTTACTTTTTAGTATCTGATGTCCTCCTTTTACCTTCTTTTTCTTCTTCTTCTTTCATGTAGAATGTGTCTGCTGCAGGGTAGTTAAGTAAATCTCTTCCGATTTGGATGTGCAGCATCTTTCCACTTCTCGAAGGAATTGTGAAAATTTATCAAATTGGAAAAGAAATTTTTCTTGATAACATCGATCTACGTTGTTACCTTTTAGTATCTGTTGTCTTCCTTTTTCTTCTCCTTCTTTTTCTTCTTCTTTCACGTAGAATGTGTCTATTTCAGCCTAGTCAGGTAAGCATCAAATTGCAAAAGAACATTTTTTCTTGAAAACATCGGTCTACGTTATTACTTTTTAATATCTAATGATCTATCTAATGTGTCTTTTTCAGCCTAGTTTGATGAGCCTCTTCCGATGTGGATGTGGATGTGCAGCATTTTTTCACTTCTCGAAGGAATTGTGAAAAATGTATCAAATTGCAAAAGAAATTCATTTCTTGAAAGCATCGGTCTAGGTTGTTACTTTTTAGCATCTGATGTCCTCATCTTTCATCTTCTTCTTCGTCTTCTTTTTTTTTTCTTCTTTTTTATGTAGTAAGTATCTTGTCCAGCTTAATTAAGTAAGCATTTTCTGATGTGAATGTATAGCATTTCTTCTCTCCTCCTCATGGGATTCCTTCTTCAGAACATTTCTCTATTTCTTTTGTCTATTTTGACTTTACGGGTTGGTAGTTCCTATTCTATCTACCTACTTACTTCGCCGTTTTCTTTTCTTTCTTATCTAATTTAGCTTTAATTTCTTACGTCTTTATTTCTTGTTCTATCTCTTATAACATCAATTTCTGCCGTCCGAAAAATTTACATTTATTCGTCCAATTTTGTTTCCTCTTCGAGCACATTTCCCCTTTTTCTGTATTTAATCAATAAGTCCAATGTAGTATGTATGCACTGTTGAAGGAGTATATCGAATAGATTCAAAATATAAGTGTACTCGTTTGTTTGTGTTTCCCTAATCTTCCTTCTCCATCAAGTTCTATCCTGTGACAATCACCGGGGTCTTTCCAGTAAATTCCTCATCTTTGTGTCTCCAGCCTTACTTTTTCTTTCCATCTTAATCGTGGTCCTCCTACGTTGTTCTTTCGTAGTATCTTTGTCTCGTACATTTCGTCCTCCTTCTTTGTAGGTCTCCGTGCTTTTATTCTGTGGATATACCGTAGCCGATCCAGTTGTCCTTCTCTTATAATCGTGTATATTAGTTCTGGTTTGAGTATACCTATCATTCCCTTGGTTCTAATCCTGTTTCTTCTTCCTCTTTTTGCTTAAAAACTCATTTCTAACCTAACCACCGGGCTAAATAGGTAGATTCATATTAATTCAATATTACTTCTGTTCTCAATAGTACTGAACTATGCGATAAAGAAAGCCATGAGAAGGATGAAGCCATTAACATCAGGTTACTGGGCAAGTGGGAACAATACAACTGAATGAACTGAAGTTCGCAGACGACGCGGTGCTAATGGCAGATACAGAAGAAAACCTCGAAGTCAGAGCGGAGGAATTACCGAGGATAAACATGAAAATCAATGCACAAAGAAACTACGATAACATCAAGATGCAAGGAAACGCTTGATTCGCTTGAAATAAGGCTGGATGGGAAGGAAATTGAGCAAGTGGACCACATCAAGTACCGGGGTATGCGAATACAAAAGAGAATAAGGAAAATGTAAAAGGAACATAAATGAAAGAGTAGAAGGAACGGGAGGCATATTCAATACAATGAAATTAACATTTCTAGGGAAAACGGAAGTACCGAAACGGATAAAAACGGAAGTTGTAAAAAAAAGTCATCTGGTCGACACTCATGTGGAAGAATGACTCTGGCGAAGAGACGAAAACGCAGAATCAATGCAGTGGAAATCCGGTTTCTGAGAAGAATAGACGACAAAAATGAAGGAACGACGAAAGAAGGAATCAGACATTTAGACGAAAACTACATATAGGACCTATCAAAGAAAAGATCAAGTCTGTCCTTGTTCAGATTAGCCTTCCTTCTTCTCAGTCTTATTTGTCCTTTTGATATTGAAAGTTATCCGACGCTGAAAGGCATAAGGATTGACCAGAAGAAGAAGAAGATATTGAAAGTCTGCGGCATCCTGACAAGGTACAAGCAGAACCAAAGAAGAAGAGGAAGAAGGAGAAGAAGGAGAAGAAGAAGAATATATTGAACGTAGAGGTATCCTCCATCCAGAAGGGGATCGAAGTTTTCGAAAAATATAAGAAATTAACGGCACTGCTTTACTGTATTTACCTTTTTGTTTAAGCAAGCGACAATCTTCATTACCATTGTGTGAAATATTGATGAATTTCTTCCTTGACAGGAACGGAACAGAACTGTTAGTACTTCAAAAAACGGTTAAGCTGTACAATACAACGCTATTAAAATCTGATTTCTAAGAACTACCTTCCCCCTTTCAAGCGACTATCATACTTCTCGATTTTCAGCAACAAAATCAAGCGAAACTTCTGGGATCCATTTCCCTTTAACTTCTACTCGTATCAAAAATAAACGCAGTAACCGATACATTTTCGCAGCCTCAAACGAAATCAATATTTCCGGTCGACCACCTTTTCCTTCCCCGAATCGTTACCGCCGCCGAACGCACGTACTATATACATTCATACGTACACGAAATACATATTTTATTCGGCGAAACGGGGCAACGCGCAAAACCCCTCAAATCGAAACGGGAAGCTGTAAAAACAAAGTTCTTTGTTACGAACTGTTACTCCGTATACGCCGACAAATATTATTTTAAGGGGTGATTTTTTCCGCCCGAAAACCAGTCGGCGATTTTGAAAGAGAACGCCGCCGTCGTCGTTACTTCGAGACTATAGCCCGGTTGTAACACGCGTAGAGGGTTGGGGGAGGTTGCGGTTTCCGATTGCGCCGCGCACGTTGGATGGGACCTGGAAACGGCGAAAGTTGGTTTGAAATCCGCTGAAAGGGACGAACGGGCGGCTGTTTCGAACGAGCTATTTGCAATAATAACATCGGTAGGTATTGATATGTTTTCTTTGGAAACAGATGAAACGGTCGTTTAATAACGATACCGGTCGGTGAGTTTCCATTCGGTATGGATGGATGTGTGTATACAAAGAGGAGGGGTGTTGAAAATGTTCATGTTGTATTTCTCTTTTTTATTTTCAATTAGATTGGATACATTATGAAACCTGATTGGGGGTTTGCAGATGTACATTGTACACAATACAAACCGATAAATATTTAATCCTACTTCGAGAAATTTTCGAAGATAAGAAGCAAGATTTAATGAGAAAAATGCACGCTTGTTATGGTGTTTGTTGAGCGGATTGTTGCTAAAATTTGTGGTGTGTGCCCTTTGAACCTTTTCAGTTGTTGTATTGGTCTTTTCTATTCGAAAATTCAAGGAAGTGAGATAGAAAGGAGACACCAAAACATATCCGCAAGGAATCTTAGTAAAATGACCTGATGAACTGTACCAAACCAATGAAACACGCTAAAATGGTTGCCAACCAAAAATCAGATATCACAAACTCGAAATTGAACAACTGAAAAACTACCGTTCCACTAAACTATGGCATCCGGCACAAAAAGCTACATTGCCTCCTTCCGGAAAGAGGAGAAAGAAGACACTACGTGATGCGCGGAAGGGACCCGAGTGAACTATGTCAAACCAATAAATCGCGCTAAAATGGTTGCCAACTTAAAACCGTATGTGACAGAATCAAAGCTTAACAATTGAAAAATTCCTGATCCACTAAACTATAGTATTAAAATAAAAAAGCTCCATTGTCCCCCTCCAAAAGGAGTAGAAAGACGACACCAAATAATGCCCGAAAGGGACCCCAGTGAACTGTGGCAAATCAATGAAACACGCTAAAATGGTTGCCTCTTCGAAATCATACTTAAATCGAAACTTACCAATATAGCATTTAAAATTAAAAAGGGCTACATCGTCCCCTTCCACTATTAAGAAGACCTTCAACATCCAACTGAAAATTGTGGTTCTGAAGCTCGAAAATCTAAAGAAGTTAAAGTTGGGGAAACGAATAGGTCTTTTAGTCCTGCACCTTCAACATGCAACTGAGAATTGTGGTTCTGAATCTCGAAAATTTAACGAAGTTGAATTTGAGGCAACGAATAGGTCTTTGAGTTTTGCACCTACAATTCAAACAATTCTACTTCTTCTAAAAGCGGTTTAAAAGTTAGGACTCAAGATATGTATATCGCCAATTCTTTTATCTGGCAAGTCTAAGAAGGTCAAGAGGGGCTTCAAAAGCAATTGCTTTCAGTAACAAGCCCATACAAAAAGAGCTGCTTGTGGTAAAAGTAAAGGAAAAAGCCAAGGATCAGAGGATTGCCGTCAACAGAACTAAGAGAGCTTTAAGACTTCTAAAATATGAAACTTGGTCTGGAAATCTACCTGCGAAAAAGGACAAAATACGGGAAGAGGCCGTCGAAGACTGGTACTGCAGAATTCGCGAAGTGTTTATGTTGCCAATAAAGTGTGAATGAAATGTATGGAGGAATAAAAAAAAGGGAAAATGCCATTTTTTCTCCTATTTTTCTTTTAGTTTCTTGTCAGTAATTATGTTTGTTTCTTAGTGGTGTTTGCTCAGTTTGAATTGAAATTGGGGTAAGAGGGCTTCGACACTAAATTTTAGATTTTTCGTTTGTTTTCTTCAGTGGAACTATTTTCCTTTTCGGCTTAACTACCTGGTACGATGTTGGAAGGCGATGGTACAATTTGGGACACCTATTTCCTTAATCGTACCACTTGCAAGTGTTTAGAAAAATAAATTACTGAAAAAGGAATTACAAATCAAGATTGAAAAAATAAATACAACTTGCAAAAAAAAAACCTTCATTTCAATATGGCACGCTAGCTCTTTTGAAACGCCTATAGCATTGTAACTAGGAAAAGAATAGTACCAAGAGGAATGGAAATGGAACAAAATAATTGGCGAAGGAAGCCAAAAAGGATAGTTGGAAGTAGTTCGGAAAGGGACTGGCGTCAGATTATGTTTTCGATAATAAAGTAAACGAAGAACAAATAAAAGAGAGAGGATACGGAATATAGAGAATATGGATGGAGAACTAAAAATAGAATAGAAGGAAGTATGGAAGGGAGGGAGAGAGTTATCATAACGAACTGGATAGACAAGGCCAAAAATACAATTTAGAAATCAAGAGAAGAGGAAACAAAATAGCATATCAATCCACGAAGTAGACGAAGCCATAAAAATTATTAAAACGAGAAAGCCAGGGGAGAAAGTGATGAATTGCAACCGGAGATGATAAAATGTAGGAGAGAGGAAATGGAGAAATGAATATGGCTAATAATAAACAAAGCTTGAGACAGAAACTAGAAATCGAAAGATTAGGAAGAAAATATGATATTATCTATTTATAAGAAAGCCAAAGAAATGAGAAAGCCAATGGAGCAATTTATTAGGCATCAGAACAATAAGAAGGGAATTAAGAACCAAAATCGATAACAAAATGGAAGAAAAACAGGCAGTCTATAGGAAAGATAGAAAAACGAAGGACCGCATGTCGGAAGCAGTTTGTGAAGGAATTGGGGTCAAATCACACTCTCGCCAGTAAAAGAACGAAAACTACAAAAACGAGAAAGGGGAGGATACGACGAGGATACGGAACATTAAGAATAAGAATAGAGGACTACAAACAGAAGGGAAAGACATCGTAGAAGTATGAAGGAGAAGGAGGCAGTCATCATAAGAAACTGAACACACAAGGCTGAAAGTAGGACTTAATAATGAGGAAAAGACAAAATACCATATCACTAAACAAACTTGAGGAAACTACAAAAATGATTAGAACGTGACAATCAGGAGGAAGTGATGGATTAGAAACGGAGATGATACAATGTAGGGGAGAGGAAATGGAGAAATGAATGTGGCTAATAATAAACAAAGCTTGGGACAGAAACTAGAAGTCGAAAGATTGGGAAGAAAATATGATATTATCTATTTATAAGAAAGCCAAGGAAATGCGAAAACCAATGGAGCAATTTAATAGGCATCAGAATAATGAGAAGGGAATTAAGAACCAAAATCGATAACAAAATGGAAGGAAAAAGGGCAGTCTATAGGAGGTCTATAGAAGGATCACATGTCGGAAGCAGTTTGGAAAGGTATTGGGGTCAGCTTACACGACAGTAAGGGAACGAAATCAAAAAGCAAATAAAAGAGAAAGGGTATGGAAGATGGAGAATAGGGTGGAAAACTAAAAACAGGAGAGAAAGACATCGTAGAAGTAGGAAGAAGAGGGAGGGAGTCATCATAAGAAACTCCACATATAAGGCGAAGAGTAGGATTTAATAATGAGTTAAAGACAAAATACCATATCACTAGACAAAGTAGAGGAAGCTACAAAAATGATTAAAACAGGACAATTAGGAGAAAGTGATGGATTGGAAACGGGGATGATAAAATGCGGAGGAGAGGGAACGTAGAAATGGACGACCCATCAAAAAGTAGAAAGGAAATTAAGAAGTAAAATCGAGAATAAGTTTGAAGAAGAACGGGTATGAAATGTAGGAAAAAGGAAATACAGAAATGGATGCGGCTAATAATAAAGGTTAATAAGTTTGGGACAGAAACTAAAATCCGACAAATTAGGAATAACATGTGATATTAACGCACAGAAATGCGAAAACCATGGATCAATTTATTAGGCCTCGGAATAATAAGAAGGGAATTAAGAACCGAAATCGACAATAAATGGAAGAAGAACCAGGCGGTCTATAGGAAAGAGAGACAAACGAAGAATCACATGCGTGACATGGAAAGTATCAGATAGGAAAGGACAACAAGGAAAAGAATTATTCTTGGCGTTTGTCGACCTAAAATGCGTTTTCGATATGATTCCAAGATCAAAATTTTTGGGAAGACCTGACAATATTAAATGTCAATAGATACTGACAGAAGTGATCAAAGGTATAGAGAGGATAGTGAAGGGAGAAACAAGAATAAATGAAAAAGCAGTGGGGAAGCCTGACTATACTAAATATGAATAGAAAGTGATAGAAGTCATCAAAACTATACACAGGGAAGTGGAAGGGAGAAGTAAGAATAAATGGAAAAACGTTGCAGCGAATCGAGATGAACAACGGTATAAGGAAAGAGGACAGTAAAAGCCTATTATAGCTCGTATATATGAAGATGGATACAGTAGTAAATTTGGGAAAAGAAAGGACACCGAAGATAACAATACGAGACTGATAAAATTGCACAGTCTGATTTAAGCGGATGGCATCAACTTAATGGGAGAAACGATGGAGGAAACGCAACAACTGTTAGAAAAATGGAATTAGGTAATGTAGGTAGTATGGATGCCGTAATAAAGAGAAACATGTGCTACAGTTGCCCGAAGGAATCATTCTTCACAAATTTTGCCTCATCTCCAATAAGAAGCTTAAGTTACTTTGGAGGAATTACCCCAAGGAAGAATTTTTTTCAGGTTATTTTGCCAACGCCTAACGATTTTAATCAAGTTTTCATACAAACTTAAAATTCGAAATATTTTGTCACCAACTCAAGGCTGATCAACGGGATCAAAGTCCGTTGTGAAAATGTGGTACCAGGGTAGGTTGAAAAGCTTCCGGAATGACAATGACGACGTAACGACACGGCTTCAACTTATATTTTATTTTTCAATATAATCCCCTCGAAACTCATAACACTTGGTCCAACGTTTCTCCAGCTTCTCAATTCCCTCCCGGAAGTGACTTTCTTCAAGGTTCCCGAAATAATCGTTTCTAGCCTCCATCAGTTCTTCGTTCCATCAAAATCTCGTTCCACCCAGAAATGCTTTGAATTTAACAACCATTCCGGGATGTTTTCCATCAATTGTTGCTGTCAATTTGTCCAAAAGTGTTGTGTAATATTGGCCGGTAACAGTTTTGCCTTTTTCAAGATAACCGATTGGCAAAATTCCTTTTGGGTCCCAAGTAAAACGATGCCATCACCTTTCCAGTCGAGTGAATGGTCTTTGCCTTCTTCGGAACCGATTTACCGCCCTGCAATCCATTGTTTTGATTGCATTTTTGTTTCTGACGAGTGATGAATCCACGTCTCATCCATGGCCATTGGGTGCCTCTCAAAAACTTTCAAATAAGCGGCTGAGGTTCGAGCTCGAAAGCGTCTTTGCTCCGAATTGAGCAAATGCGGCACCCATCTTGCAGAAAGCTTTTTTAAGCCCAATTCATTATTTAAAATACGAACTACTCGTTCATAAGAGATGCCCATGCCTTCCTTAATTTAGTGCACTTTTATTCGAGGATCTGCCAAAACCATGTCCTGGATTTTGCCACAATTTCTGTCGTTGTAACCATTTTCGGACGTCTTGAACATGGGTGATCATTTGTATACGTTAGGCCACGCTTGAATTTCTAAACCCAAAGACTCGCGGTGGAAAATGAAGGTGATGAATCCTCAAGAAGGGCATCTAACTTTGATTTCATTGCGGTTGCGGTTTTCCCTTCCAAATAGAAAAATTTGGTGATCCCTCGAACTTCGTTTTTATACATAATTGAAAACATGAAAGGGTACTTGACTTAAATGCTAGTCAAAACCAGACTAATTGGCAGATCGATTTAATATTTGCAGTCAATTGATATGAAAGAATTGCCAACAGAACGATCATAAAATATTTGGAAAAATAGCAATCCTCTAGCAGCGATTCCGGAAATTTGTCAGTCCACCCTCGTAATATATCGGTACGGTGATAAAGACAGAGACGGTGTGGTTGCCCAAAGGAATCATTCTTCAAAGATTTTGCCTCATCTCCAAGAAGAAGCTTAAGTTACTTTGGAGGAACTACCCCAAGAAAGAAATTATCGGTTTATTTTTTCAACGGCCAAACCTTTCAAACAATTTTGCAAACAAATTTGCAATTCTAAAAATATATATTCTAACTTAAGGCTGATGTATGGGCACAAAGTCAATTCTGGAAAATTCGTTTCTCCAAGTGCTGTTTTTTTATGTTCTTCTTCTTAATCCTTTTACCCTTTCTACCTTTCGGTGTAAGGGTTCGGAGCCACCGAGCCGTATATGAACACGCATATACCGTACCGCTCCTGGTCCGCCCAGTGGCATTTCCTTCATTTTCGCAGCTTATTAGAGGTACCAGATCCATTTTTAGGATTTGAAACTGCTACGCTCTGCCGCTACCGGGTCTCGAACGCCGACCCTTCGCACTGTGAAGCGCGAGCTTTACCACTCAGCCACTGAGGGCTTTTTTTTATATTATTCAGTATAATTTGCGTAATAGTTCCTTAATCCCAAAATCCTTGTACGGTAAGTTGTAAAATTAATGTAAAATGTCTTTGGAATCTATTAATTTGAGTAAGAGTCACACCACATCGGTGAACGGAAGCAGAACCGAGGAATCTACCATTCTAAACAACAAATACATTCAACCCGAAACATGCTACCTAGTTTACCTCGCATTTAAATTTTAATTACTTCAGATGAAGACATTTTTGCTAGCAATTCTTCCATGTACGTACGTAGATAAACTCCCACCGGGAAGTACCGAAGCGAAAGATCAAAGACGGTAACCGCGACGGGCCCGTAACCGTCCCCGTTTTTCTTCCTAATTATGCCTCGTTAAAGATTATGAAATAATTTACGTAATTACTTCGTGTAACACAAAGCGCGAGCTAAGGCGAATCTCGCGGCGCAGAGCGTTTGATAATATTTATGATTTGGGTAATTTAAACGGTAAGCGAGATTAAACAGTGCATAAAAGTTTCCTTTTTTTCATTTCTTCTTGAAGTTTCGGCAAGCCGGTAATCCCCGTAATTAGTTGCTCTTCTGCCACCGATTGTTTCTTGTTAGGAACATGTTTTCTTTAGCAGACGGTCGCTCGTTATAGTATTTATTTTGCGTGAAGACATAAGCGCTATTATTAGGAGTTATGATGGTAATTAATCTTAATAGTTGTGTGCGTTGTTGTGCCGGATAATTTTTTACACTTTCACGTTGAGTTTTGATCGTAAATGTTCTAATTAGCAGCGTGTCCTGCCGTGGTAGTAAAGACCGAAACGTACGATTAAATTTCGATAAAAATTTAGTCACGTTCTTCCTTAGCCTACATGGAGAAGTAGAGTTAGAGTAAATCAATTTTTTGTAGGGATAAGCACATATCTTTTCGTTGTCTCTCAAGATCTTGCTTCATCCAGCAATACGCCTTTGATTGAAATGTGATATCAAATTAAAATTTTCCCCAGAAACACATCAGATTCGTCAAGGATACACTCGTTTATAACGATTTCCCGGCATTAACGCTTTTTTTCCTTGGTTCCGGTCCCAGCGACTAATTTTCTGTAGTAATTTTATTGGTTATAACGCTCCCATTTCCCGCTTATAACACCCCATTGGAGGATATTTTTAATGTACGTACATACTTCAATTATTAATTTTTTAACTTTATTTTGCAAACATTAGAAAGGGATATGATTGAATTAAAATAAATGTTTAAAACGCAGACGGAAATGGTCTACATATTTCTGGGAAGTCATTACGATTTCTATGAAATATTAGTATCGAGAAATCCCACCAAGATGTTCCACGAATCTCGGCTAGACAATTTTCCCAGAATCAGACTTATTCATTTCACGGTTGCGTAATCGGGGTTTCCTTTCAGTCTTTTACTTTTTACGCTGCTGGCAACACGTCGCGAAAATCGTTTTCGTTGAAAGAAAAAGGTGATCTTATAAAAGACTTTGATAAATCCAAGTTAAATCAAAAAGATTTTGGGGCGTCAAAAAACATCAATGCTTCAACTTTACGTACAACTTTAAAGAAACGGAGTGAATTTGTTTCGGTGCATGAGGGAACCGGTCGTAAAAAATACGATCCGCGAAATATAAAGAGCTAGAAACGATTCTGAAAAGTTAGTTCGTCCAAGCCAGGAGTTCCAACATCCCGGTAAGTGGCCCAATTTTACAAGGAAAAGCCCTCTAAACGGCCGACGGTCTTGGAATAACAGACTTTGCCCCGTCAACTGGATGGCTCGATAGATTTAAATAATAATAGACATTCTATCGTGTACAAACAAATTTGTGGTGAGTCAAATTCAGTTGGTCCGGATGCAATACTCGACATAAAAAGTCAAATATCGACCCTCACCTCTGCCTACGATCCCTTAGAAATTTATAATGCTGATAAATTCGGGTTGTTTTTTAAAGTGGTGCCCTAGTTTTAAAAAATGAAAAATGTCACGGAGGAAAATTAAGCAAGGAATGCCTAACGGTCCTCGTATGCGCGAATTGCACAGGCACAGTAAAGAATAAACCGCTCGTAATTGTAAAGTACCCTAAGCCACGTTGCTTTAAGAATGTGAAAACTCTTCCCCGCATTTATTCTTCTCAATCTCGTGAATGAATGACTGAAGATAGGTTTGTGCAATGGCTTAATGAGTGGGACATCGAATTGAGAGACCGAAAAATACTTTTGCTTGTCGACAATTGCGCTGCGCATCCGAAACAGGTAAATCGCAAAAACATCAACTTGATTTTCCTACCACCTAACACAACAAGTGAGCTTCAACCACTTGATCAAGGCATCGTAAAAGTTCTGAAGCAAGGTTACAGGAAAATGATGGTCCAACGATATCTATCGATCATGCGACAGCTCAAATTCGACTTCTGCAACAATTTCTGTTTTTGATGCTATCCACTTTTTATACGCTGCATGGATGGACATTACGAAAGAGACCATTTTTAATTGTTTCAAAATAGGAAGTGTTGGAAACTTTACAAGGGAAGATGAAACCGAAGAGGTAGAAATTGATGAAGGCCGGCGAGACCTTTTACAAATGGAAGAAAGATTGACTGAATTGGAAAGTTTTGATGACTTCGACAATGGGCTAGTGACCAATGAAGTTTTAAGCCTTGAGACACTAATCGCCGATTACAACGCTCCATCAGAAGTGGAAAATGAAGAGGATGAAGACTCATCAGAAATAATTACGCCAAAAATAAACGACGTTTTGGAGGCCTTGAAAACAATCAGAGCATTTTTTTCTTGTACGGAGGTAGAAGAGGAAACCTTCAAAAATATCAATAAAGTAGAAAATGCAGTTTTTAAGAAAACCATCTGTCACTATAAACAAACCCAAATCAATGATTTTTTTTTAAATTAAATTTGTGGGAATGTATACATAGTTTGTTTTATATTTCTTTTTTAACGTACAAGTTTTATATAAAATAGCTTTGTTAACTTTTACTTTATTTAAAAGAAATAAAATATATGTAGTAGTAATATTCATTGAAATTCGACCTTCCGGCCTTGAATTGGAAGTGCACTTGCTTATAAAGGCGTTCTAAAATGAATTTTGTCCATTTTTAGCCGTTTTTAAGATCTTCCGGTAATAGCGCTTTCCCGGTAATAGCGCTCTTTTTCCTAGGGCTTTAGAAGGGCGTTATAAGGAAGTTTTACTGTATACGAGTATATTTTTTCGTTTTGACGAGAAATCACACAATTCATCATTTTTCTCTTACCTTGATGGTGTCCTGCGATGGCGGTTTTGTTCCCGGCGAGGTAATCGTCCTTACAGATGAATTTGTTGTCGTCGAGGACGTAGAGTTCTTCGCCCGTCGACAGTTGCTTTCGACAGACCAGGCACGTAAAACAGTTCAGGTGAAACACTTTGTCCCTGGCTTTCCGGACCAGATCGCTCGGCGAAATACCCTGGCCGCAACCTCCGCATTTCGTTCCGTATCTCCTGCAAAATTGCGTAAAACAAAATCGGCGTTAAGAATCGTTTCGATATACAGAGGTTTTTCGTTCGTTCCGTTGCGTGTCTTTCGTTTCTTTTTTGTTTTTAGTTACAGAAAATCGAAGGAAAGAATGATATTTTTGATTTGAAGGTTGTAAGAAAATATAGAATATTTGTATCTGGCGGGGTTTGTATTGAAATATGCAAATCGAAAGCGATGTACTTATCTTTTAAATATCCTCTCCTCTACCACTTATGGGTTAATTAAACAACAAATTGGGAGTTAATAGTTAAGCTATATTTTCAGAACGTTAAAATAATGCTTTCAGATAACCTTCGTCAGTGAAAATATAACTATAGAGATAGAGGTATGTATAAGCAAACATTTGTTTCTATTTAGGCATTATCAACAAAACAACTAACGACTACAATTTCTTCATATACAGTGTGGAAATAAAGGTTGTAACAAAATCAATAAAATCTGTAAATAGTGGAAAAGGAAAAGTCATCGGACTACTCAACCTTAATTTCTAAATGCGCAAATTTTTACAAAACATTTTGTGACGTTTTATTATCGCAGATATCACGTCACCACATTTCCTTTTAAATGGTAACCCCAATTTTTGGAAGCCCCAGTTCTGCGAGAACGATTTTCCTGCATATAGAACGATTACTTCTGACATATGTAGATTACATAGCAAGATTTTTGAGAATCAAAATATTTTGTGTGGCATTCAATTTAGCAATCAAAGTTTAACCAAAAAGTCAAAAGTTAGATTAGATTAGATTAGATTACTTGAGGTGGCAGTACTGCCTCTTCCACTGCGACCTTTCCAGGTCTATTGTGGTTCTCATGCCTCCTTAGAGTACGTTCTCTAGCTTTATTCCTTTACTTAGACTTATTAGCTTTGAGAGCGGTTCTTCCGCATATAGTCTCGCCTCGGGATATTCGTCTCCCATGTGTGACAGCCGCGTCTTTGCCAGTACCTCGCATTGGCACAATACATGGATAGCGGTTTCTTCCTCAATTTGACAGAATCTACATAGTCACAAGTTACAAACAAGTTTAAAATTATTCGAATTAAATATCCAAACTGCATACCATTTATATGTTGCCAACGAGGAAGGCGATGTCCAAATTCGTTTATAACATTATTTAATACTTGGGGAATTATTAACCTGATTACCTCGGTTATTATAATCTTCAAATGTTCAGTATTATTTAGATCGATTTAGATATATTTGCGATTTGAGATAACCCCACAAGAATAAATGGAGTTAGATGGGGAGACCTTGTTGGCCATTCAATTACTGGTCGTCGCCACAAACAAGTTTAAAATTATCCAAATTAAACATTCAAACTTCCTACCATTTACGTGTTGCTAAAGAGGAAGGCGATGTTCAAATTCGTTCATAACATTATTTAATACTTGGGGAGTTATTAGCCTGATTTCTTTGCTTATTCTAATCTTCAAACCTTCAATATTATTTAGATCGATTTAGATACATTTTGGATTTGAAATAAACCCACAAGAAGAAATCGAGTGGAGTTAGATTGGGAGATCTTCCTGACCATTCAGTTCCTCCTCGCCGACCAATTCGTTTGTTTGGGAAAATGTTACGAAGATAATTACGAACGGTTGGAGCATAATGTGGCGGTGCACCATCGTACTATAACCATAAAGCGCTATCCGACAAGAGGGGATGTTCTGCATTTGAATGGAGCGCAACAATTGCGGGTATTACGTTTTGCTGCAGTAATAGCAAATAATTTTCACCATTTAATGCACCTTCAATTAAAAACGGGTCTATGATCGAATTACCGCCAATCCCCGATTATACCTTGATTTTTTGTCAAGTTCCCAGTATCTACAGTTTCGCCTATTGACAGACCTGTTTAGACAGGAGGTAGCTTCGTCGGAGAAAAATATGCATCTTTGAAATTCCAGGTTTTTATTACACCGGCGCATCATTACACAAAATTATACTCTTCTGTCAAAATTATCCTCGTGAAGTTTATGAACCGGTTTAATTTTGTACGGATGCCATTGGTGCTTTCTTAGACATTTTAAAAGACTTCACGCTTCGATTTATGCAGGATTTCTTGAAACATTGGTACAACATCCATTTGTTTTTCTTCTTTCTGATATTGCCGGACGATTTTTTGTAAAGTTATCGCTTACGTGACCCAAATCCCTAAATTTGCGTTCTTCTCTTAATTACTGTTGATCGCGTAATAACGTTATTTATTACAGTTCTGAAAATATAGCTGTTGATTTTCAATTTGTTGTTTGATTGCCCTGAAAGTGATAAAGGAGGGGATATTTAAGTTTTTGCTTCGTTAGGGAAACTGCTCTAAAATAGCATACAAAAGTAAAATAGCACAGAGTTCGTTTTGACATACATATTCGTTGAAATTGCTCGGTGCGGGTGCGGGAAGAAGGGCGAAGGTACTGCCAACCGCAAATAACATAATGAACATCTATCGCGAGCAGCTCAGACTAGCTCCTGGCGGTTTTGCTCAAGAATCTGGTCAGGTTATGGTGATGGTGACATTTTTGTTAAGTGAATGCACGATTTTTAAAAGTTCAGTTGTGCATGTTACGCAATTATTGAAGTTCCCAAGAAAAGTATGAGACGAGAATCTCAGCAGTACTACTAAAAAGAAGAATAAAAACCCAAGAAGAAGAAGGAGAAGGAGAAGAAGAAGAGGAAGAAGAACAAAAGAAGAAGAAGAAGAAGAAGAGAAGAAGAAGAAGAAGAAGAAGAGATGTTTGCGTTTGCTTCCCTTTTTAAATCTGGACCGTTCTATCGGTAGGCTAGGCAAAATGCAATTTTCTCGATAGCTTTAAAAAGATTATTTAATAGATGCTACCAGTTGCATTTCTTGTTTCAACCCGACACACGCTACCTCAGTAATCGATTACAGTAACCACCCGTTTTGGAAATTTTTAGCTAAACCCTAAATAGGACCGTAATTTCGCTCTCACGTCCAATCTACCAAACGATTCTTTCATTTCTTACCCCCTCCTCATCATTTATCATAATAATTAAAACGAACCACTAATTTCGAACTGCACGTTATAATTATGTACGATGGGCGAATTAAAAATTCCTCTCCGTACCGTACGAGATACGATTCTGAAAACGACGAAAAATCGAACCATATACGCGACCGTATCATTATCTGCGCTATAATTTACTTAGATTTACCAACTAGCAAAACCGCAGCAGCGCGCACGTATTATAATTATGCGCACGGCCGCGACATAAGTATTAAACGTACCGACGGCAGCGTGGTAGATCGACAGATCTTGATAAAATAATTACAGGTGAGGCGATCGCGTACGGATTGGAAAAATCGGCCGCGCCATGCATGACCATTTTATCAGCAGCTCTCTTGCAAAATGGCACGTCGTCGGGCGAGCGTATCTAGTTGGCGTTCTGTAATTTGCTTCTCTTACGTTTCTCCTCATGTTCCGCCACAATTGCCGTTTGGCGAAAAATATGGCGGGGCGATCCGCCGAACGGATCAGAACGGTAACCTGTAATCTAGTTGGTAAGTGGCAAGAATGAGCGCTCTGATCGAAGTGGTAATTCCATTTTGAGCCGAAGGAAACGTGTCGATGATGGCAGTCTTCGAATGGTCTAATCGCAAGCGAATTGTTACCAGAAAAACTTGTCGGGGCCGATGCTTCGTTTCTTTATCTTTGTGTCATACTCACATCTTTGCGTTTGCCGTTTAGCTGTGACTTCCCAGTCTCTGATTCCACATTTCTTACCGGTATTATGCTTTTTTTTTGGTAACTTTGGTCACCACTAAATCGTCTCTAAATTTCTCTTCTTCTTCTGGTTTTTTCGATTCCTTTGACCCTTCTTATCTTTCCTTCGAATATATAACAAGTTACTTTAAGCCCGTTTTACATTATCATATTAAATTGTACGTAAAAATTGAATACTATTTTATAGCAGGTACAATATAAAACACTGTACTATTTTTCTGTGCAAAATCATAGAACCTGCCCTATTTTCATAGTAAATATTTTGACTTGCGCCTGCTCACTAGTCTGCATTGCACGTATTCCAATCTAACCTCATTCTCTTATCTTTACGTCTTGTCCAGTCCTGTTACAGTATAAAATAAACGTTGGTTTATGGATTATACTGTGGTCGTGTCAGCAAATGTTTTTATTGAGCGTTTTACTAAAGGTATTAGTGTTATTAGCTAGGCGTAAAATTAATCCTTTTGGAGGTTATGAGAAGTATTTGTAAATACTGTGTGATACTGTTGTACAATTTGAAACGAGGATGTAGCATGGAACAGAATCATAAACAGAATTCCTGTACAAGTTCATAATACATATGTGATAGCCCTGACGAATGATGAGGTCTAAATTCATACAATAATCTTGTACAAAAGACTGGAAAAGCGTTTTACATTGTACTATAAAATAGTATTCAATTGTTTGGTACAATTTAATATGATAATCTAAACCGGGCTTTATATATGCTTTAATCAGCTGATAGTACAGTCGACGAAATTTCATTAGGACCACACTTACTTTAAGGTAAATTTGTTCCCCCAAAGGACCTGACAAATAAAGCCTTCGGCGTATTCGTAAATCATGAGTAGGAATTAAAGATCATAACAAAATTGAAAGTTTATTATAAACATGATGATAAAACGTAAAAAACCAGGCGAAATTCTATTAGTGCCAGCCCATATTTTAGTGAAAGTATGTGAAAACAATAAATCATATCGCTTGTATAAGTACTTAGTCCTTCCTTCATTATTGCGAATAACTTCGAAGAGCCTACTGGGTGTGGAATTTATTGAAGTTTACAGCTGCTGTAGGGAGAAATTATTCCAAGCTTGACTGAAAGCATTTTTTAGATCTTCAACGCTTATTGTATTGTTTTCCGTTTTGATGGACTTGACGAGCTGGCCAAGTTAGTACAGGTATTGCTTTTTCAAGGAAACCGGTTTCTTACGACTCGCGCGGTGTGAATAGCCGTATTATCCTGCTGGAAAATGCAATATTTCGGCGTAATCTCCTCAATCGTGGGCACCAAAGCACCTTCCAAAATTTCAATATAACTGTCGCCATTTATTCAATGGTGTATCGAGGCAATTTTGACTTTCCCCAGGACGAGAATGCAGCCCACATCATACAACTATCATCCCCAAAATTTTGGCTCATTTTAAATTCTTTTGCCTTTGGAAAATCAGGACCGTCTACATTGAACTTCTTTTCATCGCTAAATATTACCTTTATCCATTTTCGGCCCCAACTGATACGTTGCCGTGCAAACCGTAAACGAGCTTCTTTACGTTGACGTGATAATGGCGGTTTCTTCAGCCTTTTAGTATGAATTAGATTCTCATTAGATTGCAGAACTGCACCGGTAACTGTAATTTAGATTTTTACTTCAGCCTCTATTGTGGACGTTCCACGAATTCTACGTCGGTCTCGATCGCATCATTTCCGCAATTTTTCTATTTTGTCCATAATTTGCAACAACATGATGTGATTGTCCAATTTGCTTTGATATACCCCGTATAGAAATGTTTATTTCTTTTAATACTTTTTTTCTGAGCAATGTCTTCGCCACTTAAACCTTCAATTCGTCCCATATTATTACTACAAACGTAAGAAGAATTTACAACATGTAGAAATATAGAAAAAATACGCACTTATATTTTAGCAATCACTAATCCAATGTATTTGGAAATTTTGTGAAAGAAACTTTACAAGGTTCTATTGGAATTTCGTTATTAAATCGAGTAATACGTCACAACTTCATACAATAATGCATTAAAAATGGTTACAAACTCTTAAAGGGAGCGTGTAAACAGACACGATTTATGCCATTAATAGAATTTCGTTGAATGTATGTATTGGTATATAAATTGGGTCAACTTCTTATTCTGCTCCCTTCCGATTACATCGTGTCGAAGTACATCCTTTCCATCTTTTGAGAAATCAAAGATAGGTCGAAAGAGCGTGAAAATGGAAGAAACTAAAGAGAGGAAGACTCAAAAGACTTTAGATAAAACACATGGCTAAGTGTTTTGTCCCAAGTCTTTGGACTCTTCTTCCCTCTAGTTTCTTCCATTTTCACGCTCTTTCGACCTATCTTTGATTTCCCAAACGTTAGAGATATCAGCTGTTTCTGTTCGATTAATAACATCAAAGACTGTATTTTCAACTCATCCAATATTTGAATTTTCTCCCAGTGTAATTCCTTTGACTATTCTTAAATCGCCCATTTCTGTGACTTGCAGTTTTCTTCTTCGTATTTCTCTGAAGAGCCATCATGATTCACAACCGAAAGTGAGGATTGATCTATACATGTATATCGTCTCGTGCACATTCATTTTTGGTTTCTGCAAAACTGTTGTCTTTCCGGATAAAATCTCGGTCGTTTGGATAATACACTCTTGAGCACGTTTCCTATTCTTGTGTTGATGTCAATTTCCTGATCTTTCCTGAACTTTGGATTTCGCCGCCCAGGCATCGCCCTGCATTGAGTTGCTCCGATTTGATTTCTTGTTTGTCATCAACCTTCATTATTTCCGTTTCCTCTTTGGTTAAAACCAATCTGTAGTGCGTTTCAACGTTTTATTCCAGATTTCGATGTCCTTCTGTACGTCTTGTACAAAAATTTCGGAAAATAAATGAGCATTTTCGACATAAGGTAAGAGACCTTTCCAGGGAAGAAATTGTTACGAAGTTACCTAAATCGATACCTAATACTTTACGAATGGCCTCATATTTGAAATTTGATGTGATTTTTTTTTGGGCACAGTATTGAATAATGCAACATATCTTTTAAGTTTCAGAATACAATTTCATTTGTAACTAATATTAGAAATATAATTCAGTTATGCAGTTTACGTATATCCTGTATAAAGCTTTCTAAATTCTTATTTTACAAATTCTTTACACTGGACGGATGTGCCCCTAGATTTGTCTCATGGTGGGGCACATTCGGATAAATGTAATTTTTCTGGGTTTTAACAAAAGATATTGTGTTCGTATTATTTTCCTGAGCTCTGTTCGAACATGAATCCTCTAGTGCTCAAATGAAGACCAGAAGTTAAGATTAAAAAAGATGTCCCCACTCTCCCCTATTTTGTTGCTTAACCAATACATCCATTTCTATCATTTAAATCTCTTTTTTTTAATTTCAGAATTTGGAACCTTAATGAAACTGGTGTTACCACGGTTTTACAATCTCCAAAGATTGTATCTGAGAAAGGCTCTAAGGCGGTGGGGGCAATTCCTTTTTTATATGGTTTGCCGGGTGTAAGAATGAAGGACATCTATCTTGGCAATGTCGCAAAAAGCGTTGCAGAAAGTCACGAAAGCACTGTCGTTAGAAGCAGGAAAATCTGGGCTAATAATAAACGCAGAGAAAACCAAGTATATGATAATGGGAGCAGAAAATCAGGAAATCATGAAGAGAAAAATATGGATTGAAGTATCAAATAATAGACGGTTGAGAGGGTGAAAAGCTTTACATATCTTAGAGCACGTATCACAGAAGATAGACGTAACACAGTGGAAATTGAGGCGAGGTTGGTAAAGGAAGATAGATGTGAGGAGGTACTCAATAAATTAAAAAGCGCAAATGAAGGGGAGCTAAAGTAAGGATCTACAAAACAACGATCAGATGAATAAAGTCGACGCCGATAAATTGGAAATTTGGGAAAGGAGAATATGGAGAAGGATTTTTGGAGGAAAAAATAGTGAGATATGGGAAAGACGTGGAAACAAGGATTTGGAACAAGTGATGGTTCCAGTCGGTAATGGCTGATTTCCGAGAAAAAGAATAGACAAATGGAGGATAAGAGCGAAGAACAAGAACGAATGGAAGAAAATAAGTTAACAGCGGGCCTGAAAGGCCTGTAAAAGATGAAGGACGTCTATTTGTACGGCGCTGTGAATGGAGCAGTCTGTTATGCTGAGGAATCTGGATGGATGAGTTCTAGCTTATTTGTGAAAGTTTTAGAACACATCAGCTGACGTATCAAATGTTGTACTGTGTCAGATGAAATGCTTATAATCATGGACAATCATGAAAGCGATGTATCTATAGGAGCCATAACGTTTGCTCCTGAAAACGGCATATGTAATGCTTTCATTACCTTCTCACTATATCCACAAGATACAACCTTCGAATAAAGGAGTACATGGCCTATTGGAACAATACTGTAAAACTGCCTTTATGTTGTCTAATCCGGGAAAACTAATATATATCAATAGATTGACAGCAGAGCCATTTATAATGGATTTAAATGAAAATGACTTGAAAAATTCTCCCGACATCAATTTTATGCTAGAAACCGCTATAGAATGCATTTCTAACGATGATTGCATAAAGAGCGCTGAAAAAAATGAAAAGAAGTGGAATTTGAATGAAATCGATTTGAAAAATTAACTTCTCGCCACATATCTAAGTTTTGCGCTAGCAACAGCTCGAAAATGACTTTTACACCCAATAATATCATTAACAGTTTTACTCATACAGCATTGAGGCCTATTAGGAGGCTTATTTATACCGACTGATCACTTATTAAGCGCATATGCGACTGATCACCATCTTTCTGTACGAAATCTAGACAGCAATATTCTTCCCAGTTCACGAAACGGAAGAAATTAACTGGATCAAATCTATTGATGAACAAATTATAAATAAAGCGACTGAACCGAAAATAAACATAAATTCGGTAGATCGTTTCGTAAGATCGTTTTCCGAAAGCTGCGAGGAAGACGAATAGAAAATTGTAGAAGACTGATAAAGCTTTCTAAATTCTTATTCTCCCACGGTGGGGTACATTCGGATAATAATAATAGTAATAATAATAATATATTTTGCCCAACAGATTATAATCCAATTACAGGACAAGTATCTTACAACATATGTATATTCAAATCTATTTCAACAATACATGGGTGCTATCACACAGCAATCATCTACAAATACCGAAAGTTAGTAGTGCAAATATTTAAGATTGAAACCAATGATAAAAAGTGAATGTCAGTGGATTGATCCGAAAGGTTATCGTAATTCACACACATTTTATAGAGAGTGAATTTAATTAGAATATTAGTATTTGGTTTACTGCAGTAAAACATCCTTGTAGATCTAGAAGCTGGACGAGGTACCATGAAATTAATTTGATATAATATTTTCGGCCCGTCCAAACTATTGTGAAGTAAATTGAAAAGAAATTTAAGATCGGCATGAGTTCGCCGCAGATCAAGAGGCTCAATCCTGTCCAAGTCCAGAAGTAATTTGTGACTAAAGCTCTGAACAGGATATATAGAATAATCCTTAAAGTAGATATATTTTAGAAAACGTCTTTGGACTTGTTCTAGTAAGTTTATATAGTATTTATAAAACGGGGACCAAATCAAGGATGCATATTACAGCTTAGAGCGCACGAAGGAGAAATATAAAGACAAGATGGGATCAGTAGATGTGAAGTTCCGCGCTAATTCTTATAATAAAACCCAGCATTTTTAAAGCAGAAGAAGATATCCCATTGATGTGATCGTTAAATGTAAGTCGGGAGTCAAAAGATACGCCCAGATTATGCATAGTTCCACTGCACGTAAAAGTAATATTATTTAAGTGGTAATCATATACAACATTATTTAGTTTCCGCGTGAAGCTTACTACTCTACACTTAGATATATTCATACTCAAACCATTATGTGCACACCATGGGTACACTGTATTCACCTGATTCTGAAGCGAGACACAGTCATCAATGCTGTTGATAGTAGCGTGCAATTTTAAGTCATCAGCAAAAAGTAAGCTCGGGCAATCAAGTATAGAAGGTAAATCATTTATAAATAGTAAAAATAAAAGGGGACCCTGGTTTGTTCCCTGAGGTACGCCTGATGTCGGAGAAAATCTTTGGAAATGTTGCCTTTGTAAGCTACATAATGTCTTCGGTTGGTAAGGTATGACTTAATAAGGGAGGTTAAAGATTGAGAAATTATCAATTTTGGTAAGAAGAAGGTCATGACTAATTCGATCAAACGCCTTAGTCATGTCTGTATAGATAACATCAACTTGTTTATTGTTATCTAGCGCATCAGAGAGATATTGCGTTATAATAGTCAGATTTGTTATCGTAGAGCGTTTAGCCATGAATCCATGCTGATCAACGGAAATCCAAGACTTAATCTGGGGGTAGATAGCCTTGTGCATACACAGTTCAAATACTTTGGCAAAATGATTTATAATGGCTATAGATCTGTAATTCTGAATATTGTGTCTGTCACCCCTCTTATATACTGGTGTTAATCTAGCGACTTTCCAAATGTCGGGGAAGGTAGAATTCATAAGCGACAAATTAAATATGTCACATAATGGACTCGCAAACACATTTGCGCAGTCTTTTAAAATAAACGCTGGTATATTATCAGAGCCCGAAGTGAAAGTAACGCTCAGACCCTGCAATGCACTCAAAAACTCTGATTCTGTAATGGAAAGTAGATTAATTGATGGGTCATATGAATAGGCACTTGGAAAATCACGCAGCGTAGATGAATCCGGTAGGTATGCAGATTGAAAGAACTCTTGAAAAGAGTTAACAATATATGATGGATAATCTAGTGCCATTCCACGCATATTAATAACAGAATTAGGAATTCCTGCCTCTTTTTTCTAGAACGCACAAATTGCCAGAACTTCAGTGGCTCAGTTGTAATGGATAAATGTAGTATTTGTCGGAGAACAAAACTTTTTCAAAATTTGGATAAGATACTGTACTATTTTACATATAATGAGCTCAGTATCTGTTCGAAGACGAGTCCTCTAGTGCTCAAATGAAAACCGAAATTTAAGACTAAAAAATGTGTCCGAAACCGCCCCACTCCTCCCTACTTAGTTTGGAAAGCAATACATCCAGTTTTATGATTGAAATCTTTTATTTTCAATTAAGTATTGCCTTACGTAATAGCTTCGCAATTAAATTTGGTTAGAATTTGAAAGGACACAAACACGTATCAGTTTTGCAATGACCAAGTCTGCGACCAAAATCTTTAATTCCCTGGGAACGTCAGTCTCACCTCTTCTCCAATTAATTAGGTACATTTTCAGCGTGATTTTTGCAAGACCGCGGATCGCGATTTGCATAATGAACAACAACATCGCCATTTATATTTATCCGGCAATAGATCACCCCGATAAGTACCACATAGAGCCTCGTTTATACATATTTTAAATCGCCGCGTAATTTACACCAGTCAGCGGTCTGCGCGGACATTCACGCATTATTAACGAGATTTATTGCGTTAATGAAATGATAAAATAAATTAGATTCGGTATTAATTTTCCACAACGGAGTCGGCCGCGACCGAAAAACAATAACTCACGCACTATAAATAACACGCTCTTTTTTCTTGCTCAATAACTCCTCGGTCTCCCCGACGGACGCGGCCATGCCAAAATAAATATCTTTTTAATAGGTCTGTCAGGATATCAAAAGAAAAACAACAGCAAGAACGAACGGTATCATTGGAGTTTAGGACCTGACGCGTTTTTCCCCCTCGTTTCGTTCTTCCATGAAAGCGCGACGGACCGAAACACTTCGTAAATATGGGTCAGGTTATCGCAGGTTCGGGATAAATTTTAAATGAATTGGACGCTTATCGGTACATATTTTGTCTTGTTGATATGTCGATTTCTCATTAGTTTTATCAGAATTATAGGAGGTGGAAATCCTCTTTATCGGCGGCAAAAATGGGAGATTAGGTTTCCGTCTCTTTTTTGTTTGATAAAAGTATAAAAAACGCAACAATCACTGCACACAGTGACTTCTCAACTATTGGTCTCCTAATTATTTTTACGTCAAAGGTATTTATGATGGGATTCCAACATCAATTCTTCATCTTGAGAATCCAGTTGATACTCGATCCTCAAGACAAAAAGCAGTAGTAATTCAAGCCTAAATCCTAAAATCGAACATTAACGGGCATAAATAACACATCACTCAATAAGTTCGTAGGATGACTAATAAAACAACAACTCTTTGTTGGATTTGCTAGGTACTATATAATCAAGAAATATGCTAGACACCATAGCAACCTATTGTAGATATTTTTTAAATATACCGAAGTGTTAACTGCTTCTGCCCACATTTTTTCATCACGCTGGGTATCCTTCATCATGCATCTTGCTTTTTCCACCTAAGTTCAGTTCGTCCTTTCGGCTAAACCAGTTTGGACTGTGCTATATGGAACAGGTAATTTGCGTCTAATTCCATTAACTTTTAATGATAATAAATCAGCTGTGCAGGCCCCGTCGCTCCATAGCTTGGATAATCTTCTTCCATTCTCTTTTATTCATTGCCAGTGTCTTCCATTTTCTTACTCCCATACTGCGTAGGTTCTCCTTCACTGCACGTAACCACCTCTTCCTCGGGCGCTCTCTTCTTCTTCGCATTCCTGTCTCCCCCTCCACCATCAGCTTTGCTACTCGTCCTTCGTGTATCCTCTGCAAATGACCCAACCATCTCAATCTCTGGGCTCTAATTTTCGGTTTCCCGTATAATCCCATTAGCTCTCGATTAGTTCGTCTTCTTGATATATCATTTTCTTCAATGCCTCCATATATTTTTCTTAACATCTTTCGTTCCCATGTCTCAATTTTCTTTTCCAGGGATGGGGTGAGGGTCCATGTTTCGCACGTATATAAAACTGTTGGTTGAATAACGGTCTTGTATAGCCTTACCTTTGTTCTTCTCGTGATGTTCTTTACTTTTAGTATCATATTCAACGATCCTGCTTTTTGCTTCCGTTCATAAGTCTTTGTTGTACTTCTTCTTGCTCACTTGCATTATTTGAAACCACTGCTCCCAAATAGATTATTTTTTTCTTATATTTTTGAAAACGTATCTTTGACCAGAGTTATTCTGAATATTTATTTCGGCCCCACTCGCATTTATAAGTATTTAGTTTCATTTTCATTAATTTTTAGTCCATATTCTCTTGCCGTGCCCTCAAATCTTCGGAATACGTCTTTTATTCACTTCTAAGTATTTTTAAAATCTTTGTTGACATACTCCGATCCGTTGTCCGTTCTTAATATTTTTATCTTCTTGTCCGTTCGCCTTTCAACCAAAGCTTGAAACTCTTTAAGTCGCTGTAGGATCTAATTGTTGGACCCCAAAAAATATACAAAGACTTTTCGGGAGTAATCGTCTATGAAGGTAAGTATACATATATCGTGCACCAGCAAATGATTCTGAAGGCATCCAGCCGCATAAACCTGAATGAATGAGATTTAACAGTTTCCCCATTCGTTTTCCGTCAGTTTCCTTAAAACGTAGTCTACTTTGCTTAGTTTCTAAGCACGCAATACACTAATGCTGCATATTATCCTCAAAGTGTATGCCTTCAACCATGCCTTTTCGTAGCTCATCCCTATCCCTATCTCCTATGCCAGGTCTGGCAAGTAGTTTCTGCTTTAGTAATATAACATTTTTCATCATGCCCGTTTAGAATATACAATTTGTTTTCTCTAGTTGCTGTAGCCACAACCCTTCTTCCATTATAAATACTACATTTATCGGAATCAAATGCCCAAGTGTATCTATTATCCAAATTCTGTTTTTACTGTAACATCTCGTATATCTTCTGATATAATAATGTCACTATTAGCTACAGTTGCATTAAGACTCTTATTTTTTGCAAAGTTGCTCAGCTCTTTTAGAAGTCATATCCCAAGTATTCATAAATTCAAAAAACACTGTTTAAAAATTTCTGGTAATTTTACCTTATCCTCTTCCCAAGTTTCATCTTGAAGTTCCAGCCATATTTACCCAAGTTTGGCTGTATGCTTTGCTGTGTCTTCAGCCTCACTCATAACTTTGACTACAAACAAAAATCGTTAAGCAACCTGGCCCGACGTTATTCCGTTCTTTGGTCAAAGATACTGCGCAATTTATCCTCCATTTCTTTTTCCCCTTTATATATATGTTAACAAGTTGTCTTACCTGTGGTGATAAGCTGCCAAAAATTATGGTTTGGGCATCATACTCGGTCTCTTGTACTACAAAGAAGAAAAGGTTTCTTTATGGTCCACGTCATACTCTTGCGTAAATCCTTTAGCCACAAGACGCGCTGTTTCCATTGAATCTCACTTTGGTCGATGCTATACACCCACTTTGACTTTACAACTTTCCTATTTTCAGACGGGCCTATCAAGTCCCATACGTCATACTGATGTAAGGCCTCCATTTCCATTTCCATTGCCACATTCCACAATCTGCTTCTTGATTTTTCTTCGTATTTATTAGGTAACCTTGTTGTCCTTTTTGTCCCAGTATCTGTCCTCCCGTTATTTTCTTCCTCCTCTGTCTCACTGTTTGCTTCTGCATCCTCAGTTTCACACGCCGCCATATCTATCTGATTCTCTTTTTCCTCTCCTTTCTTTTTCCCTTGTAGACGTCGGGCTAGAACTTAAAGTTGCTGTTGGTTAATCTGTTGGATTCATTGTTTCATGTAACTTCTTAAGCAAGAAATGATTCTCCAGGAAAGTTATATCACGGGCTCTAATTATTTTATTGCAGTTTTGCCATTGTTGCGATGTATCTGTGACACGCTCCATTGTATTGGTAAGAGAGCATTCATTTGGGGTTGTGTTTTCGCAGTTTCTTCCTTCAAACGCACCAATAGCGCCATATAATATTCACTATTGGTGGTTCTTCCTTTCTCAAGGTAATAGATGAATAAAATACCGTGCGTATCCCAAAATACGGAGGGCAAAACCTGACCAGCTGACGTTTGCGTTTTTGTCGCTTTGGACGGTTTCTATCCTTTGCTGTCCACTCAGCTGACTGACTCTAAAGTGTAGTGATGGATCCATGTCTCATCCATTGCCATACATCGCATGAAAAATGCTGTTTATTGCGCTGAAACAGCTCCAAACAGCGCCCTGAAACGTCGACGCGTTGATGTTTTTGATCGACCGTGAGCAAACGCGGCACCCATCTCGAGCCACTGCTCTTTTCAAATATTCATACAAAATGGTGAATACACTGCCTTCTGATGTCTTTAAGGCGTCAGCTGTCTCACGAAACTTCAATCTACGACCCAGCCACAACCATTTTGCCTTACTTTTTAGGTTTTCTGGAACAACAGCCGAATTTTCATCGTCCGAAGCGTTCAGCATCGTCGATGTTTGTACGATGGCATTTAAAATCTGCAATCCATTTCTCTACCATTGGTCTCGCGATGGAGCAGAGTCCGAATAACACTTGTCAAGCCATTGTTTTGCTTGAACCGTATTTTTCTCCCTCAAGAAGCAATGCTTTACCAACATAAGAAATTTAGATTTTTCCATTGTTTTAAAAATTAGAAAAGTACCGTCACTAAAACTGTATCTTGTGAACTATACGTCACATTGCCATACAATTTTCACACGTACCGTTTGAAGGTTGGTACGTCCTAAAAATCATATGGATTTGTCGATAGTGGCGCTATCTATGTGTCATTCTACGAACTTATCGAGTTATGTGTTATTTATCATTTCGTACAGCTTTTCATTAGCTGTTTTTATCCCCCCTCCGCCCCGCCCCTCTTAATCGTCCGGTGATAAAAAGGAAAATGTACCGAAATTCCCTCGAGTAGCGAGCATACCTCACGGGGCCACCCTTTAACGAATAATAACATTTAAATTCAAACCGCTCCGGCAGGACGTTAAAGATAACGTTTACCCTCTACACGACGCGCGCAAAATCATCCCTCTTGACTTTCCGACAGGGGCGGGTCTTGTTATTTTAAAACCGGTCGATACGCCATTTACGAACGGGCGAGGGAGGCCGGCTCCCGAGAGAAGTTTACGTTTTGTTGTTGTACGCATTAACGTACTACGTAAGAAGTCAAGTTTGCGACGTTTTAATGGTTCTGTGTGTAAATTTTAATGAGCGCGTGTATGTGTGTAGAGGTAATAAGCGCATTTCTTTGGTCGGTTTTAACGAGGTAAATGTAAAAGAAGAAGAGTGCAAAATTTATTGCCGTACTCTTTATGGACCACAAATGCCAGCTGGGACGGGGTATATTTCGATTTTTAATTTAAAATGAGACAGTAGCATTCTGTGGGAATCAGGACAATTAAGAAAAGTCAATATATACATAACCACTGGGAGTCGAGGGAGTCAATGATGTAGCTAACATCGTTCCAAAAGTTGAGTCTAAATATTTGTGAGGGTGGTACCGGAAATTCTTACTTTACCATTAACTGTTTTTGGTATTATCGCCACTAGCAAAGATACAATTGGCTAAAGAAAGTACGCACGGGGAAAGCGGGGCAAATTGGGGGTACACATTAACACATTAAGAACTACACCTAAAGCAAATTCCGTTATATTATACGCTACTACGTCTATTGTTTAGCTGATGTTAAAGTCTCTCTCGAGAAAAATCTAACGAGCGGAGTCCTTTTAATCTCCTAGATCTTGGTGGCTGAAAGGATGTTGCAGGCAAGGTTATTTGGATGACTACATATGTCGACTTCTCTGATAGTTGAAGCTCATAGTGTTGATGAGGCCATCTACGGTTGCCATTTGGTCGCCACGATGAATCTTTTGATTCCGGAGATACCAGGTGGCATTACATATTTATCGAGGGACTTTGCTAATCCGCTTCGCGCAGTTTTCGCCGAAAATTAGAGGAACAGGTAACAAAAGTGGTCGAATAACCCAAACATGCAAACGCGATCCTTAAGCTACTCCTTAAGTACAAACAGAACGTGTTTAAAAGTCGGATACCCTGAGAAGAACGCAAAAGTTGAAGCAGCTAAATTAACCACAATTAACTAGATGGAGCGAGGATCGATATCGTGCGAAGAAACGATATTAAGAATACGGTAAAGTTAGGAATTAATGAAATTGAACGTGTTTAGTTCGAAGATGCGCCACCGCCAAAAGTGGATCGCTGCATGTGCAACTACGAAACCAAACGTCCCATACAGGCGCGGTCAAAACTAGCGAAGTACAGGTGCGGGCAAAAATAACATAACAACTTTAGAGTTAAATCGTTGTATTTTTATGATGTTAGTTGTGTCAGGTACTCCCCAGACTTCGATGCCATATGACCATACTGGCCCGAATATCCACTTACATATGACCAGTTTTTTTTTGTTATTGTTTTCTGATCTTAGTATTCAACTGATTACTGTCGCATTACTTTCTTTTGTTTGACTTAGTTTTAAGATTTATTATAATTGCCGATGAGTATCTTGTACATAGCATAAGTTTTTGGTTTACTTGATTGTATGCACTGTATATTTCTTTTTCTGGCACTTTTTTGTTTTGTCCTATAACTGTTTTTTTTTCTGTTGGACAATAAAGAGAATTATTATTATTATTACCACTATTATTATTTTTAACCGCGATTTCCTTTTCATATAGGGGAAAGTAGGAAAGTGGAATGGCGGGGTAAAGTGAAATAACTAATTTTTGCTTAATATTGTTAGACGTCTATCGTTTCAATGATTTAATCTAGTAAGAAACAGTTTTCTACACTTAACTACATACATAACCTCGTAGTAGTAAATTAACAAGTGTAGATTTTGTGATTTAAAAATCGAGTTTGCAATTTTAAATTATAACTTTTCGAGTTAAGGGTTGAAGGTATACAATAACTTTAAGATGACTATTTCCCACTTCATCGCTATAAACATAAAATACGTAGTGTTTTGCATGTTTCTTGAAAATTTGAAGCAACTCTGATTTATTAACCTATATTATAATTGGTTCAAAATTTGTAAACTGCCGATGGGGTAACGTGAAAAAATCCTTATGGGGCAAAGGGAAATATTTCACCTTGCCCCTAGATACTTTATACGAATTTGCGATACTCATGCGCTTGTTTCTAACTGATGAGAAATTATCAACGGAAATCAGGCCATCATTCATGGTCGGAAAATGATATGAAACAAGCAATTATGGAAGTTCGTAGAGGAAATATGTCTCAAAATGCAGCTGCGAAGTATTTTAACCTTCCAATTGATACATTACATAGACGAATTAAGTGTGGTAAAGATCCCAAAGTAGCTGCTATAAAGAAATTGGGTGGCTTTTACTACAGTTTTTAGTATGGACCTGCAAATTGAGTTAAAGGATCATTTGCTTGAAATGGAGAAGAGATTCTTTGGTTTATCGAGAGATGAAGTTTGTGGTCTAGCGTATCAATTTGCTGAAAGGAACTGTATTGGGAATAACTTTGACAAGAAAAAGGATTAGCTGGTAAAAACTGGCTATACGGATTTTTAAAACGGCATCCTGACTTGTCTTTGCGTTCTCCTGAAAATACGTCTGTTGCTAGAGCTACAGGATTTAGTAAAGTATCTGTTGAAACATATGTTAACTTGCTAGGATCGTTAATAGAGAAATACAAATTTTCCCCTAGTAGAATATATAACTGCGATGAGACGGGCATTTGCACTGTGCCTAACACGCCTACTAAAATAACATCATTAAATGGAAAAAGGCAAGTCGGTATACTTGCTTCGGCAGAGTTTGGTACAACTATTATCACCGAGTTATCTTTTAATCCTCTTGGCCATTATATTTCACCACTGCTGATCATTCATAGAATACGAAGAAACCCAATTTATGAAGTGGGTTTGCCAGCCAAAACTGTAGTAGCCTTTCACCAATTTGGATGGATGCAGTCTTGGAGATCTTTAGTGACATTTGGTTTCCACATTTTCTTAAACATACCCATCCTTCTCATGAAAGCCCAGTTCTCTTAATAGTAGATGGGCATGCCACTCATATAAAGAACCTAACACTTATCGAATCTGCTTGTCAAAATCATGTTCATATAATAGCTATCCCTCCTCATACTTCCCATAGGCCACAACCGTTGGACGTGACCTTTTGTAGCGATTACGAAAACTTCAAAATCACAGCTTCAAAATCTTCATTTGTAGTAAAGGCATGCTGTTCTTTAATTATACGTCCCTTATTGCATTAGGAATTAGAGCATAATTACGAGAGTAGATGGACAAGTTTCCGTAATCGCTACAAAAAGGTTGCCATTTTTCCAAGTACTTTATGTCGCTTTGTTGGCAACTCTTTTATATCAGTTCACTGCCAATGTTAGCAATTAAGTAAAGTACCTTTTTGTGTTTTCAATTATGGATAAAGACGAAGTTCGAGCTATCATCAAATTTTTCTTTTCGGAAGGGAAAAAACGTAAAGGAAATCAAATCAAGATTAGATGCCGTTGTTGAGGATTCATCACCGTCATTTGCCAGCGTGAGTTTTTGGGAATTCAAGCATGGCCGCACGCATACAAGTGATGAACCACTCTCCAGAAACAGCTACCACAATAGAAATTGTGGAAAAAATCCACGATGTGGTTTTGGCAGATCACCGAATAAAACTGCGTGAAATTGAGGAAGCCGTAGGCATCTGTCACGAACATGTAGGTCGCATTTTGAATAATTAATTGGGTTTAAAAGAGGTTTCTGCAAGATGAATGCTGCATTTGCTCAATTGGGAGCGAAGGCGAATTCGAATTCGAACCTCAGCGGGAACGGGAATTTTAATATTAAAAAATTACACCAAAAGTGTCGTAGAAAGACGATTGTGGAATTGTCCTGTGTAAGGAGATGGATAAGAGTTCACTTATTATAGAGATTTTGTTGATAATTGTTGATGAGGCGCGAGGGTCCCGTTCCAAAAATTACGTCTACGTATGCATGTATTATTTTCGGAGGCGCCAGTGTAAGAAACGTAAATTACAATGCTCAAGAAATGATTTGTTTCAAATTTGTAACTGTAACATCAGTAGAAGCAGAGAGATCATTTACTTGATTAAGATTGATAGGAGACAATTCTTCTAAACTTCTATTTTATTTTTTAAATTTTGAAATATTTAATGCCCATTTTTGACATTTTTAATGCCCATTTTTGACATTTTCAATGCCCATTTTTTAAATTTTCAATGCCTTTGCTTTCCTAGTTTAAGGATTTTTAATGCCTGAACATCCAAGATCTATTTATTATCAATCTGTACTAAACTTAAAAGGTCCAACATAGACGAGATGCTTCTTCCTTCATTAATCGTCGTAGAATCGAATTCGACTATCAACATTTGAACGTAAAAGAACTTTAAACCGTTTATAGAATAATCTGAACTCCATCTACATCTAAAAAGGAAACACGACCCACCGTGTATCGATTAAAATCCTAAAATATGCCCGGGGGACGGACGCCGCTGCCTCTTTCTAATATCGTTTCGGCATTAGATAAAAAGCTTTTTACGCGGCCTGTTCGCGTAGATAAGTGCGCGTTCATTTATTTATGGTAATTGGTCGGCGAGGGGAGATCTTTGGCCTTTTGATAGCAGTTTAGAGTAATCCTTGCGCGCCGGTTGATACGAAGGGTGAGACGTCGTTTTTTCGGGGGAAAGTCGGCTTTAAAGAGGGACGACGGGGGAGAGAAATCGTTTGCATCGATAGGTATCAGCGGCAGCGCGCTTAAAATGCATCGTGCCTCTTTTGGAGTGGAGTGATAGAATGATTTAATGTCGCAGCGGTTTAGTGGACGATAGATAAATATTGTGAATCAGTTATGGGATAGGGAAGGTCACAGAATGCACCTAATAATTTTCATTTCAAGCGTTTGTTTAAGTAAGTTTTGTAATGATACTAACAAGGGGAACGTCAAGGTTTTGAATAACGGTTTTTGATGTGTCTCGAATATGTTATAGAGGCACCTCCCACGAGTATCTTGCTACCAGCTTTTGCAGCCATTCGGCCTATACTCGACTCGCCGAACAAATGCAGTAGTAAATTATGGCAACAATGTGTGTTTAATAGGTCACATAACCAATAACGTTTGTAATTGGTCGATCAGGGTGGCCGCTTACAATAGAATAGAAATCGAGTCCATATTGCATTTGGAATATTAGATTTTATTAGCTTTCTTTGTAAATGATCCATTATCTATTATATTTCATAAAGCAGTGTTTCTGAAGACTATTTATCGATCGTTCTAGTGCACCAATAATACATTATTGTTTTGTAGGTTATACATTATTTCTTGCTATATTATCGTATATACTTACATTATGGAAAACTCACCTCCTAAGAAGAGAGTTTCAAAACATTTTACGGTAGAAGATAAACAGAAGGTTTTGAATATATTTAAAACATTTCAGGAAGAGCCTAGCACTTCTAAAATTGTTAGTGTTGAAATGACAGCCAAAGCAGCAGGTATCTTTCCAAAAACGATAACCAAATCATAGTAACTATTATAGTATCTTTTACAGGAATTACTGAACGCAGTGTTTACAATATTGTGAAAGAATATAACACTAATCTCGAATTACAACCACCAAAAAATATCATAGAAAAAGGGCTGTTTTAGATATGGTGGATGATGAAACGAAAAATGCTATACGAAGAATTGTACATTCATTCTTTTTTAAAAATGAACCTCCAACAGTTCAAAAAGTTCTCACAGTGATAAATGAAAGAGATGACATTCCTAATCTCAAAATTACGACTCTCAGATCATTATTAAAGGAACTAAACTTTCGGTACAAATATTTATTACTTTAAATTCTATATACTAATCATAAGATAATTATGTTTGTAGTTATAATAAGCGAGCTTCGAAATAGTATTTTAAAAGAAAAAGATGACATTATTATCTGGAGACGGAAATGCCTTCGTGAAATTAAGAAATATCGTGAAAATGGTACCCCGATATATTACTTGGATGAAACTTGGGTAAATGCTGGACATACTGTAAATAAAGTATGGACAGATATGTCCGTTGTCACTGCAAGACAAGCATTTATAGAAGATTTAAGTACAGGTCTTAAAAATCCTTCAGGCAAAGGCAAAAGATTTATAATTGCACACATTGGCTCGGATGAAGGATTTGTAGAAAATGGTTTACTCCTCTTTGAATCAAAGAGAACAGGAGATTATCATGAAGACATGAACGCAGAAAGGTTTGAAGAGTGGATGTGATGTATTCTCCCCAATTTAAAAGAAAATTGCGTTATAATTTTTGACAATGCTCCGTACCATAGTCGTAAATTGAATAAGCCTACAACTAATAGTCGCAAATTAGAAATGCAAAACTGGATGAGGGAAAATAGTATTGCATATGAAGAAAACATGGTAAAAGCAGAATTGTTAGCTTTAATTAAAGAACATTTATCTGGCCCTCCGAAATATGCTGTTAATGAATTAATAGAAAACACTAATAGAAAGGTACTTAGACTCCCCCTTATCACTGTGAATTAAACCCGATTGAACTAATATGGGCACAAGTGAAGGGGTATGTTGCGAGACATAACACCACATTTAAATTGGCAGACGTGAAAGAATTATTTCAACGAGATATTGACAATATTTCTGTTGAAAATTGGCAAAATGCTATTAAACATGTTATTCAAACAGAGAAGGAAATGTGGGAACTTGACAATCTCATAGATATACACATAGAGCCGTTAATCATTACAATTAATGATGATTCGTCTACATCATCTAATAGCGAAGAAGATACATGTTAAGAACGTTTTAGTGTGTCATAATTAATTCCTTTACTGTATTAAATTTTTGTAATATGTATAAAATTTATTATTTTTGATTATACCTATTTGTACAGTGAGTTAATTTTTTAGGATACTGTTTCTTATATAAATACGTACCAAAAAAAAAAGAAATATTAATTATTTGTTTCCTTATTTTGTATTTATATATTACATAGATCTTCTTAAAACCATTGTGTACTTTTTATTTACTATATATAATTCTATATATTGGAGATGCATAATTTAATTCAACAAAACATACTTGAAGAAATAAGAAAATTATTTTAGTACTTATTTTGCAATTTTTATTTATGTCAAATACAAAATGAGGTTATTATTTTGATATGTTTACATGTGATTTATGCTGTGTGAGTCGGACATTTGCATTGCAAGGTTGCCATAATTTGCTACTGCATCTGTTCGGCGAGTCGAGTATAGTTCTAGAGAAAATTGCGAAAGTTTTCCTAACGGACTTTATATACCGTTAATCTTAATAGATTTGTAAAGAAGTGAGTATAGTGCAGTGATTAAGTTCCAGGTCTACTACGCTGGCGATCCGTGTTCAAAACCTGCTCTTGTAGTTTTTGTCTCAATCTCATTGCATATGATATTAACAAATATATTTAATTTCATGCAAAATTGTTGAAAAATAATATTTTTCGCCATGGTAATTTTATTAATAAAATGATGATACCTTAAATTGCTTAAGAAAATTAAAGGCGCTTTTTGACACAAAATGATGTATGTAGTTCTTTGTGGGTAAATTCGGCTATTTCTTCAAAAAGAACATTTAAGCGTCTAGAATCAAAATTATTTGACTCTTTTTCTTTAAATTCTTTGGCCATTTTTTACTTTTTGCCCAACAGAAACTGAATCATCACAAAATATCAAAACTGCTTCTTCCGTGAGATACCATAAATACCCACAAGAATTCTTTAATGTTGTTTTTGACATGTTTTCACTTATTTTATTATAAAAATAGAGGTTGCTTAAAAACATCAAGACCTGGGCCGATGCTTTGTAGGCGAAAGGAGCATAACAATACACTTTTATCTATATCTTTAAAATAAATATACAAATATCCTTTAATCCTTGCAATTCCACCCGAGTCAATTTTAGTTTAAAATATAAAACTGGTTTACATTATGATCACCAGTGATAAAACGATTTAATTTTTGCTTCCGATTAATTTCATTAATAAAGTTAGAATGGCGAAAAATATTTTTGAACAATGTTGCATGAAATTAAATATATTTGTTAATATCATATACAATAAGATTGAGAAAGAAAAACTACAAGAGCAGGATTTGATCACGGATCGCCAGCGTAGTATGCCTGGAACTTAACCACTGCACTATACTCACTTCTTTACAAACTTATTAAGATTAACGGTATATAAAGTCCGTTAGGAAAATTTTCGCAATTTTCTCGAGAACTATGCCGAATGGCTACAAAAGCTGGTAGCAAGATACTCGTGGGAGGTGCCTCTATAACGTATTCGAAACACATCAAAATCCGTTATTCACAACCTTGACGTTCCCCTTGTAAGAGATATTCGATAACGATAGACATACATAAATATGTAGGAGGGCGATTTGATGGAAGAGCCACTTTTCAACGAAAAAGGTTATTTTACTGCAAAAAAAATATATTTTATTTTTTAACTCTACACACTTTCCGATTTTTTCAAACCATCCAAAAAGTAATCTTTCGGAAACTTTTCAAAATATCGATTTTGTCTCGGATATCGCCTCTTCATTCATATCGCCTTCTTCACCGAGCCATATTTTTTCAAATTCGGAAACAAGAAGGAATCATTGGAAGCCAGATCTGGCGTATATGGCGGATGAGGCAGCAAATCGTAAGACAATTCGGCTAATTTTATTGTAATGGGGACAGTGGACGAATGAGACTGGGCATTATCGTAATGGAATAACACTTTTTTCTTCAACAAATGTGTTCGGCATCAAAACATGTTAGTCAACCAGCATAATATTTGCTAGTAACCGTTTTCTCTTCTTCTAAATAATTGATGTTTGTACATGTGAGAGGGATTCGATATGAATACATATCGAATCCCTCTCACATGTACAAACATCAATGTTCAGACGATATATACATAAAATTTGTATACGAAGTTACAGCTCTTGCAAAGCCGTACTGACGAGCGGTATAACCGCGAAACGTACGTCTACGGATGGCAAGAGAAGATCAAAATTTTGTGCTTCTAAATAATCAATAAATATAACATCTTTGGAATTCCAAAAAGAGAAACTGTTTTCATGACATTATTGGTCGAGAAAACGGTTTTAGCCTTTTGGGGAAGTCTATTTCTGGAGTATAATGGTGTATCCAAGTTTCATCTACTATGACATATCGGCGGCAAAAAAACCCTTGGATTACATTTGAAGATAGCCAAACGTTTTTTCGATTTTCTTTTTGTTGTGAGTGCGCATTTGGTCAACCAACGGATACAGCGAAGTACGTCACTTTACAAATAAAGATAATATAAAGAAATTAGAATATCTATTAGATAGGAGATTGGAGCTTTATTTCTTCGCAGCTTTGTAGCGGCGAAAAGTTTGAATTATTCCACAATAGCTTTCCCGTTGAAATGCTGCAAAGAAATCTGTGAGAAGTCGTATCAGGGGCGAGCCTTGGATAACACGTGATATCATTAATCGGAGTTCATTTTAAGAGAGCTATATAAAACATGTAAAATGTATGACGATGAAGTTTTTATCAAACGTATAAAGTTTCGAAAAACAAATAAAAGGCTGCTATTGACCAAATCAGAAAAATGGAAACGAAGCAGATGGAAAAGAAAAGAGAAAAAACTCAGAATGAAGAACTAAGATTGCACTATGTTGGAGGAATAAAATTTAAAAAAAAAAGGAATTTAATCAAGATGCTACTGAACGAAGCAAATACCCCGCCAAAGAAGAAAAATTAAAAAGAATATATAGAACCATCATAATCATAAAAATAATGAGATAAGAAACTTCTACCAGGAAATTAAAATGACAAGAGAAAATGCTAACACCAAAACAAATTATTGCAGGAACAAAGAAGGATTGCTTATTGGAAATATGGCAGATAAACTAATAAGGTTGGCGGAATATTTCGGGGAGTTATTGAATGAAGAAGAGGAGCACTAACAGCAAGCGAGAGAACAAGAAACAACGGATAAACCAGAAAATGGCGTGATTGCAAGGATTGTGGTGTAATTTACTGACACAAATATCACATCCGAAGTGGTTTATACGGTTGCTGAGGATGCTTGCCTCGAGCTAGCGAAACACGTGTCACCGATTTTATTATAAACAATTGTGGTGTGGTGAGGAGTTTACCGATGTAATGTTTGTGTCGGAAAATGGCGATGAACAAATAATTGAAGATACAAGAAACCAAGAAGTAATCGAAATAATAGGGGTATTGAAAAATAATAAGAGTGCCAAAGGGAATGGGATCCCGGGATAAATTTTGAAAAATGGGGGAGAAAAGGATATTGAAAGGCTACAACACCTGGTGCTTAAAATATGGCTAAAAGAGGAAATGCCAAAGTGTTGGAATGAGGCTATTATTTACCCTGTGCTAAAAAAGCAGATAAAACACACTGTGAAGATTACGGAGGATGGCATTACGGATTACGGAGGATGGCATTACTGGATGTAGTCTACAAGATCCTGGCAAAGATCATACGTAGAAGACTGAAGTACTAGGAGAATATCAAGGGGGATTTAGCTCGGGAAGGCCCATCATAGACTGGATCTTTACACCAAAACTGATACAAAATAACAGTTAAGAACAAAATCTGGGTCTGCACTTTCGTTTCATCGACTTGAAACGAGCGTACGATTCGATAATTTGCAGTAAACTTTACGAAGCCGTGTGTAATCTGACGATACTTAAAGAAACTGATACGGCTGGTTAAAATGGCCTTAACAAACACGACTAATAGAATCACAATTGAGGGTAAGCTCTCAGACCAGTTCGTAATTAAACGAGGACTAAGACAAGGTGATCCGCTGTCAACCGATTTACCTACCTTGGTTTTAGAAGAAATAATCAGAGGAGGTATAATTCAAAGAAACGGACTTATCCTACATCAAAAAAAAAAGCAATTCGTCGCATACGCAGATAATGTCGCCCTTTAAACTAGATCTAGGAGGGAGTTAGAAATAGCATCTCAACATTTCGAGGAAGGAGCAAGGAAGTGTGGATTGAGGATGAACGAAAGAAGAACAAAATATATGGAAATGCGTGAAGTGGTGATAAAGGAAAATACAATTGTCAGGTTTAAATAATAATAATAATAATAATAATAATAATAATAATAATAACTTTATTACCCAACAGATTATCCAATAAGAGGGCAGTTTACAAAAAAGAAACGACAATGCAGTGTTACAAATCAAAAACTTAAAAACGTAAACTTAAACTAAAGCTAAACTTAAAGGAACAATTTGAACAAAAAATGCCACGAGGAGGATAGACACCATCCGATTTATAAGAGAGGTACTTCAAAAATCTTTTGAACCGCTTCAAGCTGCAGTTGATGATGATGGTAGTGAGGATACCATACAATAGAGGCATACTCCATCTTGGAGCGAACAAGCGAGTAGTAAACAGCCTTTAACGCTGCATCATCGGAAAAGTGTCTGCAAGTTCGAAATAAAAACCCAAGTGATTTAGAAGCTGAGGACCCGATAGCTTGTATGTGTAAAGAGAGTGACAACTGTGTATCAAACAGTACACCAAGATCTCTGAATTGGTTCACTCTAGGAACTATAGCATTAGAGACTGTGTAGTTATATATCTCTGGCTGAGAAGAGCGAGTGAAGGTAAGTGTTGCACATTTATCAACATTCAATTGAATGTTATTGAGAGAGCACCAATCATTAATTGCTGTGAGGTTTTTTGGTGGAATCAAGGAATCAGACGTTGAAGTAATCTTGTTGTAAATTTTGAGATCGTCTGCATAAGCAAGGAAGTCACAATCCAAAGAGAGCAAAAGATCATTCACGTATATATTAAAAAGAAGCGGACCTAAATTTGAGCCTTGAGGGACTCCACTGGACGCAATGAAAGAGCGAGATAGAAAACTATTATAGTGCACGTAATATGTACGATCATGAAGATAAGATTGTATTAGCGCAACAGCACCAGGACAGAATCCAATTGAAGAGAGTTTGGATAGTAACACCCCATGATCAATAGTATCGAAGACTTTGCTGAAGTCTGTATATATAGTGTCTACCTGAATTCGTTTATCGAGGTTCTCGCTAATGTACTGGGTAAACTCAGCTAAGTTGGTGGTAGTTGATCGTCCACGAGAAAATCCATGTTGATGAATAGATAGATAAGGTTTGATGGAGTTATACAATCTTTCGCAGAGAAGTTGCTCGAAAACCTTAGCACAGTTTGAAAGTATACTAATAGGTCTATAATTGTAAATATTACGCGCGTCACCTTTTTTAAGACGGGGTGATCCTGCTAATTTTCCAAGAAGACGGAAAAGTAGACGTTTTGATAGCCATATTAAAAATCGTACATAGCGCTTCGCACAGAATTGGAGCACAGTCCCGAATAAGAAAACTAGGTAAAGCGTCATCTCCTTGAGTCATGGTCGCTTTGAGCTTTCTTAAGGCACTAGTAACCTCGTTAGGAGTAAAGTATCCAATGTTAAAAGAACAGCTATTAAAGTCCGAATAAAAATGGCTAGGATTAGTAGGTATGCTATGAGTGAATACTTTGGAGAACACATCTGCAACTGCTTGAACGATATCAATTGGTTTCTCAAGGATTGAGTTGTCAACATCCAAACACCCAGGAATTCTGGAGGTAGATAGCCTAGAGTTTACAAGCTTCCAAAATAATTTTGAATCACCAGCTATATTCATTTCAATAGTTTTATGATATTCCCTATAAGCTCCATTAATTTGTGTCTTAATTAAGGACCGTAATCGTGAAAATTCGCTATGATAAATGGAAGACTTAGTTGTTTTCCATTTCCTATGATAATAATGTTTAAAGCAGGACAAAAGGGAATACAACATCCAAAAGGTGGAGGAAATTACATACCTTGCAGTAACAGTGACAAGCAAGGTTCAAGAAGGAACGGAAATAGATAAAAGAATTTTAAAAAGAAGTAGAGCACTGGGATCCCTAACAACAATTCCAAAATCAAGGAATGTATCAATGACTGCAAAGCTGCGAGCATACGAAATGGTAATGAGACCTGCTGTAGTGATATTAACGTAAATTTCCCTCCGTTTCTTTGATTGATTTTACCAAGTAATAAAGTAATAATGTTCAATTAGCACTCAAAATGTTTTCTCTTTCCCATATTTACACCAGAACGAAAACAGTTTTCTGTAAATGAACAACATAACCTATCTCTCAAATTTGTATGAAATTTTGACAGCACACATCAGAAACATGGCGGAAGCCAAGAACATAATCACCGTAGCGAAAGTGATGCCAACCTTTGACAAGTCACTCTTCCGCTAAACCGTCCTCGTATCACCTGCCACGTATTAATATTGTAGAAGCGCAGCTCAAATCTTTCTTTTCTCGCTAAGATTTTCTGGTGGAGTCATGCGTGAATACATCCGGGTTTGAAATGTACCCCGCAAGAACTTTCGCGGTTCTGAATGGACGCATTTGCATAAAAGTTCGTTCCGAGGGCTTCGCCTTTCAGATTTCTCCAATCAAGTTCGCATCAAAAATCCTTAAGAACGAAGCAAAATGTTCGAAGGCGAATCCGATGACGGTAAAAATTTGATGATTATCTTCCGACCATTTTACACATCTTCACGTAGACGTAAAAACAATGACGCGTAACAATCGAAAAGGTCGAGGGCCAAGAAGTCGAAGTCGAAGTCGAAGTCAGAACAGGTCCGTACAGTGTGGGTAACGAGAGAACGACGACAGCGTGAGGCGACGACGGAGGCGGACGGCGTAAAGATCGAGTTCTCAGGTTTTGAGCGCGTAATGCGGCGTAACCGCGACGAATTAACTATTCCGAGAGAGGTTTTAAGTGACTCGTTGTTGTGCGATACGTGAACTGCTAGCTGGTGTAGTTTACATCTCCCGGCTCGACGGCCGGCGTGCCGATAGGTTCTTTTGTGGCAGCGCCGTTTCTCTTTATTTCCTACGTAAATTTCTAGAAAAATGACCTGCATCGTTGCGGTCTCGTCTTTTCTTCCGTTTCGATTACGTCGTTCTTTTTTTCCATTTTCGATATCCCACACCGTCGCGTAGAAGTTTTTTTCTCTCTTGACCTGTTTCTTCCATATCCAACACCAAACTGTTAGCTACTCCATAAAAGTTGAGGTATATTGGCAGGTATTTAAGGGGTCAGACGTATGCAATTTTTAATGGAAGAACTTCCAAATACGCAGGGCAAGGTGAATGAGGAAGAAGGCTGAAGTTAGCGCGAGGAAAAACATCCTGCACAAATTAACATCCGAATGGGAAGCTAACTCTTCTGTATTTCTTACCTCTGTCCTAGCACTGTGTATAATCATTACTCATTACTTACTAAGCAAGTGTAGAGTTTATTACATTAGTTTCGTTAGTTTCTTATTACTTAGGTAATGTGTACGAATTCTTTACATTACTTTTTGTCTTTGGCTAGTTTTTCGCTTAGGAAAAAATCTATAATTGTGATGCTGAGGATGTCCTCTAGCTGAAAAGAAATTCTTCAGAAATAACGTTCACGCCCCAGAAGACACACAGATGAAAGAAATTTGGAACTAGGAAATGATTGCCCTTTCGATGGAATGATTAACGTGAAATTTCGACATTAGTTCATGACACTTTAAATAACGTGAAGGAAGAAACCGCCACGCGCGAATTCTGGTAAACATTCCTTGCTTTATTTGCTTCTCCATTAAGGACACAACTTTGTTTGTCGAAAAACAGGGTATCCAGGTGGACGTAGTAACGATATTTTATTTTGAAATTCTATCCATTTTTGTCTGTATTTGCTTAAGAAATAACACTTGTCGATCCATTTGACTTTTCAATTAGAAGTCAGCATTAGTTAATGTTTGCATCCATAGCCCTAATCCCTTCTTAACTCTCATTATTCCACAATTACAATATTTTGCAGAAGCGGCTAATGCTGGGTGCCGTGCAAGGATGGCATTGGTTAGTACTCGTCTATGCTCGCCAATTGGTTGCATCTACAAAAATATAATTGCCACCGATATACGAAGATATCAAAACTAATCTCTGCAACAACAACTAGCAAACGTCAATTTTATAACCCAGGAACATCGAAGCGACTTTTTCAGGTTTATTCCTAAATTTTGTAAAAACTGGAAATCGTGATGAAAAAATTCACAACTAGCAAAAGCAGGCTCTGTTATAATGAAAAGTGAATTCAGTAATCTTCTACAAAATATATTGAGTCCTCAAATTCCACTGTCTTCGCAGATAATTCCAAAATTACACATAAAATTCTGTGTGTGGAATACAACTGGTAAAAACCAACATTAAGGAAGTCGAAGAACAACATGAAAGGGACTACCCCCGGTCTATTTCTAAATTTTATATTAAATGGAGAATATGAGATGGCTGTTTGCGACCTATTATGAAATAACCAGCAGCAATGGGACGAACGTGAACTTCTTCTTCGTGTTGCTTCAGAACATCTTCTTACGTTGTCCGATGTCTAACCTCCAAATCCTAATCTTACCTGTTGTTTCAGCGATCTTCTGAAAGATTTTTTGTCCTCGTGGATTTTGTGATTCCTTCTATCCATGTTTTCTTTTGTCTTCCTCTTTTTCGTCTCACCGGTGGTATCCAATGTAGCATCTATTTTGGTATCCTCCATTCTCATGTCCTTTGGACATAGACGTATCACACTAATTGCTTTCTCTGTATATCATCCATAATTGTTCCTTCTGTTCTACACACGTTCTCTTACTATTTCATTTCTAATTATATCCCTCGGCGAGATTCTGGGGCTTCAGTACTCCTTTTTACCCTTTTGGGTGTAAGCACGTTCACTTTATCTATCCTTCCAAGTCTTCCGATCCTTTATCAATGTAGTTGCTTCTTCCCTTTTGACGTCTCTCTTTTCCAGGATTCTTTGGTCTCCATCACCCTCTTTTCCATTGCCCTTTAGCTTCGCATACTTATTTCACTTGTGCTGTTTTATCCAATCTTTAAGCGTGTCCCCATCATTCTAATTGTCTTTCTTCGAATTCCAACATTTCTCTTATTTTCTCACGTCTGACTTTGTCCTGCACATGTCATTCCGTACGTTCGTCTTAGGTATTTCCTTGCTATCGTTCTTATACTGGTTTTATGTCTTTCACTCATTATCCACGTTTCACTTCCAAATGTTGATACTGGTCTGTAGATCCCTTGTTAAACTTCCATCTTTGTACTTTGTTTTTTTTTTCCTTTTTTTCCTGCTATGTGTTTCTTCAGCGAATAGAATAGTTTGGTTGTGTTACTAATTCTGTTATTTACCTCTTCTTCTTATTGTCCTGAGTTCTGTATGGGCACTCAGAAGTATTTATATGGTTTGACTTGCTCAGTTTCATTGCTGTCAACTTTGATATTCATTTTTACTTCTTGTAGGTACCAATATTGCCATCACTTTAGTTTGATTTGCATTAATTTTGATGCCATCTTCTCCTATTGTTAGTACCTCAAATTCTACACAAATAGTTTTTCTTGTAGGTCTTCTTGTCGGTTTGTTAATATTGCAATGTCATTTGCAAACGCGCAGTGCTTTATTATTACCTATACAAAAACTCGAAAAAATGACTACAGCTGTTAAGGGCGGCTGGTACATATGTACATGGGAGTAGATCACTTTAACTCCCCTTCCACGCTGAGCAATAGTTGTATTGAAATTTTAAAGCCATATCGTATATCTCACCGCCACGTTAGAACCTCCTCCTTAAAATATGAAGTTGCATTTTTCTTCCTTTCTTTCTTTGTATTATCTGTTGCAACTGTTCGCTAGGTTTTCTGTTTCTTCCTTTTCCGTTTTCTAAACTGAGGTTCTTGTGCTGCGCTATGTATATTTATTTTTGTGTCTAATTTTTCTGTTATTCTGTTTTGATATAATTTTTTATGCTTTCTTGCCGTAAAAGTTCTATGTTGTATTTGGGAAGGTTTAATTCTTCCAAATGTATTTCACGGTTATCCTTTTACCTTTTCTCTCTTTGGCGTTTTCTTTCTGGTGATGTCATCCACATTACGCGTGTAGATATGCATTATAGTACGTCTATCAACGTCAGATTTTCATCCCTTTTCACAATGACTAAATCTATAATCGATTTGAGCCCTGAAGTAGGATGTATCCCGGCACGTTGGTGTATTTGTTGCTGTTGGAAGAATGTGTTTGCTATCATCAGCCTCTTCTCTCCTCATAGAGTGCGTAGTCTTCTTCCGCCATCGTTCACTATCTCTTCACCAAATCTCCGTACTACACTGTCGCTGTCCTCTGCCCCTTACCGATTCTGCTGTTCATATCTCCGATTATTATCAAATCGTCTTGTCCACTCGTTCGTCTAATTTGTCGAAGAATTCTTCTTTTTCTCTATTCGCACATCGTCATTTATGGCGTGTACGCCAAATGATAGCTATTGGTTGTCCCTGATTTTTCATTCAGAGGTTTATAATTCTGTGACTCATTTCTGTCTACGTTAGTATCGTGTTAGCCTATTTTTCTTTAATTATGATTATATACACATCATATATACTACACTTTACACATTATTGAATTTTCTTGTTGTTGTATCTCCAAAGACATCTTTAATTTCGCCTGGACTCCACTAACCAATTTGATCGGCACGTCTTGCTGCAGGCCACAGACAATTTCGATAGACTATAACAGCAGCTTTAGCAGTAGTACAATATCGATGTTTTCTTGCGATCAGATTTTTAGTTTAGCGATAGTTTGAGGTTTCAACCCCTCAGTGGCTGAGTGGTAAAACTCGCGCTTCACAGTGCGAAGGGCCGGCGTTCGAGACCCGGTAGCGGCAGAGCGTAGCAGTTTAAAATCCTAAAAAGGGATCTGGACCTCTAATAAGCTGCGAAAATGAAGGAAATGCCATTGGGTGGGCCAGGAGCGGTACGGTATATGCGTGTACATATACGGCTCGGTGGCTCCGAACCCTTACACCGAAAGGTAAAAAGGGTAAAAGATTAAGAAGAAGAAGAAGAAGAAGATAGTTTGAGGTTTCAATACAATCATTGTCCAACGTGCCGGGGGTTAACGTGCTCTTGCACTTTCTCTGCAGCCGCCTCTGAGAACATTTAGAAAGGATTCGTGAAAAAGGGAATATCCAATATGAGAGTTTTTAACGATAAGAGAGTGGAAGCCTAGGCCTACGAAGATGGTGGATGGAAGAGTTGGAAAGAAATATTGCAGGAAAGATATTCTTGTCCTACTTTTACGTTTTCATTTTTCTTCAGGATTGCCTCCGAGGATTTTAACTTGCGTCCCCTTTTCTTGCTTATTTTACGGTTACTTTTCGCCAAATTTACCGTACATTTTACCAAGAGAATCAAGTTGAACCGTTATATGTACCATTTGCTGTACATGTAGATGTGGCTGGGTCATTGAATAGCGTCTATTAGAAAAGAAAAAGAAACGGTTCATTTTGTTAGTCATCGACTTAAAAGTACCGAAGCAAAAATACACCATTGTGCGTACACCGCAGGTAGCCTTGATTCCTTTTTGACAAAGGAATTTTTATCTATTTACCCAATTTCTTCGGCTCAAACCTTAAATCCAACGTTACCAGATCGAATCTTACGTCACCTATTCACACCGGATAGTAAAAACTAAACTTAGAACTATCGCTATTATTCATCTAGAAGTTCGAGATTTGTCCCAACAAACAAATCTAGCTTTAGCCGACATTCTTAGATTTTCACCACTTTCGCGAATTATCCGTACACGGAGACGTACTATCGTGGACTTCTGGTCGCGGCGGCGAAACCACAAATCAGCTAAGGCGCTTGGGAACGTCAGGTGGCCGCGAATACGCGAAAACCGCAGCGGCCTTTCTTGTTTGATTAGCGGAAAGCGCATCGAACACATTAAGAACCGGCCGTTGCGGTTTTTCGACATCGTCGGATAACGGGACTCTCTCGTCTTCGCCGAGAAAGCCGACTGACGGCGTCGCCGCAAGGCGCCCGGAGCGAAACTAGAAACGCGAAAAATTTCCCCGGAATGTTTTTGCTCGACGACGTTTCAGATTTTTCTCTTTGCTGATACTACTGAGAAAACGAATGTAGGAGCACGCACAAATACATGTGTATGTATGTATGTAAGTAGAGTTCATAAAACTTTAATTGTCGTTACCGATCGACGTTTTGCTTGGTGAGGGGAGGGGGAGAGGGAGTGGACACAAGTAACATCATACCTACTATTTTTTATACATAAAATCCATTCTCCTATTTTTCAAGCCAGAAAAGATGTCAATGACTTTGTTGTCAAAATCCGGGATATACTGGACGAACTTCTGTTCTATTGATAGGACTGCCAATGCGTTCAGTTGATCTTCTGACATTGCGTTTCTCAGAAAAGTTTTAATGCGTTTCAGGGTTGAAAAGCATCGTTAACATTCGGCTGTCGACATGGACATTGTACAAATAATATACAACAGTTTGTATGTTTCCGTTAATCTTGGAACAGAAGTATGTATTGGACGTTTTGGAAAAAACAAGAAGATGAGTTAAGTGGGGAATTTCGGAGTAAGAAAAATACAAACGCAAGAAGCATTATTGCACAATTGTTAGCGCATAATATTTTAAATGTTTCCAAAGGGAAGAAAACAGCAAAGGAAATGTATGACACATTGTGCAGTATCTATGTAAAGAAAGGTCTAGCAGTTCAAGTAGATTTACAGCGAAAACTTAGAAATATGAAGTATTCCAGAGGAAATAACCGTAACAGAACTTCGAAGTATTGGAAGTACTTTGGGAGAGGATGAAGCGATAGCACAGTTTATGACAGCTGTGGCAGAATCATGTCCATGCTATAACAACCACAATTGATGTGATATATAGCAAATGTCCATCAGAAATAAACTTGGAGAGTGTGAAAAATAAATTGTTGCAGGAGCAGGCTAGACAAGAAAACAGAAATTTCAAAGTGGCAGATTCGATAGTGGCATTTACCACTAAACCGAAGGCAACATTTGTATCAACAAATAGGTAATTTCCGTAAAAATTAAAGTGTAACGGAAACGACCGAGTTCAAATTTAAGTGCTATAAGTGTGGCAGACAAGGGCATCAAAGAAGCGACTGTCCCGAACTACATAATGTTAATTTGGACAAAATGAACAAGAGATAGCATTCCTTAAATAATAGTGGTACTGTGGTGTATGAAGAAGTTGGCAGTTGAATGGGTGAAGTCTTGACAGTGGGGCTACAAATCATATGCTTAATAAAGATACGGGACAATTTCTACAAGAAATGGAGAACATCGATTGTGACATAAATGTAGCAAAAAAGGGAATTACGATAAAAACTAAGAAATCACGAAATTTATATCTCAGGAGTAATGGACGCAATATTAAGTTAACAAATGTTTTAGAGTGTAATAACTAGGGCAAGATAATCATGTCGTTCCAGCATCCGTAACAGCTGCAACAGCCAACGGAACTCGGCACACGCCTGTCCGATGCGATGCCTAAACATCTACAGGGTGGCAAAGCGGTTCAAATTCGTACACATTCATCCATGATTGGCTGCTCCAGCTGTTAGGGCTATGCTTGATTCCTACACGATTATCTTAGTGATAGTAGTAGTAGTAGTGATAGAGAATTTAATCTTTCGTCTGTAAAGACGATTGAAAAACAAACAATATTTTACGATGGATCTGTTCAAATTTTGAACTTGAATGGTTAAGTATAAGCGGAGGGCAATGTATAAGGAAATTTGTACGTTGTTATATTTGAAACAAGTAGGAATCATGCAAATATTGCAGGTGATACAAAATTACAGCATCGTAGAATGAGTCGTTCTTCTGTATGTACAACAGGAAACATACGTGAAGTATGTAAGCAGACGAAAGCCATTTTAAATGATAGAAAAGCTAGATGAATTTTGAAAGTAATTTCGTGTGATGTTGCTGGACCAATTACTCCTGAAACATATCATGGTATGGGATATTACGTGACATTTATTGATCATGTTTCCTATTTTACTTGTACATACTTAATGTAAAGTCCAAATAAAGTATTTGAAACTTTTAAGGAATATGAAGCAATCATATAGCAAACATATCCAGACTTTGTTGTGACAATGGTGGCGAGTACAACAGCAAGGAATTCAAAAATTTTTGTAAAGGAAGAGGTATACACAACGGGGTAAGTGAAAGATTCAATCGAACAATGGCACTTTGTTTGTTAATAGACAGTAATCTATCAAAAGAATTCTGGGGTGAAGCAGCCCGAACTGCAACATATATCATAAGCAAATTGCCATCAACAGCATCAAGGCAACAAACAATGCCAGCTGACCTGTGGTTTGATCAAATAGTTGATCTAAAAATATCCGTTGTTTGGTAGTACTGCACATGCGCACATTTCTAAAGAAAAGAGCAAATTGGATAAAGCAAGCGAAACTATGGTAATGATTGGCTATACACACAATGGATATCGTTTACGGAATCCAGCTGAGTAGAAAGAAGTAATAGCAAGAGATGTGATCTTCAATGAAGATGCAGATTATAAAATCGGAGATGGAAATGCAAACCCAGAGGAAAGCCAATACCAAAGAAAAGAAATGGGAACAAGAAATGTTTTGAAACGAGAAGAACGCTCTATTTAAAATAATGAAGCAGATATTGAAGATGAGAACAAGACACTAGAGTACGAAAATTACCAGCAAAGTTTAAGGACTATGACATAAAATTTATGGCAGCATTTGCCACTGGATTATTTCCAACTGAAATTCCAAAAACTTACAGTGAGGCAAAAAGATTCTGACTGGAAAATGGCTATCCAGGAAGTGTTGGAAAAATCACGAAGACAATTGTTGCATACCCTAATGGGAAAACATTATGGTTCATGATGGATCTTTAGAGAAAAAACTTATAAAAAAGCGAGATTTGTGGATAGGGGTTTGCAACAGGAAGAATTCATGTAAGAAGATATATAGGTTCCAGTAGCTCGAATGATGACATTAAGAACTTTACTTTCAATTGCCCTTGAGAAAGATTATGATTTACAACAAACGGATGTTAAATCAGCTTTTTTAATGGTAAACTTGATGAAGCTGTTTACATGTAACCACCTGGAGGAATTGAAATCATATCCTTCAAATAGTATATGTAAGTTAAAGAAAGCTTTATACGGTCTTAAACAGAATTCCAAATGTTGGCACAATAGGTTACATGACGTTCTATGCAATTCCAGTTTTAATAGGTCCGAAATAGATCCTTGCCTACGTATTAGGTTGGGTAGATGATATAATTATAGCTTCAGATAATGTAAATCACATTGAGGATATAAAGAACCAGTTGTCAATTGAATTTAAAATGAAAGAATTTTCGCAATCTTCAAGAATTAATTTTCTAGGTTTAGAAATTGAAAAGTGCAAAGATTTAGTCAAAAGAATCTAATAAATAAAGTTTTAATTCGTCTTGGTATGAATGCTTGCAAAATTTCTACAGGGCCAATGCAGTAGTAAATTGTTGAATGCCAACTTGAATTTGTTAAAAGCTAATCTGCAATTTCTATTGCCATTTAGAAAATGATTAGTGCCGATTTGAAGCTGAAATCCAGTTTTTTAGTTCAACCAGTTTTTTAGTTCAATCTTTATTCCACCACCCCCAAATATTATTATATTTGTGAAATTTTTAGCGAGGACGAGTTGTTTGTTTACGCCGTTTGACTCAACACTCGGCCATTGTTTGCTATCCGACCCATCAAAGTGAAAATGGGCCTCGTCGCTCAAAATCACTTTTCGTAAGCCCTCAGACCAAGACCTTTTCGTGAAACACGGAATAAACTGGTTTGTGATAAACCCAATTTCTATAAACGTCTTGAACTTGATAATTCAGGTTTTCCTGCAACACTTGCAGCAACAGCAACTATCATTCAATTCAATTGACCTCGCTACAATTGTTCGAGGCAACACCGGGCTACAGCTCCCTTCCCGCCTCATATCCATTGTTGTGGTTAGATCATCATTGTAAATATGCTGTTCTTAATCTCGTGATCTTGTTGATGTTGATTGCTGCTATAATACGCAACACTCGTAGGCCGGTTTCTTTTTGTTTCAGGATTGTCTGAATATCTTCCAGTTTTACTCACCAAAATCTGGAGTTCTACAAACGTCAGAAACGCTATGATATTAAAATTCAATGGTGAACGGAGTCCCCGTTGTTTTTCGTTGATGCCGATGTGCTTGCAAATGTCTTTCGAATTATCAACATCGTTTGGTGTGCTAAGGCTACATATGTACAGGATTCTCCAATAAGAGCCGTACTTTTAAATTAATGTGTTGAATTGTGAAAGAAAGTGTTCTAACGGGGCCAAGTCGCAGGATCTTGGCTGTCAGAAGTCTTCATTTCGTCCTGCAAATTTTGAATGTAATAACCGAATTATTTCACGACTTGTGTGGCACGCCGTCCCGTCCAGTTGAAAATAAAGGTCATCTAGATCTGAAGCATCAAGTTCAGGCGATAGAAAATCGGTTAACATCGTTCGAAAACGGACATTTATAAAAGAAGTAAGTGACCCGGCAAACTTAGTTTTGCCCAAAATGTTTTTTGTGGTCTTCTTGTTTTCTAAACCCACAGAAAGAAGTATCCAATTTGGTCCAGTCGTTTTTAAATTTTAAGAATCCGAACAAACCACGATCCATTTTTACATATACAAAGAAGATACGGACCAATGACATCACCAGCCCAAAATCGGCACCAAATTCTCAATCGTTTTGAATAAAGTGATTCTCCCACTATTTTTCTGAGGTTTCTGAGCCGGAAATAGGACAGCTTTGTTTGCTAAATGATCCATCAAGATGAAAATGAACCTCGTCGTTCGGAAAGACTCTCGTTCGTAAGCCCTCAGACCAAAATGTTCTTGTTAAATACAGAGCAAACTGGTTTCTGCCCATTCCCACGAACGATTTTGAAATGGATAATTCATGTGTTTCTTCAACACTTGCAGCTACAGCATTTATGTTTTTAATTGATCTTGCTGAAGGAGCGCGAATTGGAGTCTTGACATCACTAACTTGTCTCAGGCGTTGGAATTCGTTGATTGAACGAGCAAGTACCTTAGCAGGTCCGAAAGCAGTGTGAACTTTACGAACTGTTCCTGCAAAATTTTCACCGCATTTATACTAAATTTTCACTATTTCAATGTATCGCTTGATTGTATCTCGCTCCATTTTTGTTAACCGTATAGTTTTTACTAGTCAAAATGTCAAAGAATTACAGATACTAATTTCATACTTGAAAATCGGCGCCAAATTTGAAATGGTGGGTCTTAATGAAAAACCTCTTACATACACATAAGTGTATGTCTTCTCAGATTTTCATTCATTCGAACCTTGGAAGGAATTTTTGGCGCAAAATGCTTTGTGGATGAGGAGGATTTGCAAGACACCGTTGTGCACTACTTCATTCAATTTGATAGGTGGCAGCACCGTGCATGGATGTTCAAACCGGTGTTATGTTGAGATAAACGTCCCAACGTTAACGGGAACAATGTCAAGCAATAATGAAAAGTATGTAGTTTTATTGAACGCGTTATTTTATTTAAATATCAAATTCTACTGTAATTTCGACTCGGACGTGTATTATCGGATACTCCTCGTAGATTGAAGATCAAGTTAAATAAGATAGATCGTTTTCTTTAAAGTTATCAATTCTGGAAATCATCGATTATTTCGATATTTCCCCAATCACGTACAGGAAAATAAGGAAAGTTAACGATCCAACGAAAAAGGAAAAGAAGGAAAAACGATGCAACTCACCTAAAGAAGTCGCTCCTGCAGAAGAGTTTTCCTTCCCTCGAGAAGCACTTGTCCGTGAGCGGGGCGTGGCAGTCGAAACACCTAACGCATTCGGCGTGCCACGTCCTCTCCAGCACGTTCAGCAGGAACTTATCCAGGATTGGTTTTTCGCAGCCTGCGCACGAGATCAACATCCCTGCGGCCGGTTCGCAGCGACCTGCAAACGAACGAAAAAGGGAAAATCACTATTATCGTCCCGCGACGGGATACGACGAACGACAATCGTCAGACGTTCCATACGCGTACGTACAAATACGTACGATATTATAGAGACATGTTTGTCGGTATACGCGCGTATAAATACGACTACTAATTGAATTGTCTTAATAAATTAGCTACCACGTCTCTGGATACGTGCGCGTATACGGGAGATTTATTTATTGCGAATTTTAATGGCCACGGTAATAAGTTTCTAGTAATAAATCGCGACTGTCACGGACCCGATCGTGAGATGTTACAAAGTACATGATACTTGGTTTGTTATGGAGTTCGGCGTTATGTGTCGAAGAGTAAATAACTTCGTTTGCTACTACCTAATCTGGGCAAAGAAAATCTCCTTTTCCCCATACCTCGAATTTTTTATTATTATTATTTTTTTTAATCTTGACGAGCTACTTAACCAATTCATCCTCTGACAGAAGTTAAGCGTGTGGTTGCTAATCTTTACCCAGGTACCAAGAGGATTTGGGCATGGGATTGTTACGTCGTAAATGTTTCATATGCGTTCACCTACTAGATCGCCCAAACTGGCTACGATTAGTTTTGAACAAAAAAAAAACTAATTTAATTCAGATAATCAACGAAAAACAATAGAAAAAAAAATTGTTATTCTGAATTTGGCTCAAGTTTAATTGTGTAAATCTTATAAATCACGCTATTCGTACCCAATATTCCGTGCAATATTATTTAGTATACTTCAGCTACTTGACCACTGATACGGACGCATTTTCGTTCCGCCGATTTTGCCATCATCGAAGACGGCATTAAAACCAAAGAACTATCATTTTCTTTTTATTTAAAAGGGGATGTGAAACTTTCAGAAATCGTTCGACATCTTTAAGCTGCATTTGGAGCGTTTGCAGAATCTAAAACTCACACCGCATTCCGATAGTAACTAATCGCTTTTCACTAATAAGTATTGCAATCTAAATACGGTCATGACATACAATCAAGTTCGTCGTTTCTATTAACATCGTAACAAAGAAGGTAGAATAGTTTAATAAGACGATAAGATGTTTATCTCTTTATACGCCAAAACGCGCGTAATACATACAAGTACAACTCATGCCGTTCATTGTACACGAATTAAAATAAAATAGGTCGAGCTCTAGGTTATGGTCTAGAACATGGAAGCACAGACCGCGGCCCGCGGGCCGCATGCGGCCCGCCTGTCGAATACTCGTGGCCCGCCGACAGCAAAAATAATACTCTCGTACATTCGAAGAATATTTAATTCTATTCCAGACTAAAACCAAAAAAAAATATGTTCGAAAAGTAATTTGAATCTCGCGCGCGCGCCATTTGAATCTAGCGCCCAAAAATGCTAAGTCAAGTAACATCGCTTGCTGCCTTTATATAAAGTTCAAAATAGTAGAGAAATCAAGAATTTTCTAGCGCGGTGTGAGCAAGCGAGATAGCAATAGTCTTGAATTCCCGATTGCTCGCGTAGGTACAGGTACGAGTAGATACACGAAGCTTCCAGAGTCGTATGCGCGGTATAAAAGCCACGCTAACCGCAGCGACCGACAGTTCGGTTTTAATTTGAGTGAAATGTCAACAGGAAGAAATAAGCGCGAAAATACAAAGCGAAGTAATAAGTGATTGAGAATAAGAGCAGTTTAATAGTGTTTTGGGGAGGCAATAGTTCTAGTGTAGATTTTAACTCGACTAGCCGGTGTCATATATTTTGATCCACATTCAACGTAGGTTTCCTGTTAACCCGTCAAGTGCCGTGTATAATTGTGTTGTGAAATCGTAAGTAAAACTCAGTTATTAATAAGTGTTTCCCTACCTATTTAATCAATTTTAATCAAATTTAGCTTTAATGTTGGCCAAATATTAAAATAAAACAAAGAAATTACTATTTTTATCAGAATTTCTCTAACTGTAATAATTACGTCATTATTTCAGATATAAAATCTGTATAAAAATCTTAAAATTTCTGAGGAATTTAATCAATTATTTTTGATAATTTAAAAAGAATGGGTAATTTAAGTAGGTACAGTAATTGTTTTTAGGTGCTGTGTTAATCCTAGCCAGGATTAGAACGCAACATGGAGAAGCCAGGACCTAGTAAAAAACGTAAGGTTAAAGGTGAAAATCGGCAGTTTCAAGAAATTTGGACTGAGAAATACTTTTTGTATGGTCGCATAACAAAGTCGTTTGTTTAATTTGCAAGAATTCTGTTGCGATTGCAAAGGAATATAATGTAAAAAGGCACTATGAAACGCAGCATCCTTCTTTTACCAAGTTTACAGGCGAATTAAGAAAGCAAAAAATGTTGTCTTTAAAACGGGAGCTTATTGGTCAGCAAGCTATGTTTACAAAACCCATTCAAGATTCAGAAACAGCTACAGAAGTTAGTTATGAAATTTCTCGAATGATAGCAAATCGAAGTCGCCCCTTCAATGATGGCGATTTTGTAAAAGAATGCAGAGAAATTGCCGCTAAGAAAATGTGTCCAGAAGCAGCAAAGAAGTTTGAGAAAATTCAACTGAATCGTATGACTATCCAAAGACGAATTATGTCTTTGTCAGGTAATATGGCGGAACAATTAATTGAAAAAACTAAGATCATTGAATTTTTTCATTAGCACTCGACGAATCCACTGATATTAGTTCCACAGCTCAACTTCTCATATTCATACGAGGTGTTACTCAAGATTTTGAAGTCTTAGAAGAGTTATTCGGAATGTGTTCATTGAAAGGTCAAACCAAAGGAGTTGATATACTCAATGTACTTTTGGATGAGTGTTCAAAAACTGATTTGGACTTATCAAAATTATCGGGAGTTGCGACTGACGGTGCTCCTTCGATGATTGGTGTCAATTCCGGGCTAGTTACTTTACTGAAAAAGCATCTGCAAGGAAAAACATAAACGCTGAAGATCTCATGCAGTTTCACTGCATTATACACCAAGAAACCCTCTGTTCTAAAAAATTGAATTTCAAAATGTCATGAAAGTGATAGTTTCGACTGTAAATTTCATAAAATCACGAGGACTCAATCACAGACAATTCAAACAATTCCTTGATGACATCGAAAGCGAATACGGAGATTTACTGTATTATACAGAAGTAAGGTGGCTAAGCCGTAGATTGACACTGGAACGATTTCTAAATTTAATAGAAGAAATTGGAATATTTCTGGCGGAAAAGCAAAGGGATGTCCCGGAACTTAAAAATCCTGATTGGTTGTGTGATTTGGCCTTTTTAGTTGACATTACAAATCATTTGAATGTCTTGAACACACGGCTTCAAGGCAAAAATCAACTGATATCCCAGCTCTACGCTCATGTATCATCCTTTCAATGCAAGCTGACATTTTTCAGATCACAATTGAATTCTGGAAATTACAATCATTTTCCGAATTATAAGAAAATGGCTGAAAAATTCAACAAAACTGCGATTAATTTCAGTTATGTAGAAGAGCTAGATATTTTGATTCAATCTTTTCAAGACAGATTTTCGGAGTTTAAAAAAGTGAAACCTCTGTTGGACATATTCAGCAATCCTTTCACGATTTCAGTTGAAAATGCGCCAGAGTCAATGCAGTTAGAAATTATCGACATTCAAAACGATCAAGATTTACGCAACAAATTCAACGAAGGAGACTTGCTGACCTTTTACCGCTGCATTGATAAAAATATGTACGAAAACTTGCGCATAAACGCTCTGAAATGTGCCAGCTTATTTGGTTCTACCTATATATGTGAACAAACTTTTTCAATACTAAATAATAATAAAACAAAAAATCGAAACCGCCTTGCAAATGAAAGTTTGGAAGCAGTTTTACGTGTTGCTACAAGTAAATTTGAGCCAAATATAAAAAGATTGTAAGCACTATGCAGTGCCACGCTTCAAATTAATAAATTCTTTTTGAATTTTAATAAATTATTATCAATTCTTTATTGTCTTTAATTACCTATACTTCTGGCGGCCGGCCCGCCATCAGTTCATGATTTGCCCGAGTGGCCCCTAGTCTTCATAAGTCTGTGCAACCATGGTCTAGAATGTCTGAGATATCTGCTGGTACAAAAGGGTATTAGTTATGGACAAAACAAGAGGAATTTATTTTTCGCTTCGTATGGTGGAGCACGAATTTCTAATTACCTCGTACACTCGTGAGATATTGTATACAACTTCCACTGAATAGCAGATTATCTACGAGTTTAGATGTTATCAAAATACTAACCAAATTTCCCATGAAAAAATTAATTTTTTTCCATTTTTTTTGTCATCTCGAAATGGTTCCAATCTTGCGAATTTTAAGGTAACTACTTGTGCATTGGAGATGTAAGAATGGCAAAGTACACCGAAATAATACAAATGAATGCAGTTGATTGGCGTAAGTTTTGCAGAAATATATCAAAAATCATTTTTGAATTTTTCTTTTTCATTTTGACCACAACTGTATGTAACTGTAAGTACGTAGTTTAACTGCTGTAGGTGTTACTTTGCTTTTGTCACAATTAAGGATTCCCCGACCTCTCAACGTAATCACGTTGGTCATTCGTTCTTCTTGGTCAAGCAAACAAGTTATTTCTGTAATCAATTAATACATCAATCTTTATCCAACAGCTTCATAAGTGGGATAATATAATTAATATAGGTACATAAAAATAAACGGGCAATACCTCATTTAGACTACGTAAACATCAAACAAAAGTATAATTTTAAAAGACTGTAACTTTTAAATACACATCTTCATTAGTCGTCTAACAATTGTTATTACATCACGCGGCGAGGACGATAAATTCTGTCGAATGAAGCACATGGTGCACAAAGATTGAGAAATCGGTAGTAAATCCCGCAAATTGCAGGTGTTAGAAGTTGCAAGTAGTACATTTGCAATGCTATTATGATACCTAAACGAGCGCTGTTGTTATGTGTTCGAAATTGCGCGTATGGCCGTGCATATATACATAAATAATTTGTTCCTTGCTTTTCCCACAAATACACGTTAGAGAATTTTTGACGTAAAATCGTTTCAAGTTTCAAATTGACGAAGATGGACGTTTGCGGTAACACTCGGCAACGAAATTCAAGCTTTCGAGATGAAAATGATTATTTCGTAAAGGACTCAATTACAATTACAATTAGATAAAGCCGAATTGGGAGTTCGGTTCCTCTGCCATCTGTAGGCATTTTTGAGAAAAAATCTATACGCGTAAATATTAGCTTCGTTCCAACACAGCCCAACACCAGTTTGTGGCTCGTCGGGTGCGCGCGCAGAGCAAATTTGCCGTTCTAAATTTGCTTTGCGCATATCCGCGACGATTCATTCCACTTCGAACTATCGCTTTCTTTTGTACTGTCGTTTGTAATCGACGCGACGACGGGAGTATCTGTGATGACCATCCAACCTGACCTAGCCGCAGTTATCAGGGAATACGTTTATGTTTGAGACAAGAAAGTTGATCTTCAAGGACAGGTTGCAACCACGTTCATGATAGAAGGACACAAGACCAGTTCCTTCTAGTCTTTCCCCTGGTCATTCTTTAGGAACTTAACTGTCACTTGACAGAACGCATCCCAAGTCTACCAGATTCATTTTCAGTGATTTCTGTACTTGAACCTGTCCGACTTGATGAGGCGTACACATCTGAAATCAAAATTTCACTATTTGCTGCTGTTTCCTGTTACTTTCTTGCTGACTTTTATTGCGTATAAAATGTTTGCAATACGGTACTGGCGAGCAGCGACAGAGCAAAATCGGTGATGGAGGTATCAGTAAACTTAACAAAATTCTGGAGGAAAACCCAAAGTTAAATGCCATAACGAAAAGCAGATTATACACGCGTAGGTGAGAAAAATCAGTAAAACCATGTCAAAAGCACGGATAGTTAAGAAGGCCACCTACGAGCCGTGGAGGTGGGTACCCGACAATAAACAGTAGACAACTAAATATACAATAGACGGAGCGGTAATAAAAAAAGTTGAAAACTTAAAGTTAATGACGCGGAAGAAAGGGGCGTAAGAATGGATAAGAAAGAAATTGGATGATACACCTACCGATATGATGAAAGAAAGAAAAAGGAAGTCTGGACGAGGAAAACCATGAAATGAAAAAGATAATAGAAAAACATGAAAACAAAATGGAGTTATGGGAAAGAGAATCAAGAAAGAAGAAAATTGTTATCCGCCGACTGGAAGAAGCGGAAAAGGAGAAGGAGCGACAAACAAGGGAGATGATGAGGGAGACATTGAGACAAAACAAGTACCAACAAATAGTGATCACAAATCAGAATAAAGAGACTGTTGTTGAAATAATATATAAAATAAAAGAAAATTACCCTTTCCACACCTTCCGGAAATAATTTCATACATATTTCGGCACCTAAATTGCCATCCTCAGTGAAAAACTGGGGGAATTCAATATCACCAGCGATATATGGCTAACGCCGAAGAACGTTGTGTAGTTTTCCACTGAGGATGAAAACTTAAGTTGCCAAATAAATACATCTTATAATCAGTGGGATAATTTATGTGAGAGTATGTAGTATTTTATTCTCTACTTTTTTCGGTGGTATTTATAACTCTCTCCAACCTCTGGAAACTATTTTTCGAAAACTCAAGTGTCGAAATACGTATCTGGAATTATTTCCAAAAGATGTGGTAGGGGTAATTTTATTTATTTTATATAAACAGTGAACAGGAAATAACAGATAAGAAGATTGAAGGGGGGCGGACAGAGAAGGAAGAAGGCAGTAGTATTGAGGCAGGCAAATTACTTGAAGGGAGCAGACATATTTATAAACGAGGACATCTCAAAACAAATATTAGAACAACGCAAGAGACTGATCAAATACTTAAAGGAAGCAAGAGAGGGGGGTATCTGGCGAATGTAGGATACGATAAATTATAGAGAAATGGGAACGACTTTACACAAAGCCAACTGGAACAACAGGAAGATACCGGTAAAATGATAGAGGAGGGTGAACGAGGAAAAATAAAGAACATGGCCAGACCACAAAGCGAAAGATGAGAACTATAACGAATACCGAAAGGGCATCAAAAAACGAGTAGCAATCAATGAGAGGCGAAAAACACGATGGCAGAGAAATATGACAAGAATATAAAGCGGGTGGGGACAGAGGAATAGATATGGAAATTGGAATACGATCTGACATATGAGATGGATAACAAGGATGGACAATAACCGATTGGGAAGGATAAGGAGGAGAGGTAGACCGAAGAGGAAATGGATGCAGCGAATAGCAGAGTTGAGAAAAGGAAGAGGCAAAATAATTATGGAGATGGAAGCGGCGGCCAGCGACAGAAGGAAATGGAGAGAATGGGTGGAAGAATAAAACACGAAACTCCGACGCCCTGACGGGACAAAAGGAGAATCGAAGAAGAAGATAAAATGTTGGTAGAAACTTAATTGTAATATGTACAATGATCTCCTTCGTACTGTTGCTTTCTTTTGTACTGCTGTTTGTAATTGACAGCGGAAACATCTTTGATGAGCATCCGGTTATAATCAACCAGCATTGACGTGAATTATTTGCCCTTTTTGGTCGATCTTGGCAATGCTAGTCGCAGTTATCAAGGAAGAAATTCAAGTTTGTGTCAAGAAATTTTATCCTTAAGGACATATTACAACCGCGTTCATGGAACAAGGACACAAGACCAGTTCCTTCTAGTCTTCGCCTTATCTTTACGAAGTTTACTACCACTTGACAGAACGCATCCCAAATCTATAAGAGTCACCTCCTGTCATCTCCATAATTGAACCTCACTGGACTATCCAATTTGGGGCATCCTATAACAAGAATGGTGAGGTGTAAACCTCTAAAATCAAAATTTCAGTATTTACTGCTCTTCCCTGTAACCACACGAGATTCCCCTCTTGGTGATTTTTATTACCCATATAAATTGTTGGTTGTGCGGTCCGGGCGTGCAACGACAGAGCTAAATCAGTGATCAGAGTGATATCAGTAAACAAAATTCCGGAGGAAAACCCAAATCGGTCCAAGGAAACTCATAATCAAGTGGGAAACACAGTGAATCAGTGAAACCACATCAACAGCACGCATAGTTAAGAGCGCCACCTCCGAGCCGTGGATCCGGGGACCCGACAGCGAACGGTAGGCAACCAAATATACAACAGATAACAATTTTATCGGGCAGCAAGAAAAGATGAAAACTCAAACGTAGGAACGCGGAAGAAAAGCACGTAAGAATGGAGAACAAATTGGATGATATACGTACCGAATTAAATATGGTGAAGAAGGAAAACAAAAGCCCGAACCAGGAAGACCACTAAATGAAGAAGATAATGGCGAAGTATGGAGACCAAATAGACTAAAGGGAGTTATTGGAAAGTGAGTGAAGAAAAAGGAAATTATCATTCGTGGACTGGGGTAAGTGGAAAGGGAAGAGGAGCAACAGACAAGGGAACTGGCGAGGGAGACGTTGAGACAGATGCAAGTACCAACAAACGGTGATAGGAAACTAACGGAGGTAAGAAGATTGGGGAACGGGGAAGCATAGGAGGAAGACCATATAAGGTGAGGTGGGGTAACTGGACCGCGGGATAACTGGGCCCCGGGTTTAAATTTCGCGGGTTATGTAGGATTTGTTAATTTGAACAGTTGATTACACTTCAGTATGACGTAAGCAATATGAAGCAACAAACATAACCCATAGAAATATATTTTACAGTGATCTGTTTACGAACAAGGTTTCCACTCGATCTACTCAGTTACAGTGTGCAAGCATGTGTTGTTTAGATGCAAATTTGTTACTTTTGATAAGTGAAATTCGCAATTTTATATGCTTTCTAACAACAATAGGTATAAAGCAAGACTTCTCTTCTGTGATATTTAGTGTCATTGAATTAACCCCTTGCACTATTTTCACGAGTCTGACTCGTGATGAAAATTTTAGGCCAAACTTGAATATCACGAGTCAGGCTCGTTGTTCAATTTCACGGCAAACGTGGATATCACGAGTCAGGCTCGTAATCGACATTTCGGGCCAAACATGAATATCACGAGCCGTGCTCGTGGTCTTAATCTCGGGCCACCAGGAACGCCTGAATGAGGTCTTATCTCTTCTTTCCTTTTCTTAAATGATTGGGTATTTTATCTTGTATCTTGTTGTCTTTTGAATTTTACAAGAGCACCACCGCGTGAAGTCAACACGAGCACTCATTCTCGCACTCATTGTCAGTCGTAAGAATGGTCGTAAGATGTGTTCAAAGTTCCGGCACTCAGTCTTCGCCGCTTCGACTCTTTTCGGGACCACTCAGGCGCCCGAGTTTGGCACGGCTGATTGTGAATTTCGGCGTAGTGCAAGGGGTTAAAGCTATTGAAACAATCGGCCGGGTCCCAATTACCCCGAACATTCAAACAGAACGGGGAAACCGGGTACCATGCTTTGGGCAACTGAATATAGGTGGAGTCCAGTCACCCCAACCGTAAGTGTCATGGTTTCATGGTTTCCGATCATTTACTTTCAATCTCCGCTGATCATCCAGCGATGATGAAATGTTTGATGAAATCTTTAGGTTTACACATACCGATGATACTCTAAATCCTGGAAATTACTGCTTCACTAAAGTTTATGGAAAATCGGCCAATTGTTTTTAGACTTTACGTCCTTTGTATTTTAAAAGGTTATCATAATGAGTTGGATGTTAGGTTTTACAAACGACATGGTAAGACGTTCAGATTTCTAGAGACTCACCCAGAATCGAGTGTTTCAAAGAAAGATATCGATAGAAAATTAACAAAACCGGTACAAAGCAAATCTGCCCGCTATAAAGCAATGATTAGCTTTGAAAATAATTTGTCTCAGTTCACACACGTCTTTTCATTCAAAATTGCGCGTTGAATTTGAGTTTGTGGCTACGTTTCCTTTTAGATTGGCCGTGCATGAACTGATTCGCAGCATAGGTTTGGTTATGTCATTGAGTACCTAATAACTGCGCGGCTTGAAATTTGAACTTTTACAATTTTCCTCAGAAAATGAATTCCAGTTACCCCACCGCACCTTACTGATAGAAAGATGGAAGTATTGAGTACGTACAGGGAAAGAACTTAAAGGGAACAGACATATTTATAAATGAGGACATCTCAAAACAAATATTAGAACAACGCAAGAGACTGATCAAATACTCGATGGAAGCAAGAGAGAGGGAGTATGTAGCCAATCTAGGATACAATAATTTATAGATAAATGGGAATGAGTTGACACAAAGCCAACTGGAACAAGAGGAAGGGACCGGTAAAATCATAGAGGGGGCTGAACGAGGAGAAACAAAAACATGGCCAGAACATAAAGCGAGAGATCCCCAAAACATACATAACAACGTACAGCAAGATATGAAAATTGGAATATGAGCTGACATATGAGGTGGATAACAAGGATGCACAATATCCGATATGGAAGGATAAAGAGGAGAGGTTTGACCGAGGAGGAAATGGATGCAGTAAATAGCAGAGTTGGGAAAAGAAAGAGGGAAATGGAAGCGACGGCCAGCGACAAAAGGAGATGGAGAGGATAGGTGGAAAAATAAGACACGCAATTTCGACGCCCTGGCGGGGCAAAAGGAGTACCGAAGAAGAAGAAGACGACGAAGAATATTGGTAGAAATCTAATTGTAATATGTACAAAAATAATTTCATATGAAAGTGTCAACTCTTTTCGATTCAAAATCGTAGGAAAGATTTCGTCAATGAAATCTATGGATAATTTCATGACATGATCAAATAAGAAAAAAAAACATTCAGAAAACATTTCCTAACTGTTGTAGTTTGTAGACAACGTGACATAAGCCAATGTAAATAACTCAATACCCAATCTTCCTGCATGCCAATCTTCAAACCTATACAATCTAAAGAAGTTAATTGAGCTTAAATACCCACAAACCGATTAACTACATTGTACATACTACATAGCTGCGTGCACAGTCTTATTTCACACATGCAGAACGTATGAAATTATCCTTCGCGCGATGATTCGTTTCAGCGTTTCGTTCTTTTTCCTACGGTTAAAGCTCGCGTTAAGAACTACTTATTAATCGTTATGTATGTAAATAAATCATTAGACGTGCGTTTTGCGTCCACAATTTGCATTTCAAATGCAACCCAGACGTAGTTGTAGGTTATTATAACGAGAGCAGTTAAACGTGAATAGTTTGTTTTTGTGATCGAGCGGTAACGTTTATATTATGTTAATTAGACACAAGAAATGAAGAGATTTTCGTTGTTTCTATCGACTTTGCATTTTAAGAAATTCTAATTGTTTGGACTTGAAGTACGATGGATGTTTCCTAACGTACTAGGAATTGGGACGTAAGTTCTTTATTTCGTCAGTTTTCATAAAAATGTAATTTTTCAAACTAATCTCCATTTATAGGAGGAACTCACACCATTTTTAAATAAAAAAGAAACTGATAACTCCTTCTGATCCAGTTCCGTCATTATTAAAAAGAAATATTAACATTAAAAATCTGTTCAAATTTCACTGAATTATTCATGACGAAAACTTCCGTGCTAAATCATTAAAATTCTCGCATGCTATGGAGACAGTTGTTTCGCGCGCAAATTTGATTAAATCGAGAGGTTTGAATCATCGCCAGTTCCAGCAAATCCTGTAGGACTTGGAAACGGAATATGGAGACATAATTTCTCATTGTGAAGTTCGCTGGCTGAGTAGAGGGCAAAATGTTGATGATGCGATTTTATGGATTAAGACTAGAAGTGAAAATTTCCACGGAGATGAAGGATAAACTAGTATTGGTTCAACCTTTGAGTGACGATGCATGCTTATCTGTTTTAACATTTTTGGTTGATATCACTAATTACTTGAACGAACTAAATACGAATATGCAGAAACAAGGACCATGATCTATTCACTTCTGTAAAAGCTTTTCAAAACAAACTTAGATTGCGGGAAAATCAGATTCGTACGGGAAATACATATCATTTTCCAATCCTAGCTGCTTACAAAAATTTCTATAAGAATGGAGTAGCACAGGAATTATCCTCATTAAATAGAGAATTTAATTCAGATTTGAGCATTTCTATTCTTTCGATGTGGACGTGGAGCAAGTGGAAATGTCACTTCGAATGGAATTACTTGACCTCTAAACGGATTATGTTCTGCAAAGTCAGTTTCGTGACGTACCTCTGCAAGATTTTTACGTTAGATATATTTCCAAAGACAAATAATCAATTTTAATTAATTTTACGTGTAAAATGATGTTCCTTTTGTGGCAGTACTTACTGCTGTGAGCAATTCTTTTCAACAACATCCCTTTCACCAAATATTGAATTTCTCGCAAAGGAAAGGCGATTCCAAGTTTCTCACTCATTAGAGTTGTAGCACCATATAACTCGTCATCGGAGTCTGAAATGGATTTAAAATGCAAAAGATGCATCAGAAATCCAGGAAAAATTAATTTTATTTCTTACTTCGCATCTGATTGATGCTTGATCAAAGAAATATGAGTCGTAATAATTGTAAACGTAGTAAAACTCCATCTAGCGTGAAACAAATGTTCACGTACCAACCAGTAAAATTCCAAATTTAACATGAAAAATGTTGATTTGAAGCGGTTAAGACGTATTGATTTAACATCTTCAAATTTCATTAGATTACACAGCCCTACAAATAGAAATTGCTGCATCAAAAGGAAAAGCTGATTTTAAATACACCAAGAACTCTGATTCCAAAAATACCATTCTGTTTCTTATGGTATACCACCTCCAGTTGTTGAGATAGACAAAAATTGAATGTTTTATAAATTTCCATTCATATTGCTGCAATAAACCTTCTGAACATAACTTATGTTCAGTTCTAGTTGTTTATTACAGTTGTTTTTTACTTCCCTAATCTTTCTAGGTAAGAAACTATTTATTTATCATCTTAAATTCCCCTAATTACCCCCAGTGGTTTCCAAGAATACGGGTTTTAATGTGTGTATGCAATAAAGAGTTCTCAAGAATATAAGTCATAAAGGATTTATGAAAATAGCGATCTAATTGGTATTTACTAAGGTTTACTTTCCAATAATATCTGCACGAATAACTATACTAAGATATATACAAGTCAACTCTTGATTCAGTTTAAACTTAAGCTTCCTTGCACATGTGTTTGTGTGAGAAGTGTTATTAAAATCATGGATTGTACAAGCAGACGTAGTTGTGTTAATCATCCAGACGTTTCTTGCTATATATGTGGCGAATACATATTAAGATAGAGTGAAAAACCAATGCTCTATGCATACCTAATTATTTACCCCCTTCCCCCTAAGGTTTCCCATGCCTGAAGTAGAGTTAAACTCCTAGAATCTTCGAAATATCCCCCTGTTTAGCATAAAATATCGAAGTATGTAGACATTATATACATTTGGAAATGAAAAATTCCGATAAAGCCAAATTATTCATATGTTCTTGGAGGAGGAGGGGGCAGGAGAGCTTAATTCTGAGTTTTCGACCGTTTCAACCGCGAGCTTCGTCCACAATCTTGAAAAAGGGGTGAGCTTTTGTTTCTGCCATAACTCTTTACCGCTTCGAGATACAGAATTGAGTAGAGTGCCTCGATGCACTTCAATTGAAGTCGTATGGACTTTGTCCCTATTATTGTTAGTTTCTTAGTTATTCCAAAAAAAGGCAAACATCTAGAGAGTTGAATTAGTTCTTACCCCCACCCCCTCCTTCCCATCATATTTATCGAAAAAAATGTTTATTATCAAGCCTTTGGAGCGTATTCGTACCTAAAATTTGATATTTTTGGTTTTCCTCTATCTTCAAAATTTTAAGTTTAAGCGCCCAGCAAAGTTGGCTCTTGTGCATTGACGCTTGTTCCTTGGTATGTGAGAGGGTCACTGATACGATACTATCTTTTATTGCCCTTGCTAGACATCCCAGTACGGTCTTATTTTAAACATAAGTCCACAGCTTTACAATCCATGGAAGTCGCCAATCTCGAAGCTCTTCGTCAACTCTCGCACGAATTTGCACCGACCGTAAAAGATTTAATTTGGCTTATGGAAAATTCAATCGCTCCTTCGTTTTAATCGTGATCGCAGCAATAAAACACGCGGGACTGGTGTCATCGCTGGAGCTGTTCAAAAGGAAGAATGTGGATCCAGACATTTTGACATCGACGGGAGTAAGATTTCTCATCGCTTTATACGGGGATAAACAGAAGGAAAAGTTGATCGATTCGTTACGGTATGTACCAGCACTTCGCAAAATCTATCACGAGAAATAGGTATCTATCATCTATCATCACTCCCCCTCCCCGCTAAAAACGGAGTATGGCAGCACGTGTTCCGTACTTACCATGAAGTACAGAGTTGGCTCGGGTTATACAAAGATCTAGAGGAATGAAACTGGCGGAGAACACAACAAGGACTGGAACCGATTACAGGCAGAGCCGAGCCCGCGCCAACTGAGCAAGCACTGCTTCTATCGTGCAAATGGAAATAGAAATGCGGAGCTGCCTACGGATGCAGCAAAGCAGACACCGCCTGTTCCACCATATGCCTACATAGCGGCGGAGAAACAGGCGACAATACCACCAGATTCGATGCTCTAAACCACAGTGAATCGGACAATGAGGATGATAGCACTTTTGGAAGAAACGTAGTTGAAAATTCTGCACGGCTCCGAGAGTTTCCTGAAGAGGAACAATATGGACAATCCGGGCCATTGAAAAGGAGGAGAATATGAATATCCTCTTTACTGAAAACTAACAATAATAGGGTGACATATAACTGACCCTCTCGCATACCAATGAACATACGTAAATGCACAAGAGCCAACTTTGTGGGGCGCTAGAATTCTCAATTTTGAAGATAGAGGAAAACCAAAAATATCAAATTGTAGGTACGAATGCGCCCTAAAGGCTTGATAATACACATTTTTTCGATAACTATGATGGGAAGGAGGGGTGGAATAGGAACTAATCCAATCCCCTAAATTTTTGTCTTCTTTTGCAATAATTAACGAACTAACAATAATAGGGACAAAGTCCATAAGACTCCAATTGAAGTGCATCGAAACACTGCTTATTTCTGTATATCGAAAGGGTAAAGAGTTATGGCAGAAACAAAAGCTCATCCCTTCTTTCAAGATGGCGGGCAAAGTCCGGCGTTAAGACGGTCGAAAACTCAAAATTAAGCTCTCCTGATAGCCCCCAACAACATAATAAAAATTTGGCTTTCTCGGAATTTTTTCATTTCTAAGGCCTATTTTTGGATATAATGACTGGACTACAATATGTAAGATGACAGATTTCACGAAATAGGTCATCCGATCGAAAATTTAAAGCGACGTGAAAGATCATAAAGTGGTCACAATAAATCCTAACTCCCCTTTCAACTCCATTTCCGTCTTTTTTTCTTGTTTTGGTAATACATACGACCCAAAATCCATCTTCGGCTAATCGGAACACCCACAGAACATACGGCCTCGTTAATTTACACGTTGCGTTATCTAAACAACCGCAGAGTTTATTTATTACGCGCTGGCTACGGGAAGAATTCCTTTATCAATCGGAATTGATCGTAAATTTTTTCTATTACGTAAAAATGGACGTTTCCGCCGCCGCTAAGCGCTCGTTCCCCGTAAATTTATTTTAATTTCAACGATCCGTACGTCAAAAAGACTCCCAATAAAATATGTCGTTGACAATTCCCATTATCGCGTTTCGATTGAAATATGTATGTACAATATCGATTTGACCGAAATAAATACGGATTTAACATTAGAAAAGGAAGGGGAAGGGAGGAGAAAATGTAGAAAAGAATACGAGAAATAAGTTCCCATGATAAGAAAGGTGGTAACGTTCATTTACGATGCTCCCATGACAAAATTAAGCGTGAAGAAGTATAATTGCCCGAGAAGACTTGTACGCTGAAAGATATTACCTTCGCATTATTGGCTGTAAAATAAATTATGGGCAGTTTTAGTGTGTGTACGTTGACTTTGGTTTTATTTTATATTCTTCTGTCAATCACGAATGCAGGTTAATGCTCTTTCGAGAGAGGAACTACTAAGCAAAAATTACTCCCTTTCCTTCTTCGATTCGTTCTATTTTTCAATAAAATGCAAGGGTATTAAAAAGACGTGTAGACACATACCAGATGATGCTGGAGAAACAAAGAATTGTTCACCTTTAAATCCCATTACTGATATTACTTTTACTGTTACTATTACTCATCGGCGCAGCATGGATACGAGCAAGTATTTCCAACTTTTGCTTTGATGGGAATTGTCGTTTCCGTAATGAACCATTTCCGTGGGAAAGACCGTCAATACAAACCTCAAAGATGTTGGATTTGAATTTGACGATTTGCTCTATCATAAAGGCATTCAATGAATAAAACGTGGGGAAGTACTAAAGTGGTTTCTACCATTCCAAAATTTAATATAGAAACAGGAAATTTCTGCAAATATGTACGAAGGTAGATTGAAAAGTTTCCGAAATTAGTGCCTAGAGGGTTGCTATGTTTCCAAATACTTTATGCCATTGTGTTGGCAAGTCCTTCATGTTAATTGACTGGAAACGTTAAATCGATCTGTCAAATACTCTGGTTTTGACAAGCATTTAAGTCAAGTACCTTTTGCGTTTCCAATTATGGATAAAAACGAAGGTCTAATGGTTTGCTTCTTTCTCTGTCCTTTCCATCACCGTACATTTTCTCTACCTTTACATTTATTTCTATACCAAGTTTTTCTATTTGGAAGCAGCGCAGCGGAAATCAAATCAAGGTTAAATGCCGTTCTTGAGGATTTATCACACCTTCATTTTCCATCGTGAGTTTCCTGAGTTTTTACGTTTCGGAATTCAAGTGTGATCTCACGCATTCAAAAGTGACGAACCACGTTCAGGATGTCCGATAACACGTTATCGCGCCAGAAATTGTGGGAAAAGAAGCCACGACATGGTTTTGACAGATAGAAGTGCGTGAAATTGAGGAAACAGTGGGTGTCTCTTATAAACGAGTAGTTCGTATTTTACGTAATGAACTGGGTTTAAAGAAGCTTTCAGCGAGATGGGTGCCGCATTTGCTCAATACGAAGCAAAAACGCATTTGAGTTCGAACCTCAGCCTTTCTTCACCTGCTGTCACAAGATGAAACTCTTGGGTTATAGCGGTTTTGTATCTGAATGATTATTTGGATCATATTCATAATTTTTTCAATGAATGGGAAAATGAAAATTCCAAGATTTACTTTTCTAAAGAAAATTACGGCAATGAATTTTTCAAACCTAAACTCAAGATTCAAGTGAGCTTCATATTAATTATTATTATTTGACGAACTAGAAGATTCAAGTTACCCCATTTGCTCATCATTTGTTGAACAAATTAGAAGACTTGCAAGCAACTCTTGAATGACAAAGTCAACAGTACTTTGATGTGGAAACGTCGCATTTGCTCCTAAATAATTGTGGAGAAATGGATTTGGATCTAAACACAGTACATGAGATTAAATGCAATAAACGAAGCCGGTTTTCATATTGATCAGTTATTTTGCCCATCTGTGGCTGCAAGTATGACCAGCTCAAATTAAAATATATTACACGAAAGCTTCTCAAAAATGTTTTTCTTCAGAGCGCTTTCTCAAAATGATCTCGTTGATGGGTGTACTCACTTTCATCGCCTATTGCTTCAATCAATAAACAGGAATGAAGATGTCAATGTTAAGGACATATTGTGAGACTTAATGCAGTTGTTCAATCTTCGCCGAAGCCAAACGCTAATTTAGTAAATATAATATCGTCACTACGGACACAAGAACGACTTTGGAAGAGACAAATATTGAAATTACAACAATGTTAGCCTTTAGTTGATATTACATATAAATTTTAAGTGTATAAAAAGTTGTTTTATGTGCGGTATATGCGAATGTTAGCAAAGTTTCGAATTTCCAATTTATCGTTTGCTAAGTTCATGTTTTTTATTTGCGAAAATTCCAAGCCTCTAACGATTATATTTTGTTCCTTAGGTAGCCTTTCGACTTCTCTGCTGGCCAGTCTTCCACATCGTTCCTCTGCGTTTATCCATCCGTAGATAGCTCTCACGATTGTCCTTTCCCACCATTTCGACATTTATCCTGCTTCTCCATAATCCATGCTTCGCACGCAAATGCTACCTTAGTTCCTATAATCGTTGTATGTATTCTTACTTTTCTGTTCCTTGGTATATGTTTTGATTTCATTGGTTTCCATGGTTTTTGTTACCCTTCGTGATTCGAGTTTTTATTTCCAATTCGTTTTTGCTCTTTTCCTCCCCCGTTACTACCTACAGGTATGCCAAACTTTTCACTCTTTCGACATTCGATACCTCTATATGTCACCAACTTGAAGTCTTCATTTACTTATTTCTCTGTCCTTCCCATCACCGTATATTTTGTCTTCGTGGCATTTATTTCTAGACCATACTTGTACGCTAATACCTTGTTCTAAAGGCTGAAAAAGGTATGTTGTGTTATCAGGTAAAAATTCAACCTTCTCATTTAGGCTTTCTAATCGATTGCCAGGATGACCAGAAGCAGTATCTATCAACAACAAAACTTTAAATGCAATGTTCTTTCTCTTTAGATAAGTTCCTACGTCCGGTACAAAAGGGTTTTATATGTAATCTATAAAAATATTACCAGTGATCCGAGGTCGACTACTGTACCTTCAAAACACAGGTAAATTTTCCCTATCTGTACTCTTTAGCTCTTTAAAATCCATAGATTTGCTTTACTCTCTTTACTTAATCCTTGACTTCTTCTACCGGCATTTCTTTATATCTCTTGCTTGTGTGTGAGATTTGTAAAATCACCTGCAACATTTGAACAAAACAGAAGGATAAAACGATATTTAGTCACGTCAGAGCCTGATGAGGCGGTCATTTCATTTTTAGATATAAAAATCCCTGAAGACATTTCCTACCAGAGGCAGCCGATTTTATTTGCATTAAATACTTGCTCTGGAAGGTAAGCACCATCTTCCAATAACGCTAATTAAACGTTCTGGACACAGTCCCTGTCGTGGTCTGCTGAAGCAAATCCTACTAACAATTTCGGACTGTGAAGGCTATGCCGAATTTTGTCAAATCAACCCCTACTTCTCAACGTGGTCGCAGTGCAAAGGGCCATTTTGGGCCAGACCCCACCTCATTACAATACAACCCCTACTTCTATATTTGCTGGAGAGAGTTCATTTTTCTTCACATTATGATATAACTTCAATGCTTTATCTCTAATCATAGCAGAGCTTAGAGGTGTTTTCTCCGTCTGATCTTCAATCCCTAACGTCCGCGTTTTCAATGTTTACTGTCAGTTCTTTTTAGAATCTCTCAATGACACGTGGGCTGAAGATTCAATACTTTTTCGAACGTTCTCCTTTATTTTTACGAATAATTCATATGGAAGAGCCGTTAACTCCATTTTTTCCGGCTCTTTCTACTATAGTTATTTTCTTCTTCAAATCATTTAATACTGCACATTTTTGTAAAAGTGAACGGACTTTTATATAGTAGATCTTTTAGAATTTGCCATAACAACTACGGCCTTTTGTTTCATGCACTGATCAAATGCAAGTGCGTACAATTTAACCGAGTGCTCGTTGCCCATTTTTTGCTAGAAGCAACGGCGTAAAAGTGAGTCGACTGCCGCATAAATTGGTGGTAAATTCTTAAGCGCGTAAAGGCGAGTAAGCGTATAAAGAAACCGCGTAAAATGAGGGATTCCTGTATAAGTAACACTAAATTGCATCCGTAACTTCGTATTCGGCTAGAAAAGATTAAGGATACTGCCCTAATTTCCGGCGAGGCACGTGTCTTGGAGTCATGTACAACTTGGATGGAACTACCGATAGAATCTCAATTTCTTTTGTTACTAAAGGGCCTTACGTGTATATCGGATTTCAAAGGAATAGAAGTTTGAATGTTGGCAAATACTGTCACCATCAATCTAAACTTACGTCCTTTAATGGCCAAATTAATTACCAAACTAACCTACCGAGAAGGTTACCCCGGAAAGTCACATACATACATAAATCCGCAGTAACCTCAGCTTAACATTCCGTTAGAAAATAAATATGTACGTATATGCAGACATACTTCTCACTTACAAAATGGAGGACTACTTCCATCCTCCCGTTCAACATGCCAACAGCATCCCATTCCCCTTCACCGATACTTCAATATGGGCACGAGGTCAGACGCAAAATTCTAATCAACCGCATGCATAATTAATGCAGATTCCCGACTTGGAAAAACTTTGCTAGGCAATATCTTCCTCGGTAACGACATCGCACGACAGCAAGAAATAATTTATGGACGAAGTCGTTTAGGAAACATGCATACCTACATACATACGTACAGGCCCGCATATGTCGCGAAGTACAGAAGCTCGCGAGCTCGTCTAATCAATCGAGGAGATAAACGGATGCTGTTTTCGTCTTTTGCGAAGACGTTACACGTTCGTATGTACGCACGTAACCTGCAGATGTGCCTTTACGTCGTAAACGTTGATGTGGACATGTTTATCTGCGATTATGTGCAGCACATGTATGTAGGTTGAATAATTAAATGAAGGCAAGTAAGTATGAAGTGTGTATTATACGAGCGACTGGCTTGTTTTGAAATTTCGGATTAGGCGGGGAGGAATGTTCTTTTTTCTACGTTTTGTATACTTTAAAGACCGGATAAACTAACCCAGTTCCATATTTCTTTTTCCAAGTTCGTAAAATGTGAACGGAATAGTAAAATATCGTTATTGGCAACTGCCATCCAAGTACTGTCAGGACCATTTGTCCTGACGCTAAATCGACCCAGGTAACTTCCCCCTTGCACGCGGCAGACATTGTTTTTAGAAATCTATTTTTTTATTAGAACACATAATGGCACGTTGTTTACTTTTTGTTTTCAGCAATAAAACTTGTAAATTCGTTTTTCTTACTTTTATGGAAGAAACTTAAAAATATCCCGTTTCCGCCCTGTATATTCAGCGCCACCGCAAATTGTTTGGACAGTAATTACAGATATTTCGTAAGAAAGCAAGATAATATTGTCATCGAAAGAAATAAGCATTATCCTTATGCATCAAATTCGAACAGAAGAAAGTTCAAACTAAATTAAACAAAATTTCTAAGAGGAAATATTTTCCTATTATAATAGGAAAAGCCGCAATTAGTATTGGAAATTTCGTACGTTTTATAAGCAACATTTAAGAGCTACTCGCAGTATGGGATGTTAATTTCTTTTGACGTAAAAACGTAAATGGCGCTAAGGGACGGGTGATATCTGGAGCAAGGTCAAATAGTTCGTGTTTGTTTTATCATGCGGGCGATCAATTATGCGGGTCGACACTGCCAGGGAGGATTTCCAACATGTGATTGGAAAAGAAAGTCGGTTTTTTCGCAATTTAGAAGAATAAATATAAACGCTTGTAAAATCAGGATCATATGTGAAGTACATTGAAGTGTTGGTGACGCGAAGTTCGACGACCGCGCATTTCTTCGACAATATACCAGGTCTAGTAGTATGAAACCGGAATTTTCTTATAGATGGTGCCAGCGTTCAGTTTAATCACCATAAGACCCCTGTTACATAGCCATCGTCTTCTTCTAACAGCTGACGAAGAGTGTCAACAAACATTAATCCACGTTCCGTACACTAGTATATTTTGTTATAACCTCAAACATGTCAAGTTTCGAGCCTAATAACTACGATTTGGGGACAGCATTAATTTTTTGTTACCATTTAAAGAAAACTGCTGCAGAGTCGCATAGAATGCTTGTCGAAGCATACGGTGAACATGCTCTCGGTAAAACACAGTGCTCCGAGTGGTTCAAAAGATTCGAAAGTGGTGATTTTGAGGTTAGTAACAAAGAGCGTGGAGAGCCACCAAACAAGTTTGAAGACAAAGAGTTACAAGCCTTATTGCGTGAAGACGATGCTCAAACTCAACAAAAACTCGCGGATCAATTAAATGTATCGCAGAAAGTTATCTGCAATCGTTTAAAAGCTATGGGAAAATTTCAAAAAGTGGGAAAATGGATTCCGCATGAATTGAACGAAAGACAGCAAGAAAACCGAAGAACCACCTGCGAAATGCTGCTTAACCGGTTCAATAGAAAATCATTTCTCCATCGAATCGTGACAGGTGATGAAAAATGGATTTATTTTGAAAATCCTAAGCGTCGTAGATCATGGCTGAATCCAACCGAACCATCGACATCAACTGCAAGACCGAATCGCTTTGGAAAGAAGACGATGCTCTGTATTTGGTGGGACCAAAAGGGTGTTATTTATTATGAGCTGCTGAAACCTGGTCAAACCGTCAACACTCAACGTTACCAACAGCAAATGATAAATTTAAGCCGAGCAATAACTGAAAAACGACCGGAATATGCAAAAAGGCAGCACAAAGTGATTTTGCTGCATGATAACGCCCCATCTCATACAGCAAAACCGGTCAGGGGAACAATTGAATCGTTCAATTGGGAATTACTACCGCATGCGGCTTATTCCCCAGACTTGGTTCCATCCGACTATCACTTATTCGCATCGATGGGTCACGCTCTCGCTAACCAACGCTTCAATTCGTACGAAAATGTACAAAAATGGCTTGATAATTGGTTCGCTTCGAAAGAAGAAAAGTTCTTTTGGCAAGGCATCCATAAATTGCCGGAGAGCTGGGAAAAATGTGTACAATCCCCTGGAGGTTATTTTGAATAAAATATTTTTTATCACTTTTGAATAACAATCGTTTTATTTTTACAAAAAAATCCGGTTTCATACTACTAGACCTGGTATATTTCAGGAATTGCAATTCTTTGTGTCTAGTTTCTGCTTAATCAATTGCTTGTTCTTCTACATTCATTGACTTACCTCAGGTAATCTTGTAAATAAATTGAACGCATTAGTTATGAACAAACCCTGTAATATCGTAACCGAAATTCTAGACATTGTTGATGGAACAAGGAAACAATGGAATTCTGCCGGTACTAAAGAGGATAAGCGGAAACGGGAACAAGATGGCTCAATGGCCCCAAGACAATAGGTATTGCACTCATATCATGTATAAATTAAATCGAAACAGGAAGGTTATGGGGTAAAACAAGGGAAACAAAACACTTTTTATATTATATTGAAAAACTACATTGTAATTTTCATAACAAATGACAAGATAAAAAGTTATAACCAAATTCCTAGAATTCTGAATACATGAAGATTCTTGACTTTTGATAATACGTGTAGGAGAAGTACGCGGAGTATACAGTCAATCGTAATATTTATTTAAAAGTCCAATAATCGACAGACGTTTCGAGGTTCGATTTACCTTTTTCAATGTCTAAAATGTAATAAAGTCCAAAAATTAAAATCAAAAAAAAAAGGGGGAACCGAGGTGGTAGTAAAGAAAAGAAGGGAAAAGAGAGGGAAAGCCAAGCTTACCGGTTCAAATCCGATGTTTGGGGACAAAGACCCATCAATGCAACCATCCATTAATAATAAAATATCCCAATAAAAGCCAACCGTTAAAATTCCCAAATCAATTAAATTTAAACCTGTTTAAAAATTTAACCCTCTCCCCTTCTTCGCCCCCCTCTCCCCCTCTTCCCCACCCTCATCTCACAACCACAAAGAACGTGTCTGCTCGTACAACACCTGGCCACGGAAATTGCCTAGATCGGAAAGCAAGCGAGACGCAGGAGGAAGAAGAGAGAAGGACCTACACGCCGGCCCAGAATACCTACGAACAGGAAAGGATGAAAAGGAAGCACACAATTGACGTAAACGCAAGAATAGAGAGTTATGCAAAAATTAATAAGAGATTACCAAAAACTTTTGAAAGCATTTTTGAGGGTGCATGATACCCTCGAAGTAGAGAAAGAAGAAACCTCTAAAGAGCAAAAATATGTGAAAAAAATATTGATAAGATAAATATAAATTTTTAGATTCTGATCTTTTGCTAACAGCATTTGAGTTCAACTTGATAAAGCAACTCTTCACAAATTTTCTCTTCGTACTATTCGTTTCGGTGTATACAACTTTCGGATTGCTAAAGCAAAAGGTATGATTTTGATTAACAACGTGATTGGATAAAGTGCTCTAGGTCTGGCCGGTATGAAGTCTATTAAGCCTATGTTGGGCTAAGCGCTTTGCATGTGCTGTGTTGTTTCACCTATGTAAACTTCATTGCAATCATTGCAAGAAATTTGGTAAACTACATTAGTGTTAGATGTTCGTACATATGAGAGTTTAATTACGAAATTCGGCCATAATGTACTAATAGTGAAAGTAGTTTTCTAATTGAGCACAATTTTTCCATGGCGGGCTAGCCGACTGCGCGATTGTAACTACTACAGGAGTTTGTGGCAAAACAAGTTGTCTACTTCTGTTGAATCAAAATAGCTGCAAAAATGCGCAATTAGTACATTATGGCCGAATTTCGTAATTGAACTCTCATATGTACGAACATCTAACACACGGGCTTATATAGAGCTTCTATAGAAATGAAAACTACTTCACATAGTCGCACTGATGAACGGTATGACCGCGAAACGCGCGTCTGCAAATAGTGGAAGTAGTTTCCTAATTGAGCACAACTACATTAGTCTTCCTTAAAAGTGGAGCTTTTGTTTTAAGCTTCCGAAAAAGTGTGGAAGTCGTATTTTCTGATTGAGAAGCCCCCAAAAGGTTACATTTGCCAAAAAGTCTTTTATACCGATTGAAGATCGGTTCAAGGTAAGGTATAGTTGTGAACTTCTGCTCCAATGACTGTGACCGACTTGTCATGATGGAATTTTTGGATTTTTATTAGCCATGAAAGTTGTTCTGTTTTCTATGACAGATTTTATCAACTCTCGCGGGTAACGATTTTCTGATAGAGTATAGTTAATAATGTTAAGGTTTTTGCTTTACAAAAATAGAATTGCAGAGTAAGACATCTCTGTCAATCAAACTGATTAAAGTCGTAATCTTTTGTTTCCTAGGAGCATAAGAAAAGAAGTGAACGTGTCTCCCTGACAGTCTCCTTTCTATACCAATTGGTAATCAACGCTGTGTCCCTTCTAATGATGGTCACATCCAAAAAGTTAATTGACTGATTAGTCCCCTTTTCCAAAGTAGCATTAAAGCAGTTCAAAGTGAGGTGAATGTATTTTTCAGGTAGTACCAGAAAAGTATCATCCACGTAACGTACATAAAGAACAGGAACAAAAGGAAGTTTTGTCAAAACACACCTTTCCAACCTCTGTAGTACCATCTCGGCCAACACAGCAGATAATGGAGAGCCCATTAAAAGGAAAATAAGTTGTGTCAAACCACAACTTAATTAAATTGAGAAAGTTGCACTTATTGATACCAGTAGACCCCTCAATGTCTGTCCATTTTTCTTCTATGGCCTCTAAAGCTAGTTCAAGGGGCCTCTTGCGTATGTATATAGTACATATTTTCCCCTTCTTGTGCTTTCAACAATTTATGATTGTTACTTTCTAAATCTTCTTTTACTTCAAAATATGGAGCTAAACAATCTTTCAATTTTCGCAAAGATTTAGTTTCCTGAAAGCTTTTACCCCTCAAATCTGAGTTTAATTAAAAATACATCGTACGATATAAAAGTTTTTTCAGGCACGCTTAACGTGCATCCCAACTAGAAACAAACTGACACCAGCTCCTTTAACAATGGGGTTTCCCCGAAATTTGAGAAGTACAATTACGCCCAGCGTTACCAGCCAAAAATTGTATTCATTATTGAAGCTAAAACGTAATAAAATCGTAACAACTGTCTCATTCTTTTACCGTGTTATACGAACAAGATGACAATTTCTCCATCGTGTTGTACGAATCCGTCTTATATGAACCCGTTTTATAGGGGGTCTACTGTATATAGTGTACTAAATATATATGTCCTAGTTGCTTGTATACGGTTTATACATCTTCAGATTGTACATATGTATATACACATTACATTTATGTATGAGCAAACATGTATGTCCGTCCGACCACAAATATGCCACGAAATCTTCATGGCCTAAGGCGCGGAATTGCGGCGTTGATCGCGCCGTCTCTACAACCTTATTTACCTGCCAGAAGGATCACGGCTGCTGACAGATGACATTTTATACGTCAGTTAGTTATGATGTAGGTCTATTGTAGTAACCGGTGCTAACCATATCGGCCGCCATAATTTCTTTTGTGTCGCCGTAAATACTATCATAAATATTAGCATTGCGCGACGCTCAAGACCGAATATGATAATGTATTTTTCGTTTCGATGTCAGATATATATAAACTTGAATATAAATATATGTATGTATATACAGTATGGATTTAAACGTTGGAACAAAATCGCTAAAGCCTGTAAATGGTGGAAAAGGAAACGATCGGACACGTCAATCTTAATTTTCAAACGCGCAAGTTTTTACCAAAAACATATTTTGTGAATTCATTATCGTCGCAGATATGACAGCACCTTCTTTTCTTTTAAATGGTAACCCCGATTTTTGATAACGCCGCGCGCCGATTGGAGAAGAACGTTTTTCTGCATACAGAACGATGATTTGTGAGATAAGATAATAAGATTTTTTAATTAAAAATATTTCCTGTATTATTCAATTTTGCAATTCAAATTCGTTTATGACATCATTTAATATTTGATACTTTCCTCGGATATTCTAATCTTCAAATCCTCGATATTATCCGATCGATTTAGATACACTTTGGATTTGAGATAACCGCACAAGAAGAAATCGAGTGCAGTTAGAGCGGGTGATCTTGCTGGTCGTCCAATTGCTCCTCGCCTACCAATCCATTTCTTTGGGAAAATGCTACTAAGATAATTACGAACAGTTAGAGAATAATGTGGCGGTACACCGTCGTACTGGAATCATAAGGCGCTTTCCGGTAAAAGGGGATGTTCTGCATTTGGATGGCGAGTAACAATCTGTATATCTATATACAATGTATGTTACATACGTATGTACTAAGTATGTACCTAACCTTAATATTTCTAAGACGTTGGTGAATGAATTAAATTCCTATTTTTCAAGGGTAATTCCACGCAAACTTGGAGGTAATTCTCCTAATGTAAACTGACAAATAGCGCAAGATTTATTCAGTTTCCAATTTACATCTGTTAGAGGTAGTGCCCTTAGAGGGTATTTACATACGCTAAGAAACAGAAGTAGTATGGGTTTCGATGACAGCGTTGAAAGTAATCCTGCCCTGTTTTGATGTTGCCAATAAATTTCCTTATGATGTTATAAATACTCCACTCTCGCATGGAGCGTGCTCAACGGCTATCTATAACACCATCTTTAGAAAGGGCGAAATAACACAACCACAAAGCTCTAGGCCAATAAGCCATTTATCTACGTCTTCAAAAACATTAGAAATCATTGCATACCAGCAACGTTCAGTATTTTTTGTTAAATATAGTTTATTTAATCGTAATCAGTCTGGATTTTCAACTAAGAAAAGCACAAGGCAGTGTTTTTTGATTGCACTGAAACGATATTTTTAGTATACTAGATAGAGAATATGTGGCTTGCATTCCGTTCCTAGATCTCCCAAAAGCTTTTGACTCCAGGTATTTTGCTTATAAAGCTTTTTTATTATGACATCATACGAATTCCATAGGATTTGATTGCATCATATTTATCGATTCGAAGACTGTCAAGCTGAGTAGCACTAATGACTGCGTCTACTTCTTAATTTAGGAATTCATCCCGACAGTATCTTTGGTCCATTACTATTCGTGACATTTATGAATGAGATATTTTCAAATGTCTGCAGTTTTAATCATAAAGTCGTAAACTGATGATGGTATTTGCTGGATATTCACTTGCTGATCTTGTAGAAGATGGGTTAAATTTCATTCATACTTTCAATTTGTCGTTTTTCAGGAATAGATTACGGCTAAATACATTTGAAACTAATTGCATTATGTTTGAAACGTGAGTGAAACTACTTTGACGCCTAATGACATTGCTATTGGCGATTTTCTGTTTAATCTAGGTCAGTATTGGGCTAAATATGAGGACGAGTCCCGGTCGATTTTCGCAAAAAAATTATAGCGCCGTAAAGGTGACCTAAAAAGTGATAAATTATCTTAATAAAAGTTTTGCGAGACGTGCCTACCAGAGTCACAATTTCAGAAAAACGGTCTTACCTTGAAGTGTTTACGTTACGTTCAAACGAAATCTTCTTATGTATTTAATCCCATAAGTATAATTTATAATACATTTATAATAACTTTTATTCTTTTTCTACAAATATGCCTTCCATTATTAATATAATTTTCAGTTATTTACCAATAATTTTACATTGTCTGAGATGTTAAAATGTATGACTTTCTAAATGACATGTGACTAGTAGCAACCAGTACCAACTTAAATAGATGTATATTCATGTAATTCTTCTTATTCTTCTTCGAAGCGGTCTATTATTGAAGTTAAACGTTGGCTAAACGAATCGTTGCCGTACACACAAAAATTGAATGATGCACGAACTTGCGTATTCTTATGATTTTTCCTGTACATATTTATTTATTCCTTTTGTCGCGAGGTTGTTTTGGATGCGTATATCATACATAAAGAAAAGTTAAGGGGGCCAAGTCAAATCGTAGAGATGGACGAATCCAAATTTGGAAAAGAAAGTATCATCCTGGATATTTTGTAGAGGGGCAACAGCTGGTGTGGTGTAGTGTGGTGTGGGTTTGGGTCTGGTGGTGTGGGTTAGTTTGGGCCGGGTGGTGTAGTGTGGGTTTGGGTTTGGGTTTGGGTTTGGGTTTGGGTTTGGTGGTGTCGTATAGTTAGGGCCGAATGGTGTGGGGTGGGTTTCGTTCTGGTGGTGTGATTGGGTTTGGGTCTGGTGGTATGGTGTGGATTTGAGTCTGGTGGTGTGGGATAGTTTGGGCCGGGTGGTGTGGTGCGGGTTTGGGTTTCGTGGTGTGGTATAATTAGTGCCGGATGGTGTGGAGTGGGTTTCGGTCTGGTGGTGTGGTATAGTTAGGGTTTTATAGTATTGTAAAGTTCTAGGTATGATGATAGATAACAAAGTAAGATGGATCCACCATGCTGAATATGTCTGTGGTAGGCTCAAGGATGCCTGCTTCGCGGTCAAAATTCTAAGTAGAACAACAAATTTTAATACAACAAAAATAGTTCACCGGGCTTATGTTGAATCCGTTTTGAGAAATATGGAATAATGGTTTGGGAAAGCTATAGTGATTGTAACAGAGTTTTCCTATTACAAAAGAGACCGGTATCTATTATTTTGTTGTAAACATAAGCCTCTATTTACTTCTTACGAAAAGACACACAACTATAGAAATCGACATTTCATTAGTCATGATACTCTACTACACAAGTTAACTAAATCTGAGGAAATCGTTACTTTGCTTATTATAAAGTTCTTTAATAAACTGCCAATACATATTTAAAAAAAAACGAAGATAATTTTAATTAGTTGAAACGATCTGTTCTCGACTGCGTGTGCGGTGTTGAACCCCACAGTGTAAGAAATTGTATTGATTAGGCAGATGCATGGTGTAACTCTATATTGACGAATTAAAACCGTAGGATTAGCAATGGCTAAACCTCCGTAGAAATTTATTATAATTTTATTTATTATTATTATTATTAACGTTCATAAGAAAATTATATCTACAGTTAGCTGGTCACATCTTCCACTACTTCCACCACTTCCCAGTTTAACGGTAATTTTTTAATCACGAATTTTCTGTACAAGAATGCTTTTATAATACCACCACGGACATCACAAAATTTCAGTTTAGCAGATTACACATATTTCTTTAAATATGGAATTTTTAATAAACTTTAAAACATAATCGTTTAAATTGAAATTTTGTCTTTTATTTGACCTAGAAAGCGGTAGATTCCATCCGAAAGATAAGTCGTATTTAAAGAGGTCCCAAAATATGTACATACGTACCCAATTTAATATTTCTTATGAGACTAAAATTTAGAGTTCACATTCTAGTGTTCTGTTATTAGTTTAGTGTTGCTTCCAAATGAGATATTTAACGGAAATATTACGAATTGCAATTTTACTGATGCTTGCATATATGCACAGATGTCGAACCCAAATGACGGTGTTCGGGCGGTATACCTTTACTCGAAAGGGTCGGGTACCGAACAATTATTTTGTACTGTTATTATATTCTATTTTTAAAATAGCACCTTACAAATTCGGCGGTAACTGTCTAATAAAGCTAACTATTCATAGTTTCGGCCGTCTAACATAGTTTATGTTAAGAATAGTTTCACAGCTGCTACTACGCGGCATATTTACAATGTTGTTGTTTATAGGTTAATCATGGGTAAGAACCCTATAATAAATTACATTTACCTGGTCGTTTCTATACACTTTGTAAGAGATTTGTACCTAAGTTCTTGTTAAGTATTAGATCCGCCTCCAATTGTAACCACCAATCAAATTTAAGCAATCAATTCGAGACAAACATCCATATTACTGGATATACAAAATTTAAATAGAATAATCTAAGAGTTCTCAGGGAACACATGTTCTCTTAATTGTACATATCACAAAGCAAAATTATGTTAGTTTAATGAAATATACGAGTTTAGTAGTTGTCGAGTTTCATTAACCGCAAGGAGCGAATTTCGTTAAAACAAGAGAAATTCCACACAAACCAACACAACAATTCCTTCAAAATAGAAGGAGTTCAAACAGACGGTATGTACTGAAACTTTTCAATGAAAGATTTACAACCCTTTTCTCAAGGAACTGTATCTGAAATTAACGAACCGTTGCGATAATATGGCGATGCAAAGCTCTCGTTCAAATATTGAAGAAAATGCTGCGGAAACTGACGTTGGTCATGCAAACGCTTGACGATGTCGATTTGATATTTTGAGGTCAACAAATGCCAGCACAATCGGAATAAAAGCCAACTAATTCGTAGGATACAAACCCTAAAACAACACATACTTATTCCTTTCAAGAAAATCATTAACGTTGTGAAAGTGATAGGAGCACGCTAGGAATTTGCTATGCTTTCAGTCTAAAATGTCGTAAAATTTTGAAAAAACCTGTTCCGAACCAATTTCAGGAAAGAAACCCAATATACATGTAACATTACCTTCAAAATCTGCGATTTTGGAACATATTCTCTCAGAACGTACGACATACTTCAGATTGAAATTGAGGCGAACCCCCAGCTTGATCCTATCATTTCTGAAATGTTATTGATTTTAGTCTAAAGAATATAATTGCTTTTAAAATTTGAATCATAGAAATTAGTACTGTTTTTAGGTTGTGGTACCATCTGTTGACTACAAAATATCAAATCGACATCGTCAAACGTTTGTATGACCATCGTCTTTTCCCGCAGCTATTTGGTGTGAAAAATTTCCGGGGCTTTCTTCAATACTTAAAACAATGTTAATTATTGCATCGTCTTCAACAAACTGCAGTTCGTCTCCATAAAAAAGAGGCGGAACTTTGGACGAAGTTAAACTTCAATATGTTCAGGAATTAATAGAGGATGACCTAGACCGCCGAATTAAATTTTTGGAGCAAATCGTGGACTTAGTCGAGTTGGTAGACATTTTGCATCTTTAGAGAACATTCTTTTTCTGACGGGTTTACATTTAATGTAAACGGAGAAATCAATTGTCAAAACTGTAGGTATTGGTGTGACAAAGATCTTCAGCCGATATCCGACAATCACCACAGAATTTCAGAAATAGGTCAAATGTTTGGGCCAGCCTAATTAATGATGACGTAGTGGGACCTATCTGTTTAGATAATCTTACAAGACAAAGGCTTTTGGATCTTCTCAGAGACAATTTTCTTCCAGCAGTAATCCTCATCCAGAAAATCGAAATCTTCCTAAGAATAATAAAATAATAACGAATGTTTATTGATGTATGTTGTTGGAAATGTGCGTTTTTAGAAAGTATGCGAGTCGCAAAGTCGCAGCTAAGCTTAGTAGAAACATGTGCTGTCAAGAATGAATCAACAAACACATGAACCCGCAATAAATCATGTACAACGAAAAAAATTGTAAAGTCAAAGCTGAACTGTTTCTCCAAGAATAAGGATCGATGCAAAGAACCTACTTTTATCCCAAAATTATTTCTCATTTCTTTGTTGCCTCAATCCCAATATATACAAAAACAAAAGCCAGGTGCCCAGAACAAAGGAAAAAGAACAGAAAATATTGATATCATTATTACGTAACAAGTAATATTTTCCGTAATAATTACGAAACTGACTTCGTTTTAGTAATTGATTAAGCCTCCTCTTTCCTTCGAGACTCACTTTTTAAGCACCCAATAAATCACAACAATGCGAAATAAAATTCGGAACACGAAACAAACGATCGGCGACGTCTCGTTCGATCGGCTCCAAAGCAGTTTGGGCATGGTAGTCGCGTTCAAATTGACAGTCATAAAGATATCCGTAATGGCTGTTTTTTGAAAACCGACCGTGTCACCGACAATATATCATTTCTTGGTTGGCAGTTCGAGTTCTGAATGGCATTGTTCTTTTTTGTTGCGGATTCGTTTCGGTCATTGTTTTCCGAATTGTCGACACCGATACACCTATGCGGTGTACAGAAAGGCGTATAGGTAACATAATACATATATAAATATCCCATATATTTCGCGTCTTTTTCGCCTTCGTTTTGTACCTCTTTAATAGCGCATACTGGGGGCAGGGGGCTACTATGCGTTATAATAAAATGTATATATTATTATATATATAGTATTGGAATACTGGTTTTAGTAAGGGTTGTAGGTGACCATTGTGCAGTTATAGGAGACAAAATAGGAGTTGTGGATTTGTTATCATCGTTCATTAAAGCAATAAACGAGTCATGAATTGAGTCATTCATGTCGAAACTAAGTTCGGTTTCTTCCTCAGGCTCAATATCCTTATCAATGAGTAAAACGTTTTTATTTTTAGTGGAGTATATTTTTGGAATTTCCCTTTCATCATCACTGCTGTCATAAGAAAATTCTTCACTGTTGCAAAGTACTTTGCATATTTCGTCATCTATCATTTTTGATTTCTTCCGATACGAGTAAAGGCATTCATAGTAATTGTTTTAACTTGTGACTGGAATAAAATAAACTTTGCGCAGCAAATGAGACAACCTCTCACATCAAATGACTCAACATGAATAAAAATATTAGTATACACAATACCCCAGAAGCAGTCGTTACAAAAACATTGGTTTCTTGTCTTTACAACTAGCAACTAGCATGGAGTGCATAATGTATCTTATAAGATACAACCAATAAAAATGATTTTAAAACTAAAGTTGGGCTCATATTCGTTTAAAATTTTCTAAATAGTTAAAGTACACCATAGTCAACAATATACAGTGTGTCCCAGGATTGACGTTACAAGAGGTGTGATGGACTGAACATTTTTGAATTTTATTTTAAGATTGTAGAATTGAGCCCTGCTCGGCGTGAATAGAATTTTAAGAATATTTTCAGTTTTTGAAAAACAAGTTGGCCTTGACGGTGAAGCGAAAACTACTTTCTGTTCAGGTAACCTACCCTTTTTGTTCATGATACGTCAAAATATTACTAAAATAAGTTGTTCAGAATGAAAAATTACGGCTCTATGCAAAATTTCAGAAATATTTACGTATTTGTTAGATTGAACAAAATAAATTGTTTCTTTAAAGTTTGGGATGTCTGAATTCGCGTGAAATAAAACAATGGGAGGCCATGAAAACAAAATTGTTCATTAAACTTAAGTACTGTCAGATTACAATAATTTGTAGTATCCCTTAGTTTAAATTTCAATTAATGCTAGATCATGTTAACGTTACAGCAGAGAATTTACGTTGTTCAGTGTTATGGGCTCGGACAAATTGCACTAAGAGAGATTTCCCAATATCAGCCTTACACGTATGACTGCCATGCGAATAGTTAAGAAATTTCTTGCAACTGGCAGCGTTCTTAACGTAAAGAAAGAAAAGAAGAAACATGATGAAAACGATGCCGTAACTATTATTGCTCTTGATACGGTGGAAGAACATCCTAGACTATCATTGAGGGAACGTTCACGTAATCTTAACCTTAGTAAATTGGAATTACAAAGAATTTATAAGGCAAACAAGGTAAAGGCATTCAAACCAAAATTTGTGCACACTATCGAAGAAGGTGATGAAGGCCGAAGATTATTATTTTGTCTTACCATCGGGGAGAAATGTATTGAAGAACGAAATTTTTATAAAAACATTGTTTTTTTCTGACGAAGCAAATTTTACTACAAATGGCGTTGTTTCCTCTCAAGATTGTCGCTATTGGGCTACATAAAATCCAAACTTTCGGGTCAATTGTAGACGACAGTATTACCAAACAGTGAATGTATGGTGTGCCGTTTCATATCGTTTTGGGATTATTGGACCTTTCTTCATAGAAGGGCGGTTAAATCAGAATGTTTATATACAGCTATTTGAAAGATTCAGGGAAGAGTACTTACATGACTTGCCGTTGACAGAAAGACAAGCAATGTATTTCCAACAAGACGGATGTCCTGCACATTCGACAACACGCGTAGCTGAATCGATAAATTTGGTGTTTGGAGGAAAGTGGATAGCTGGAAATGGTCCGATTGCGTGGCCTACACGGTCGCCCGACCTCACAATATTAGATTTTTTATATGGGGTCGCCTCAAACTGGCTTTTCTCAACCAATACCCAACAGTAGAGAAGTACTAAAGGAAAGGATAAGAAACGGCGTACAGCAAATACACATCGAAGAAGTTCGTAACAGTTTCAGTGATTTCAGACATCGCCTAGAAAAGTGTGTACAAAATGGCGTTAGTTACATTGAATAAATAATTTATTATTATATTATGTACAACAATGTTATTACGTTTTGTAAATTTAATTTTTGAGTAAATACTACATGCAATTTATTTTGTTCAATCTAAAAAAATGACGGTTTAGTCAAAGTACGTAAATATTTCTGAAATCTTGCATAGAGCCATAATTTTTCATTCTGAACAACTTTTTTAGTAGCATTCTGACGTATCATGAACAAAAAGGGTAGGTTACCTGAAGAGAAAATAGTTTTCGCTTCACCGTCAAGGCCAACTTGTTTCTCAAAAACTGAAAATATTCTTAAAATTCTATTCGTGCCAAGTAGGGCTTAATTCTACAATCTTAAAATAAAATTCAAAAATTTTCAGTCCATCACACCACTTGTAACGTCAATCCTGGAACACACTGTATATAAATTTTTGCTAAATTAAAAAAACAATTACTAAAATAATGCGACTTTATTTCTCTTTATTTCTAAATATGTTGCAAATTTAAAATTTTGAGTTGTTTGCTATTTAATAACCCTAAATTAAAAGCTTTTGACTTAAAGTTGATACAGTATGAAAGGAAAAAAGGATCTTAGTAAAAATTGCTAATTTTTTTTTTTAATTGTGCAAATATGTAATGTTCTGTCACAGCGGTCATCGCACCAAAATCATTATTTAAAGATTACTTATGGTTATACAACCTTTCTTTTTAAATATTGTTTTGTCTGACCGATGTAACAACCATCACAGTCTTTACAGTTTATTTTATAAACTACGTTACTTTGTTTTTTTTTTTTTTATTTATTTTAGACTTAGTGTTAGTAAAAGGGATCTGTTACTATAATTTGGAATGAAAGTTCTGTTTATATTGTTTTCATTAAATTGTTTTTTTATTTGTTCGCTTAAACCTTTTTTATAAGGAATAGCGTTATAACATTTATTGTCATTATGTTTAATGCCTCTATTACATAATTTGTTAATTCTATTTTTTATTATTTTTCGTAAAAGCTATTTGGATAATTATTTTTATCTAAGATTTCTTTAACATCGTTTAAATTCTTTTCTCTAAATTCAGGATTAACTTATCGAACCGCTTGATCAACTAATCCGGTAACTACATTAATTCGATGTAATTTTGATGTTCCTGAAAAATAATTTAGGTGTCTTCCTGTATTGGTAGACTTCATATGCCAATTCGATTTCACAATGCCGTTATTCTGCATGACTGTCACGTTCAGGAAATTTAACGAACTATTAGATTCCCTCTCATACGTATGTAAATTTTAATCATGATAACTATTAAAGGAATCCAATACCTCATGAACACTACCCTTTCTATCGGAACAAAAACAGTCATCCACATAACTCCTGTAAAAACTTACACTAGAATTTACTTTTGCCAAACAAGTGTGCTCTAGGTCCTCCATTACCAGATTTGCGATAACATGGCATTTGAGATCAAACCCTGGCCAAAGATTTCTTTTTTCTAGTTTTGATTTGTCGCAATACTTGCGTATTGATAAAGACAGGTATTGAATGAAAATCGGCGGAAAGTAATGGAGACTACAACTATGTATAGCCATTACTACTCTAAATACATACATCAAATTATTAATCGAGAGTCTAAATCTGTAACCAGAACAAATTACTTTTAACGCAGTCGCTCCGTCATTATTCATCACAACGACAAACGGACAGAATCAGTTTCTAACGTGAAATTTTCCACTTCCTTTCGGCAGTCGGCGGCTCTAAATTTAAGGCGATTTTCGCATCGAATTCCGTATAATTCGACTGCAGCCGATTGCGGGGAATAATTGACGGTGAATCCACCGGAAGTTCGAAGCGATGATCGGCACGCGATGAACTTGGTACGTTTCCGAAAGCTATAATCGCCATGAAAAATCATCAAGCGCGTTAAAAATGGTGTTTTTAGGTTTCTAGCACCAAAGTGGCGGTTTGCAACGATGCATTCATTTAGAAGGTAATAATTTCGGATTTACGAGGGTTGTGTTTCTTCCGTAAAAACAAATAACATTGGCCAATAATTATATGCCGATAACATTAGTCAGAAGACGAATAAACACATTTTTGAACAGAATTTATTACAAAAATACACTCTACTTACGTGTATCCAAAGCTACATATTTTATGAACAACTTGTTTTACAAGACAACAAAATTTATTTGAAAAATTCATCGACTGGTGATGATCAACTGATGTGTCGCTTATTTGGACTTATTAACTCCTGGATGCAATCCTCATATTCATAGTCTTGTATCTGGGGGCATTACACACGGCCCTTTTTTGATAATTTGGGGTCATCATCAGCAACTTCTTCAGGCGTATTCCTCAAATTGTACCTACCACTTGACATCTACCATCGACATATACCCAACTTTAAAACCCCTCTTAAGGTAGATATATCACTTTCGTTCGTTTCAGGCCAATGTCGTGGAAGCAAGTATCAAAGGAAACCATTGATACTTGCTCTCGAAAATGCGGATTTTCTAAAGCAAATGATGAAACTTCCGCTTTTAAAGAACTGGACTGTACAGCTAGTCAAGTTCTTCGGAAGCAGAAGTAATGAAACTTGAAAAGGTTCCATCATTTACTTTATAAAATGAAAATTTTTTCCGCAGCAAGTTTTAACCCTATCCTGCCTAATGGGTATTTAAATGCCCAAAAAGGTGGAGATAGTAAAAAATTCTAACCAGACGAGAGATTATTGCTGCAACTTACATTTTTATTTAGCAGTCGTGATTGATTATCCTAGAAAAACTTAAAAGAGTATCTTTTTTGCTTTTACCTTTCGTTTCCATATAGGTAAAATGGAGGTTTTTTCTTTGTCGAAAAATGCTCGGAGAAAGTGTTGCCAAATAAAGGACACCCGCCCATTCTAGATAGTTTTAGACGTCCCCTCAGCAATGTAAAAAGAAATATTTCGAAATAATTTAAAAAATATCACACCAAAACCTGTTGGGTATTTAAATATCCATGTCCTATCCCAGGTGTGTGAAGAAGTAAAATTTCTTTCGTTCAAAGCAACTTCTACGGATTCCCAGGTACATATTTAAAGAAAAATCGTCAAAATCGTACGAGCCGATCTATGGGCAGCCATTAATGTGTTAATGGCTTTCCTTGGTACATGCTTCCATAACTTTTCTAGCAAATCCAATGCATCAAGAAGAGAAATTCCGTTTGCATCAGATTGATCTCTATTATCGAGCACAGTTTAAAAATAAACTATTGGTGTGTGCCATGTAGTTGTCCATTAACAGAATAACCTTTCGGGTTAATTGAGGATCCCACTTAACTAACCAATTGCTGAAAATTACACTTCCCATCAAAACATTTGCAGCAGAAAAGTTTTCCGATGACTAGTAGACCTCGCCTCAAAGAACAGTCACTCGCCCTTTCGATATTTAAAGTCCTTTAGACGCTTCATTTTTAAGCAAGTAGGTATCCTCCAAATACTACGAAAGTAGAGCCCAATCTCGTCTGCATTTTAAATATCTTGGAGTGAATGTTCACCAACAATTTTGGCCAGTCGGCCTTTATCCACGAACTGCTGCAAAATCAGCATATTTTCTTCACCATGAAGATGTTTAAATTTGAGAAATAGTTTCAAGAACTTGGAGGGAGTTGCAAATACAAACGAAAAAGTAGAAAATAAAATTCAACATGACTCTCACGTAATTTATCCCACTGAGACGTATTTATCTGGCAACTTTTACAAAAACTTGTGCAAGGACTGCACTACAGCCTGTATTTATTTTTCAAGTTTTTGTAAAAGTTACCAAATCTTTTTTTCTACTTTTTCGTTTGAAGATGTTTAAATCCAATATTCTTCCGCCTTTTCCATCTGTTGAACCATCCTTCAATTGCAAAGAAACCTTCGCCCGTAGTATTTGCTAGTTCTTCTACCTTTTGACGCATTATTGGTCAACACAACTTTCCTAAACCACATTTTTAACACCGACTCGTCCATTCTCTCCTTTGATTCATGTTTTGCGTTGAATTTTGGGGTACCTCAATGTTTGCCCTATTTCTTTAGGTCTTACACATAAATTTTATCTCGTTCTGGGTCACGTGTTGATCTTCTTCAATCGTGTGGCCCTCAGTATCAATGTTCTTCGGAACAACAATCGATTTCGGTCGAGCTTCACGCGATTCTTCACTGACGAAGGCACGACCAGGAAATTCTGTAAACTAATTGTCTAACAGTCTTTTCTGATGATGCTTCGTTATAGCCAAAGTTAAACGAAGCGATTCTATTCATTGTTGTTACACCTGTACTAGAATTGGAAGGAATCTCCGACGAAAACCTGTGCGTGAAATTTCCAATGTATCACAAAATTGCTTTTTGTTTTAAAGCATTTACTGTAAAGAAACTACCTGGTCAATTTCTAAGTTACCGCTGTCACGAATGTCCAATTTTACGAACATGGTAATAGCACATCTCAATACTCCAGGCAAATATCTATATAATATATATAGCAGATACTTTGAGCAGAGCGCCAGTAGATCCACCAGAAACAGATAATATTCTGAAGGAAGAGCTTCGCATTCACATGAATTTGCTGGTAAATAATCTAGCAGTAACTCCAGAAAAGTTAAGTGAAATTCAAACAGCTACTGAAAATGATCCTAACCTTCAAATTCTTGTTGAATATTGTCAATCTGGTTGGCCAGATACAAAAAGGAAAATCAAGGACTCTGTGAAACCCTTCTATAATTTTCGTCACGACATAGATTCAATTGACGGGTTAGTTTTTAAAAATAATCTTTTAATTATTCCACAAGTTCTAAGAAGCAAAATTCTGGAAATTATTCATGAAGGTCATTTAGGTATAAATAGACAAGATTATACAAGCACGAAATGTAGTGTATTGGCCAAATATCAGTGTCGATGTTAAAAACAAAGTAGAAAAATGTACTTTCTGTCTTGCATATAGGAATTCTAATCCTAGCGAACCATTGTTACCTCATGATCGCGCTACGCTTCCCTGGCAAAAGTTTGATATAAATTTTTTTATTTTAACCGAACTACTTATCTATTAGCCGCTGATTACTTTTCTAAGTATTTTGAAGCAGTAACTGTTAATTCAACAAATGCTAACGAAATCGAAACTAATTTAAGATCTATGTTTGCTCGTCTTGGAATACCTTCTTTTATAATATTGGGCAATGGTCGGCCCTATAACTCTGAAGAATTCAAATTATTCTTGGAAGAATGGGATATAAATCACCAAACATCAAGTCCTAATTAACCAAAAAGCAACGGACTCGTCGAGCGCATTGTTGCTACGGTCAAAAATGTATTCAAGAAATGTATGCAATCAGGTACAGATCCTTATATCGCTTTACTACAATATTGGAATACGCAACAAGATAGTGGTTACTCCCCTGCCCAAATACTTCTGTCAAGACAATTAAGAACGAAATTGCCGATTTGTCATAGCGTTTTGAAACCAAAAGACAAGAGCAAAAAATTATCATGACCAACATACAAAACAACTTCCGTCTTTATCTATAGGAGACGACATTCTTTATAAGAAAACGCCTATATCACCATGGTCACCTGCGTCAGTAGTGCAAATTGGTTCCGAACCAAGATCTTCTTTAGTTGGAACCCCTGAAGGCATTCAGTATCGTAGAAGCCGTCAACGTTTATTGAAACCGAGAGTAAGTAGACAAAAATATACCTTATCACCAGACAACGCTGAAGACAAATCAATGCCATCTATAAGTAATAGTTTGGAACAATCTAGCCCAAATCATAAACCTCTTAGCTCTGCTTTGGTTGACAGTCAAATTTCCATACGTGCTGGAACATATACAAGGAATGGCAGAAGAATTGTTAAACCACGTCGATTTGCTTTTATTGAAAATGACGACAGCACATAATTTAAAAAATATATTTGTTTCAATTTCTTTTGAACGGGACGTGTTGTAGTATCTCTATCATAGATGATGCGTCTCGCTAGCTGGTTGATTATATTAGATAGTGAGCTGTGGTAGTGATTAAGTAATGACAGTGTCATATAGTCGACAGATCGCACAGGTCAATGAACATATACGCGTGATTGCGACAAATTAGTTGTAGAAGTAAAGTTAGCAGCTTGCTTTTATTAGTTAGCAACACAACAGTAAAAACTTCAAAAATTTAATTGTGTTGTGGTAGACATATAAAGGTGTAGTTAGTATGTAAATGCTTGGTTGGGCAAATGTTCCATAAAATATTTTGTGCAGCTGTCCCTCAGCTTCAGTTTAGACAACGCCCAAATGACATCAATAGAATATTCTGTTGCTACCAGAAAAGAAATTTATAAGAATTGCCGCGGATTGGAGCTGTAGAAATAGGATAATCTCGCGGCCTGTTGAGTTTAGGTTTTCGAATGGTAAACATGCACCTAGTTACTTTACCGAAGAGTCGTGAGGGTTGTTCATTCCAACTTTGTTTGGGATCTGTGGGGATTTGAACCCATTATTTATTTCATCATGTTATCATTCAAGAAGGTAATGGATTTAGTTTCATTATTATTCAGTTTTAGTCAATTATTTATCATACTACCCCTTCATTCATAATTAGCACGAACTAAGAATATGATAATTTGTACATACATATCTGGTGACGATCGTGTTGGGCCATTCGATATCCATAACATATATATAATCAAAAAACCTTTTACCAGTGAGGAGTAGGGGCAATTCTTGATCTAATTCTAACCGTGTATCAATTTATGCCAGTCCCCCTTTCCATGTCAGTCCTCTGCTTTCCAAAATCTTGTTTATCACCTTGTTCCAGGTCTCTTTAGGTTTTGCCCGCTTCATCTTTGTCGTTGTTTTTGCTTCCCATATTTTTTAGCTAGTCTTTAACTGTCCATTCTCTCGAGGTGTCCCCACCAACTCAGTTGTCTTCTTTCGATGAATTCTAGGTTGGCTTCAACTTAGAGGTCTTCCCCAATCTTCACGTTCCTTAGTCGATCTCTTTTCGTCACCCGTCCACCTCTTCCCAAATATTTCATTTCCCCTGCTTGTATCTTGTCTTTTTGTCTTTGTAGCAATATCCATGTCTCACATCCATAGGTAATTGTTGGTCGGTAGATAGCTTTGTAAACATTGACGTTTTTTTAATCCTTTTTTTCCTATAAAGTTGTTGTGCATTGCATAATAGACTTTTATTGAGTTTCCAATTCCCTCATTTACTTCCGGTTCTTGATCACCTTTCCGGTCTACCAGCACTCCCAGGTACTTGAACTCATTTACTTGTTCTATGTTTATGTTCTCAACTACTATATCTATTCTTTCATCTTCCTGCGCCAATATCCGTAACATAAGATAGTTCAGTAATTTGAAACACCCAAAATTTTTTTTGCCAACTCTATCATTTCTGTGTCATTAACTTATTTCGAACCTTGTTCAATTTTAAAATGACAACCAATCGCGTATTTTTCCTATAAAAACTTCGCGATGGATCACAAAACGAAAATATTTAAGAAAAGCCGTTGTCACAATGGATCATGGATAACAATAACGACAATACCAAACATTTCTCCCATAGCCTCAACAATAAATACAACCAAGAATGCCGCTCGTTCGAAATACCGCTACGCCAATAATTATACAAGCAGAATCGAGATGAATTTCTCTTTTAATTGGATCGGTATCCTAAGCGCGATTCGGCGAAGAATTGCGCCTTTATGTCGCTTGCGAAATTCCATTTTTGACGTCTTAGCCGTTACGGCTCACAATTTTCGCGTACCTAACGATATTTACCCGCGACGCGAAACTCAGCAGGTGACTGCATTTAATGGTCGCAGAAAATACCGGGGATATATCTTTCGGTGACGGTTTTACGAGACGCATTCGGGGCATTTCTACGGTAGATATTAGATTACCGGATGGATTTTATTATTAATGCGAAAAGTGACAGGATTTATGAGGATTATTACGCAAGGGATCGCTCAGATATGGTAGAAGTGGTAGTTGTAAAGAAATTGAATTAATACGTGTTTGCCCGAAGTGATACGGATTCGAGAAAGGAAGCTATATTGTGTAAGCATTGGTGGTACGAGAATGGTCGTTTTAGTGTTGCAAATAGTCGTAAAAAAATAAGCAATACGTCGATTAAAAAGGCGTCAATGCCTTTCTAAGTATCCCTTGCAAAAATCTGATCCCATGCGTTCAAACCAATTCTCGCAATATTTTCGCCACTCTGAAGTTGGTATCTCAAAAACACGGCCTTTGAAGGCTTTGACAGGTTTTTCTCGGTGCTGGAAATCGCTGTTTACGCGTTTTCCTTGATACTCGGGAAAAGAAAGAAATCGTTAGATTAATACGAGAAATGAGACATTAACTCGTTGATGTTTGAGAGCAGGCATTATTAGGATGCAAAATGACTTGACGTTTCCGTTTGTTTTTCATGATTTCGTCGATGACTTGAGGCAGCCAAATTGTTGTATACCATTCAGCATTAATTATTTTTCCATCCTCTAAAGCAGTGTTTCTCAACCCCCCATGTGGGCGTTTTTCCATGCTGTGGGGGCGATTAGTAACAATTCATTTTTTGAGGGAGTGAAAAAGAAATATTTTATTATATTTATTAAAATGTTATAATACTGGTATTTAAACGAGCAATTCTTGTATATATATATATATATATATATAAATATATAGAATACCTGGGGTTTCCGGGAGAAATCGATCTAGCATGGTTCCGGTCCCGGGAAAATCCATTTTGACCCGGTTTACACACATTTCTGGTATTGCGGTATATGAAATTGGTTATCGAAAATGACTTTAGCAATTTTTATGCAATTTAGTATCTGGGGATTTTCGAGAACACAAAATTGATCTAGCATGGTCCCGGTCCCGAGAACATTTTTGTCCCGCTTTTACCTATCTCTGGGGTACATAAAATGTGTTACCGAAAATTACTCTCAAAATGTTGTTACAATTCAGTACCTGCGAGTTTTTGGGGACGAGAAACCGATTTAGCATGGTCCCGGTCTCGATTCAATCCATTTAGTTCAGGTGTTCACCCATTTCGGCCTAAACGTAGGTTAGCAACTTTTTCAACATCATGCAGCCAAGCGAAATTATAAGTAATTAAAACTTTACTGGTAAACCATAGATGGCGCTGAAAGTAGTATGTTAATAAAAGAAAAATATCTACGAAAACTAACAACAACATGTAAATTCACATACTTTTAATCTTATAAACTTTTAATATATATATAGTTGAAATATACAATATAAATTCAAATACCAAAACTAAAATAAAGGGCGTTATTATTTGGTTCAAAATTATTAAAAAAGAGTTCCGAGCAAGGCTGGCTCCACCAGATACTTTTATTAATTAGAGCTGACCCTTGATATTCGCGCCCTCTGTATTCGCAATCCTATTTTTACTGCCATTTTCCAGTATTCGCGATTGTTCCCTGAATTCACGTAAAATTTCCGTATTCCCCCGATCTACTGTTATTCTTATCCGTCATAATTTACATAATATCCAATTCACTGGTAAAGTTACAGGTGCAGATCACGAAGCTGCCCAACGGTATCCGCGTCAGCTACAAAGAACAACTGAAAATGATGGATACTCAGCTAGACAAGCTTTTAACGCTGACGAAACCAGGTTGTACCGGGATCGCATGGCATTTCCAAGGAGAAGAAAAGAAGCACCTAGTTTTAAAGTATCAAAAGATAATCACAGAACTGAACAGAAGAGGAACAAATTGTGGAACACCAAAAAATGAGGGATATATTAGGGACCAAAGTAGAAATAGAAGCTCTTAAAAAATCTAACTTAATTCCACAGGTTATGGACACGCCCATATATATTGTGCCAAAGAATCAAAATGTGTTAAATGAACAGAGATACACCGTACTAAAGACTGTACTAAGCCAGTAAATAATAAACCAAGCCAGCTACCGAGAAGGTATTGTAGCTAAAGAGTTGCAAAAATTACACTAAATAGAATGAAAGAGGTAGAAGAACCAAAACAACCAAAGAGGCTGAAGTTAGGGAAAATATAAAGGTAAAATGTAGGTAACATAAACAGATCATATAGTCAAGTACTAAACGACTCGATACAAACAAACGAACGAAAATAAAACGTTAAAGAAACTAATTCTAAGCAAGTTAAATGAACAAGCGAAAATAATTAAAAGCTTTGACGAAAGGTTGAAAATTAGAATATGGCAGTCAAGGAGCCTTCCCCAAAATTATAAATGGCTTCTGATCTTAGAATCATGAGCTGGAATGCCAATGGACTCTTACAACACCAATAAGAATTATAAGCAGTCCTTGACACAAATAAAATAGATATTTAATTAATTAAAGTCTAAAAGTTATAAAGTATATCACACCATACATCCAGATAACTCTGCCAAAGGAGGCAGCGCAGTAATAGTTAATGAAAATATATTACATTATGAAGAATTAGGAAATTAGACACCAGGAATCCAAGTCACTTCGATTAATGTAAGGACAAAAAACTATCGGATAACAATGGTAGTAGTCTACTGCCCACCAAGACATTCACTGAAACGAAAGCAATATTTTGAATTTCTAAACAACAAGGAAATAGATTGATCATTGGAGGGGACTTCAATGCTGAAAAACAAAAAACACAAGACGAAGAACTTTATAAAGCCATGAAACAGTTCAGACGGGAAAGCCAACATACTAGCCGATAGACATCAATAAAATACCAAATTTTATTGATTTTTATGTGGCGAAGAACATTTCTGCAAACTACGTACAAATAAAAGAAGGTGGGGATACTGACTCAGACCATTCCTCAATCATCTTAATTTTTAGTCAAAATGACATATGTAGAAGAAGAAGCTAACCCGACATTAGTTAATAAACAGACAGACTGCTGCGTTTTTCCTCTATTCCCATTTTCCAGATCTTCTTCACCTTTCTGTTGTCCTTCATTCTATCCATATGTCCAAACCACCTTAGCCGATTCTCTTCCAATTTATGCAATTTCGGTTGCGTGTTACACTTTATACGTATTATTTCATTTCTGATACGGTCACGTCTAGTCATTCCTCTAGCAGCTGGCCGATATCGCATCTCGCATCCTTGAATTTTACTTCTATTTCTTTCATTTAATGCCCACGTCTCACTACTATAGAAAACACCGGTTCATACACTATTTTAACCTTCCTATACTCACGCATACGGTCTGTGAGACCGATTTATATAGTATAGTATACGTCTTTCATTTTGACGTGAGTATAGGAAGGTTAAACAGTATAATTTGTGTATTCAGGATCCGGTCCTGGTTTGTTTGTGATAGGTCGTGTGAAACAACGCTCCGAAATCAAACTCAATTTTGGATGGTATCGTGCATTTTGTTTTACATGATAGTGATATAATTAAAAGTGCAAGTGAATATATGATTATTGGACATATAAAACAAGAGGTAAATTATTTATTTATTTATTGAAACGATAAAACAGCAAAGAGCTTGGGGCGCAGTTTTTATCGCTAATCGCTGTACGACGGGGATAGGTAAACAGGTGTTATCGATAGACAACAGGACCCCAGTCAGGACAATTTTGTGCGCGTGCAGAAAATAACCAACGGAAGATAGTAAAGAGGAAAAAATTGATATTCTAATGAATATGGTGAAAGACCTTACAACAGAATTACGTAAAACACGACAGAATTACGGGGAAATAATGGGAAATCTGGTTCAGTCCAACAAGCAGCTATTGGAGGCGAATACCACAATAAAAAGGGAAATGGATGAACTGAAAAATGAGATGAAACGTTTTGAAAAAAAAAAGAGAAAAATAACATAATTGTTGAGGGTATAAAAATAAATAGTAGCAGTACAGAAGATGTAAGTAACGAAATGGAAAAACTTATCAAAATTCACTTGGAAGTAGACTCTAAAATGAAAGAAGTTCGCCAAATCGGTACAAATAAATATGTGATTGAATTAGAGAATCTCGAGAATAAAATAAAAATAATGCAAAATAAAAGAAAATTAAAAAATGTTGTTGATCAGAAAATATTTATCAACAATGATTTAACGGTAAAAGAGAAAGAGATATTCAAAAGGAAATTTGGGCAAGGGCAGAAAAACAAAAACAAGATGGCCACATAGTAAAAATTGGATACCGTAAATTAAAAATCGATAACGAAAACTGGTTGTGGAATGATGTAGAAAATGATCTTACAAAGACATTAGAAAATAATATAAAGAAAAGGCGGTTCCCAAAAAACTAACTAGCGAACAATCGGCACGGAAAATACAAACGAACTTGGCGAAGACAACGGATAAAAGAATTTAAAATAGAAAGATAATGAAAATTGCAACGTGGAATGTAAGAAGTATTACTGGAAAGAAGCATGAACTTATGTATGAATTTAACAAGGCCATACTTAACATATTGGGTGTAACCGAAATTAAGTTACAAAATTTTGATCTTCTCGTACCATCCGTAGACGTACGTTTCGCGGTTATACCGCTCGTCAGTACGGCTTTGCGTAATACGTGCGTAGTGAGAGAATTCATATCGAATCCCTCTCACGTGTACAAACATCAATGTACCGAAATTAAGAAAAAGGCCAGGGAATGATCAAAATGAAAGAAGGACATATTTTAATCTATAGCGGTGTAAAATTAGAACAAAGGGCAGCTGAAGGCGTGGGATGCATAATAAAAAACGATTATGAACACGCTATAAAGAAATGGGAGTTTATATCTGAGAAAATATTAAAAATTGAAATGGAAATAGATCAGAAAACAAACACTGCACTAATAATAGTTTACGGACCGGGTAAAAACGAAAGGGCAAACCAAAACGATGAGTTTTGGCAGAAATTGACAGATACAATAGAAAATGTTAAAGGCAGGTTAATTCTGCTAGGTGATTTCAACAGTAGAGTCGGGAAGAGAAATAACAATGCAGTTGATGTCATAGGCGAACATGGAGAAATACATATAAATGACAACGGTAGGAGACTGATAGATTTCTGCATGGAGAACAATTTAGTAGTAACAAATACTTTCTATGAGCACAGAGATATACACAAGTTTACTAGGGAAGTCAAAAGCAGAGAAGAGAAATCGATAATAGATTACGTGCTAATTAACAGACCGTATATAAAGAAAGTACTGGGTACAAGAGTACACAGAGCACTGCTGGCAAAAATGAGACTCAAGGTAGAAAAGAAAATAGCAGAAGACATAACATAAAACATAAAAAATCAGAAGAAGTTATAGAAGAAATACACATAGCAAAGAATTACTACGACGAAACAGAAATACGTATTGAAGAAACGCAAGATGCATGGAAAGATATGGAACTGGAAGAAATGTGGGAAAATTTCAAGAAAATAATGTTAATGACAGCCAAAACCGGTATGTGGAGTAACAGTTGCAAATAACAATAGGAGAAAAACCAAGTGGTGGAATCAAAGAATAAAACAACAAGTAAAAATTAAAAAATAATTATGCAAAGAGTACTTAGGGAAGAAGTCAAACGATAGCTACAAAAAATATAAAGAACAACGAACAAAAGTAAAGGAAATGGTAACACAGGCAAAGAAATAATCACGGGAAGATTTCGGTAGGAAAATGGACTAGGATAGCCGTACAAACCAGAAGTTATTCTATAGAGTCCTAAAACATTTGAGGAAAGGGAAACAGCAAGGCTTTAGACAAATAAAAGCAAAAGATGATAAACTACTAACCGATGAAACAGAAATCATGGAGAGATGGAAGGAATATTTTCCTCTCCTAGACACGAAAAGCCAAGATAATGCCAAGGAAGAGCTGTATTCAGAAGACAAGATTGACGAGGAAGATAAAATAGATGTATAGGAGGTAATTGAAGTTATCGGAACAATTAAAAAAGGGAAATCAGCAGGACACGACGGAATTACACCAGAGATGGTAAAATCTCTGGGCAAGCTAGGTATTGATATGCTAACCGACCTCCTCAACAAATGTGGGAATTCAGGAAAAGTGCCTGATGATTGGAGAATTGGAATAATAATTCCAGTATACAAGAAAGGCGACAGTAGAAATTGTACAAACTATAGAGGCATTACACTACTTAGTATTATTTCCAAAATTTATGAACAAATAGAACGACGACTAAGGAATAGCGTGGAAAAACAATTGGCAGAAGCTCAGAGTGGTTTCAGGGAGGGACGAGGCGTTCAAGATCACATCATCAGAATAAAACAGATGATCGAGAAAACCAGACTGAAGGATACACAAGTATACCTTGCTTTTCTAGATCTGGAAAAGGCTTTTGATCAAGTATCACAGAAAAATATGGGAAAGCTTAAAACAAAGAATCACCGAGCCAAAATTAATAATCGCAATTAAAAGTTTGTATGATGATAATAGATGTTACGTCAGAAACAGTAACATGAAATCAGAGATATTTCGGATCAGTGAAGGCCTGAGGCAAGGCGGAGTAATGAGTCCAACATTATTCATCATTGTTATGGATGATATATTTAAAGAAATAGAGAGAAAAGTTAGCACAGTATACGTAGGATACAATAAACTAAGACCAGTGGGCTTATCAACATGTGCTTTTTCCGATGATCTGATGGTTTGGGCGTCAAAAGAAACTCGCCTGCAAGAAAATCTAAAAATGTGGGACGAAGAATTGGGTTAACGAAATATGAAAATTAATATTAGTAAAACAAAAGTGATGGTCATAGGAAATACCAACAAGAACCTGAATATAGAAATAGACAAAGAGAAGCTAGAGCAGGTAGATAGCTACAAGTACTTAGGCGCTCTAATAGATGGTGAGGAAAACATGGAACATGAAATAAATGAAAGAATTAGTGTTGCAGTCCGAATGTACTTCTCCTTAAGTAATAATTTTATTGGAAAGAAGGAAATAAGCAGGAAAACAAAAATGACAATTTACAAAACTGTATTCAGACCAATTTTAACATATGGCAGCGAATCATGGATTCTGTCGAATAGACTAAAAAATTAAATACAGGCAATCGATATGAAATATTTAAGAAAAGTGAAGGGAATAACCAGAAGAGACAAAATAAGGAATGAAATAGTAAGAGCGGAGCTACGAGTGGAGTCAGTTTTACACGTCATTGAACGGAATCAACTTAAATGGTTTGGACACCTGTGCCGAATGAAGGATAAGAGGCAAGTAAGAAAAATCACGAAAAATCTAAAAAACGAGGCAGACCTAGGAAAACATGGAATGATGAATTAGCAACAGTGCCGAGGAAAAGAAAAGTTTCTTGGAATAAAGCTCAGAGAATGAACAAAAAGCAAGGAAGATTGGCCCAAATTCGTTCACGCGACAGAAAAATGCCTTACACCTATTGGTAGACAAGACGTGGATTATATATTATATATATACAGGCTGTCTCATTTCGGAGGGCCAAATTGAAATATCTCTCTTATTATAGAATATATCGGAAATTCGTTTTAATAAAAAATATCACATTTTTCACGCACTACAATATGGTTAAAACAAAATTCCGAACCACAGCCTACTTTTCGAAATATTTTCGAAAAATATGAAATTGAGGAAAAATTCGAGGCTTTGTAACTTTTTTATTTTTGAAAATACCAAAAAACGTTTTAAATGAAAGTTGGTGGTAAAACATTGCTCTTTCGAAATATCAAGGAAAAAGTGGTGTAAAGTTAACATTTTCAGCTGTACTCTCTTGAACCGCCCAAAAAATAGATAGAATCAAGTAAGCCATGCCACTCCTAAATAGCCCCTGAATTGGCTCTATAGAAAATACCATACACAATAAACATATTTTAGTTAAGTCTGTAAATTTTTGCAATTTTATAAAATAAGTATCAGAGTATTTGTACTAGTAATCTAAAGAAATCAAGTAGCCATTGAAACAAAGGTTTAGCACAAAAATGTGTCAGACAAAGAATACTCTGGACTCGTTCACTTTAAAGTTATCTAAAAATTGTGACAATGTGACTTGCCAAGCTATTCTTATGTACTCTTTATTTTATTTACAAAATTCTCTTATGCTGTGGAAAATAAATAATACTCGCAAGGTAAAACGAAAGTTTAATTAGTGACAAACATCAAAATTAGGTAAAAAAGTAATTATAACAGATGTTCAAAATGTCCTCCGTGGTTCCTTATACACAGTCGGGCTCTGGAGTAAACACCTTTATTTGCATTTTCGATCATCTGTGGTCTAATTGCTTCACAGGCTTCCCTCATTCTTTGTTTGAGGTCGTCAACATTTTGCGGAGTATCTGAATAGACTTTATCTTTAATGTAACCCCATATGAATAAATCTAATGGGGTAATATCCGGAGACCGTGCTGGCCACAAGATTGGTCCATGGGTTCCTATCCACTTTTGGGGATAGTTTTCATTCAAATAATTTCTACTAATTAAAGCATTATGGGCAGGAGCACCACCTTGTTGAAAATATTTAAAGTTTAACCTATCCTAACCTAACGGCAATTCTTCGATATATTCAAACAAGTTATTCTGTAGAAAGGTAAGGTATCCTGCTGCAGTTAATTTATAATTATAAAAATAAGGTCCAATTAGTTTGGATCCCAATACACCCAACCAAACATTTACTGAAAACCGTTCCTGAAAAGCTGTTTCTTTATGCCAAGAAGGATTTCTATTGTGCCATTTATAGTGAATGTTTCTATTAAAAATCCATTATTTGAACAATTGGCTTCATCTGACCACAAAATCTTACTAGAAAAAGATGGATCGTTCCTCTTCTTGTTCAAGATCCATCTACAAAATCGTAAGCGCCTTGGTTTGTCATCTTCTCTTCAATTTTGGACTTTTCTTAATCTGTAACACCTGTATCTATGTTTTTTAATATTCTTCTGGCACTGTCTTTACGAACGTTACAAAACCTCTCTATTTCCCTTAAAGAGACATCTTGATCGTTATTGGTTTTATTATTAACGTAATTTAAAACTCTCCTTTGTGCTCTTACACTGTCCACAACTTTTTGCTTCGTACAGCACTTTTTTTAAAAGAACCATAATTTTTAAGATTATGTGCTAATTTTACGAAAGTTCTTTTATTGGGATGCAGTCCATTTGGATATCTACGTTGATATTCCAGCAAAGCTAATCTTGCATTAAAATTACACTGGCTATAAACTACAAACATGTTAAATTTTTCTACATTAGAAAGCATTGTCATTAATCAAAGTCAACAAACAACCCATATAACACAAACACACGAACAAACTAATTTATAATTACTTTACACCAACTCGAACAAAGATAACTTATCTGACATTTAAGCTAGAACTTTGTTTCAATGGCTACTTGATTTCTTTAGATTACTAGTACAAATATTCTGATACTTATTTTATAAAATTGCAAAAAATTTACAAACTTAACTAAAATATGTTTATTGTGTATGGTATTTTTATAAAGGCAATTCAGGGGCTATTTAGGAGTGGCATGGCCTACTTGATTCCATCTATTTTTTGGGCGGCTCAAGAGAGTACAGCTGAAAATGTTAACTTTACACCACTTTCTCCTTGATATTTCGAAAGAGCAATGTTTTGCCATCAACTTTCATTCAAAACGTTTTTTTGTATTTTCAAATATAAAAAAGTTACAAAGCCTTGAATTTTTCCCCAATTTCATATTTTTCGAAAATATTTCGAAAAGTAGGCTGTGGTTCGGAATTTTGTTTTAACCATATTGTAGTGCGTGAAAAATGTGACTTTTTTATTAAAACGAATTTCCGATATATTCTATAATAAGAGAGATATTTCAATTTGGCCCTCCGAAATGAGACAGCCTGTATATATAATTTTTGTATTCAAGTGTATAAAATCTGGGCTGCCATCGCTCCCTTTGGATTAGTCTTCCATCCCAGATACTTATACTCAACTAGTTGTTTAATCATCTCCTTGTTTAATTTTAAAGTTGCTTTCATTTGTTCTTTAGCTCGGTTTTAGCACTATTTATCTTCATTTCCAATTGGTTTAATTTCTCATCCCAAACATTTATATTAGTTTGTATATCTTGTTCCAATTTAATAATCATTACTAGGCCACGATTTTCAAAACTTTCCTGACGCCATAAGTGAGTATGGCAGGAGTATCAGGAGGATGATCTGGAAATTCCATATTTCACTGCTCCAAAACTCTCAAAAAGGGATGATTCGTCGTTTCGATGCACGGCGATTACTTCCGGTGTTACTGTGGTAAATCATTCTCGCAGTTAATGGTAAATTAATCGACATAATCTGTTCTTGCAAAAGGAAATATAGCTGGGTAATCTGTCTTTGAGACAAAGTTAACGTTATAACGGAAAGGCCCCTACATTTGACAACTTTCACGTTTAATTACATACACTGTCTTTGAAACTGTATCCAGGACTTGTCCCCATTGGATTATCATTTCAGTGCTTATCGAGTTCCTTCGCTTTTTTGTGTATATTTTCTCTTCCTCCCTTTTCCAAAGACAAGCTTCGGGAATGCACCTATTCCTATTTACAACTCAACGTGTACCGAGATGCTTTGTCGTTATCTCAACCGCAGTATATTTCCACCTGGACGATATGCGAGAGGAAAATTAATAATTCATTTCTTATATTGTTTGTTACGCTTGCTGTAGGTATGCATACAAGTTTCGAGCCTACATCGGAACGTGAACCGGTCAGCACACTATTATTATTAAGACAACGTATGCAAGGAGGTTAAGACATGCATATTTCCATGTAGGCATCGCTTCTAAATAAGACCGTGTTGTATTATAGGTATGTAGGTATACGATCTAAGCAGAGGTAGTATACGCTGAGTATGTACATTTAAAAACGAGATAGAACAATTTATGTAATTATTATACGTTTTTATCAGAGCCGCAATCAATTAACGATAAAATTACAACTTCCAGCGCTGGCAGTTCTTGCGCTGGAAACGCGAAGCGAATTTTTGTCAGGACGACTTATGTTCTCTCGATACGGTCCGGTTAAAACCGACGTTTTCATAAAATTGTAGTCGGGTGAAAAAAGGGAAAAGATCGTCTAGCGAGATTGTAGCTTGTTGAGTGCTATAAATTTTAAAAGGAAATCGCAAAGCGAAACTGATACCGTTCGTTTATGAAATTTACCGGATCGTATCTCCCTAGAAAGAGGCGTCAAAACTGCGTAAAATTACTCGTTCGGAATATGTTTAGAACGTATTTCCATATAATCGGTTGGAATTGGAGGAAAAGTGAGTGAACTTTCAGAGAAATTTTCACAAACGAAAGGTGTTCAGCTCCCGGTATAGTTTCTAGTTCGCTGCGTTAACTAAACATTGTAAACATCAACGACGAAAATCATTTAATATAAGGTAAAAGTGAGTGAGCTGCAAATCATTCTTACTTGCTCTTCTTTCTTTTTGGGATTCTTTGTTACTGGCTTCTAAAGCGATTGGTGAAAGGGAAATAAGAAAAAGAAAAGTCAGAAACGTAACCGATACGGAAATTCGTTGCTAGCCCAATGAAAACGGCGTAGGTTAAAGTTCGAGAATTTAGTAATAAGGCGCCACTCTCCAATTATAGAACTGGATCACATCTGTGAGTGTCTGAAGTCAGGGGAACCCTCCAGCTTCTTTCGTAGGTAATACGAGGTTATCAGAACCGTCTACGTGCTTGATCTTTTATTCGGTCGCGAAGCGACCAGCAAAACTACTACAAAACGCTCTATTTAAAAATAACACGAAAGAAATAAAAAATGAATTGAGGCGAGAGGACGACGTTTAAGAGCACTTTATTTATCACTTGAGGTGTAACGATTAAATTAAATTCAATTAAACTAGCTTCTTATCTTAGGTTTACACACTCTCGGTAACCCTTGGAAGTTCAGCGACTTTACAGCTTTGGCAGACGTAATTGAAACGATAATATATGCAAGTGACAAGTAACTGTGCTCCCCTTAAACGACTAAGAGAACTAATTGTATCGTTCAACAAATATATTATTAAAGCACCTGAAAACCAATCTGATCTCCTCCCCTCCCCTCCTCCCCCACTTAAAACACTAAAATAATTGAATATTTCTAAAAGTAAGAAAACCCCTGTTTATTCGAACACAAATCCTCGATTTCCTAACTATAAATTAACTATAAGCTTCTAGGGAATTCTTCCCAAAACGCAACGAGACAAAAATATAAACAAAAGCGGGACTTAAGGTAACGTATTTCCGATTGTCAAACTTCGTACGGCGTGGTAATCGGTATCGTGACGGAAACTGTCCAAGATGGGGGGTTTCCTCGCACTCGGTGTAAAACTGTCGGGAAAACCAACCGAACACAGCAACCTGAAGACTAACTCTGCTTCTAGCTCGTAGATGTTCTCAAAGATAAATCTTAGCGCTCTACCACTCCCATACTAGTGCCCTACAATAACGTGAAAGAGAAAGATAACGACATTGTGATTACCAAGAAGAAAGACTCACCTCCAAATGAGGAAAAAGCAAATGCTTAAAATGAACGGTTACTTCGAACAGCAAACTTGGGAAAGCGAAACTTCCAGATTCACAGAACGATACTATTACACTTCTCGGAGTCGAATTTCCATGTATATCCTCGACAAACGAGACTTAAACGCGAAAACTGAATGACCTAGTCACGGAAAACGACCTGTACAACTGTACGTTAGAAGTAGAAGGCCAACACGTCCATCCACAATGCGCGAGTTGTATCAGAAGCCTACGAGAGCGAGGCGCCATCTACGGCACAAGTGGAAACGAGAGGTCGACAGGAACAAAAGAGAAAACTGTAACAATTGGCCGTAACATATTGTTCCCCACCTTTATCGTTCTTGAGGTTGTAGTTCCTGTAGTTCCCCTTTAAGTTTGGTGTCCTCGATAAAACCCACCGTTCTTTTCTAATAGAGTGCTTCTTTACCTGTTCTGGCTTTAAGAATCGATATTCGAAGTGTTTAAATTTCACAGTACTCAGCTCCTGACACCCACGGAGGACATGCGTATTCTCTTCTTCCTCCTCGCAACATGCGCTAAAGATTAGTTCACTAATCTTACGTTTATTAAGATGGCAGTACCTTACCAGGGATTTTTCCGCCCCTTGAATTTGTCTCCTTCTTATTCTGGCTCTCGCAATGAACAAAAGCTACTGTTGTAGTCCCGGTGCAGTTTTCCATTGTGTGCACGGACTGCATGTAGTCCCTTTCGCAAGTTACTCATCAATTCGTAATGATTGTCAAGGACTGTGGTGTAGTATTACTGACATTATATCGTTCAATTCCTCACCATATAATTATTTAATCAAATCCGGTGACACGTGTTTCGCTACCAACTAGGCTAGAATCTTCGAACTGTATCCTTACTTACCTATTTAATCCTGAAGCCTTTTCTACCCCCGCCCTGGGGTGTAAGGCGTGTGTGGGGTTCAGTTATCTAAGTTTGGCTTGTTGCATACTTCCCTCGATCGCTTCCTATCTGCTACGGCTTGTTGAGCTTCCTCCCACGATACTGCTCTTTTACCCAATGCATCTATTACGTTTTCTAGCCACGTCCGTCAGAGCCCTTTTCTTGATCTCTTCTTGCTCGTCCCTGTCTTCAAATACCTGTTTAACTATTCTCTGTTCCGGCATCCTTTTCACATGTCCATACCATCTCAGCTGTGCTTTTTCGATATTTTCCTCCATTGGTCTCAGTTTCAGATTATCTCTGAGTGTAATATTTCTAATTCTGTCCTTTCTCGAATGAAATGGGATTTCTTAAATTCTGTTCGTGCAAACTAATCTTTCTCCTGCCCACAACTCGAGGGTGTATTTTTCTACCTCCTAGAACGAGAAATTATTCCCAGAAGGTTCACCCGTTTCATGTGGTCTCACATCAAACACGTTCCCTTCTTTACGCTGGCGCACCTATCTCTTCTTTGGATAATTTTTCTATTTACCAGACCGTCATACAAAAGACACACTACCTCTTCCTATATAATAAATCGATCAACACAGACCGATTCAAAGGACCGCCGTCTTTGTATAAAAAAATCGTAGGTATTTGCTTTTCCCTCATATAGATCAGCCGTTACTGGTTAGTTAGATAAGAAATTTTGCACTTTTCTCTTCATTCTATGCAGGCAGATTCGTCCTTTTATTTCCTTGTATGTCCGCGTGTCCTGTTCGTGTTTTTGCTCTTCAATTTGATGAATCGACGGATATACGTGACGCAGCTTATTTTACGTATTTTTATTCGTGTGATTCTTAAAGATTTTATAAAAGGGAATTGTTAGGGTATAATTTTATTGAAACAGAGGGTTGAAGGTGTGCTTTTAAAAACTTCCTCGCAAAATTGTTAATTCCATGCGAAGAAGTTCCCTCAAACCGGGTCTCTTCCAAGTGCAAGCTTCGGGATTGCAGTCGTTCATTTACTACAATGGATATGCATGTTACAACTCAATATGTACCGAATACAACTTGATAAAGGACAGCTAGAATTATTATTACATACCGATGTAAGGTGGCTAAGAATAAGTAGAAGTGAATTTCTGCAATGATTTTGGGATTTATTAACTGAAGATAATAATTTTTCTCGAAGAGCAAGATGAAGAACCTGCAAATTTGAATGTTGAAACTTTGCACAGTGATTTAGTGTTTCTTACGGATTTTACATGGAAATTAAGTAATTTAAATTTAGAATTGCAAGGAAAAAACAAGATAATAATTGAAATTGTATAATATATGTAATATACAATGTCTAAATAAACTAAGGCAATAATATGCGTGTTTCTTATTACCGCGCTTTGGAAGGAAAGCTCCGAATCATCAATTTTTTTCCTCTGGATTTTATGGACGTTAATTTCATTTTTTAGTTTAGTACTCTGGAGCGCATGACCTCATGGACTTGTTTTTTAATTGAATTCCCTTATTTTTTAGCAAGAAATAAAAAGGAGATTTTTTCCTGTGTCCGAACTTTTCTTCCAAAACGGGAACAAGGGATAACAAAAGCTATGAATATTAACGCTTACTTTATGTACACACTGTAGAGACGTTGGCAAGCCTCGGTGTATAGCTTTAACTTGTTGTTACTTATTTTGTGCTAATTGTAATTATTAAGCCTCACTCTTACTATCGCTGGAATAATAGAAATCCGCTCGTAAAAGTTTACGTAAGATATCCCGAAGTTTAACCTGTCATTATTTCATTCTCGTGGAAATTCGTGACTGACCTTAAAAACAAACGATCAGCTCGGAGACAAACCTACGATTTTGAGTGGAATATTTTGCATATTAGTAGGTACACTAAGTTAACGCTAATAAAACGTTTGTACCCTCTTCTTCCAGGAAGAACAAGCAGGTACATTTGTTAGTTTGCAATCCTTGCTATACCAAGCGTTGTAATTTTCGGTTGTGGAACGAGTACTGCGTGAACGTAAACGATTGACAGCATCGTTTTCCTGCGCACACCTGAGAGGGACGCGTGTGTCTTTCAAAACAGCTGCGAAGCATTTATTCAGAAGCAGACTGCAAGACATCAAAACGTAAGATAACGTAAACGATTTACCAAGCTGTGGTGCGAAGCCAGCAACTCTCAGTCTGAAAAGTTAACTTGTTGTGAACTTGTTTCAAAGAAATTCTCGTTTAACGCTCGAGGAGACTCAACAACGACTAGGTAATCGCAACATCAACATTAGTATATTGACTAGAGTTTGTTAAAAAGGTTGGTGACGTGTTATCATTCTTCTTCTTCTTAATCTTTTACCCTTTCTACCTTTCGGTGTAGGGGTTCGGAGCCACCGAGCCGTATATGTACACGCATATACCGTACCGCTCCTGGCCCACCCAGTGGCATTTCCTTCATTTTCGCAGCTTATTAGAGGTCCAGATCCCTTTTAGGATTTTAAACTGCTACGCTCTGCCGCTACCGGGTCTCGAACGCCGGCCCTTCGCACTGTGAAGCGCGAGTTTTACCACTCAGCCACTGAGGGGTGTTATCATTAAGTAGTGTAAATCGGAGTTATCAATAATAAGTTATCATTGAATACTAAAATTCGGAGGAGTGACAGCGCCAATCCGATTTACACCACTTAACTATAGTACATCATGCATCTTTGTAACAAACTCTAATAATGACTGTAAGTCTTCGATTGCGCAGAAAGAATGTTCAGTGGAAAGAAGTAATATACGCGTCTTTCCTATCGAAAGGGATCGAAATGTCTTTCAAAGCAGCTGTACAGTGTATTCAGAGATCAGAAGCATTTGTTTAGATGGGAGTTGCCAGATATCAAAACACAAAATAACGTGGTAGTGGTACCGGAGGTAAATTTCTTTAAACGAAATCCCCGTTTAACGCTCAAGTAGACTCAACAGCGACCAGCTAATCGCAACATCAACACAAGCATAATGACCATACGTCATCGATTGCGCGAGAACAATATTATTTAATGGAAAAAATGCAATATGCGAGTCTCTTCCATCGAAACGTCACATCGACAAACGTCGGTGCTAGGCAGAAAGAACATTTCAACCGAAAATGACACAATATTATTCTTGAAGATGAATCATCCTCCTGGGGATTAGTTTCGCCGAAGAATTGTCTATGTGTGGAAACAAAATTGAGAGAAAACATAAAGAGGTGTGAATACTTTTCTATTGTTCCTTCCGAGAGTAAAGACGTTGCTGTTAATATTCACAAGAATATAATTGATAGTTCTCATTCGATCAAAGAAGACTTGTTGTATTTAACACCTGTTCACAGCGGCACAAAGCGCTCGAATATTTCTGGTGGGCTTGCGACGGTTGTAAATAAGTATTGAAATTTTGAAAAATGTCCCTGCATAGCCGCGATGGATCAAAAGCAATGACCGGTAATACAATTAATATGTTGGGATTGTTGCGACCAAAATAATATTAAAAACTCCCGTTACTCACTGCATTATGCACCAGTCTTTTGTGGGAAATTCATAAGTTCAACGATATAGCGAAAGATGCCGTTCAAATCTTCAATAAGAGGCGAAAATGGACCACACAGTCCCCAGAAACGTCTTTACATGACATGGAGAGTATATACGGAAATATACCACTGTGGAGTGATATACATTGGCCCAAAGCAGATAAAGCTTTGTCAGGTTCTTTGTATGCAAGATACCAGCTCCTGATATTACAAAGATGCTAATATTTACAAAGTTGATGAGTAAAAAGTGGCTGTTTTCGTTAGCGTTTTTTAACAGATTTTGAACAAATTAAATTCAAAACTTCAAGGAAGAAAGCAAAATCGTGTGTAGGTTTGTGTTGCAAGAGGGTGATGGTCTTAAGTATCGGAGTAGTCTTTGTATGTCCCGGAACGACAAGAACGACATCGAGGTCATTGAATTTGCCGTCGCAATCTCCCGACGCCAATGCGATCGAAAAAGTGTGGTACATCCCATGACATTCACTTTTGAAATAACTTTTATGATATTATTATTTTGAATATTGGGCAGTCACCTATCTTTTCTTTGTTTATTATATTATTTCACAACTCGTAGTCTCTGTCAATATCCTATATAATTTCCTTTAGCCTGTGATGCATTTAGACCCCAGCCCGTCTTTACTGCGTATTAAAATTTGTCCGTATTTTTTCCCTGTAGATCTTACCAATTCTTCGTTTTTGTCTATAGTTCCCCGTTCATTATCTTCTGTACATAATCAATATATTGCACTAAGTCGGGGAATCCCGTAACAGTAAGATTCCCCTTCCTACATACAAGTCTGGGATCTCGATGGGGCTCGTAAGTCCTGACTTCCCCATTCTACGATACCGGCTGTGAATGTGAAAATTTCCTTCAGTTGCTGTTAATTGTTTGTACTGTGCGGTTCAAGATGGATAGTGTGCAACGATTTCGTGATAATTGTCGTCACTACTTGAAAATGGCGATACGGATTTTGATAATAGTTATGACGACAACGCAAGCGATATAGAAGAAGCAGACGTAACAGACTGAAGAAGATGAAGAGGATGACGTGATTTTTGTCGAGCTGGAAGCCGTGGGCAGAATCCGACGGCTACCAGCGTGGTGCTCCACATTAAGTGGGAAGAGATGGTACTAAATGGTCTAAGGTACCAATATGCAGACGGGCTAAGTCACCAAAAGCCAATATTAGAAACACTAGACTTGGATTGACAACCAGTAACTCTCATAACTCCAGCATGCCATATGCTTTCCTTGTATTTTTCAGTCTTGATATCATTGACACGATTGTAAAGGAGACCAAAAAAAAAGCTGAATATTTTTGCAATAAATGGAATGGACGAAAATCCCAGTAAAGCTAGAAGCTATACGCCGTTGACCTCATCGAAATGAAAGCTTACGTTGGATTTATTCTCACATTAGGAGCACTACACTGTTCTAAAGAAACTATTGACGTGCTTTGGTGTTAGGACTTGGGTTATAGTCGTCCCATAATACCTGCGGCTATGTCAAGGGACAAATACAAACAAATCACAATTTTCTTACGATATGACAACTTTAAAACTAGAGAAGAACGACAAAAACTATAAGCTAGCTACCAGAAGGTGCATATTTAAAAGTTTTGTCTCGAACTGTAAGAAGTCTATCGACTCAAATACACATCTGTGTGTAGATGAACAACTCGTACTCTTTCGAGGCCGAGCAACTTTCAGAGTATACATGAAAAACAAATCTGAGAAGTACGGCATAAAGATATGGCCACTTCCCGACTGTGGGAATTTTTATACATCAAAGATGCAAGTTTATTTAGGTAGGCTTGATTTAAAACTAGCCTAAAAATACGTTAACGTCTATTGCAGGTAAACGAGGAAATACTCCCCAAAAACAATCAATGTTTAAGGGTGGTGCTAGATATGGTACAACATTCGCCTCAAGACCGTGGTACAACCAATGTGCAACTTTCTGATAAATTGTGGAAAAATAACATGACTCTGTGCGGTACTCTGCGAAAAATAAGACATTTATTCCTCAGGAACTACTACCGGCACCATATAAAAGACCACATTCAAGCACGTTCGCTTTCAAGAAGAACAGAACACTCGCATCATATGTTCCAAGAGGAAAAGCTGCTGTCATCTTGTTATTGAGTGAATATAGAGATGATAAAGTAGCTGGTGAAGATGAGTCTGACAAGCCGGAAATAATTTTGCATTAGGACAAAACAAAAGGCGTCGTTGATGCCACAGATAAATTGGCCAAACGATATTCAACCCAAAGGAAAGCAAATCGATGGCCAATGGCTATATTTTAAATTGATTATAAATGCTTATAAACCCCGGTTTTTGGCTAAACCCAATTGGCTACGTAATAGATCACATGACCGTAAAATTTTCTTGGTGGAATTAGCCAGAAAACTAATGAAAGAAAATGTAATACGCAGATACAGTAATAAACACATTCAAGCAAATAAGAAGCGATGTATGATTGATGTTTTCCCGCAGTTACTGGAGACTTCTGAAGATCCAGCCGAGATTACCTAAAATGAAACGTCAGGAGAGAGGCTGGTGTTACATATGTCCAAAAAAGATAGATCGAAAATGTATAAGGAAGTGCGTGCGTGACGTGTAAAAGTTTTGTATGTTTAGAACATTCTGTTGTTGGAACTACTTGTATTCGGTGCAAAAAACTGTGAAAAAGTGAAATTAGATAAATTTTGTTATTGATAGTTCTTAAAATCCACCATCTCCATTACAAGTAACGAGTTCATGCATTTTTATCACGGGGCTCAATTACAGCCCGGTCCGTCCGATTTGTCATTTAACAAGGCCCGTCCTTTGAAGGTTAAAGAATAAACTACGTGCAAAACGTACTTTTAAATTGAATTCACTATGTTGCAAAATTAAGGAGGTACGGCAGGTATTGAGGTACCCGTCAATTATGCGAAGAAACCGCGGACATGCCTTTGGTCGTTCTAGTTAATAAATCAGTAAATAAATAATTGTAATTTTCAAAAGTATTCGACGAAATGATACGAGAAGCCGAAGAAATTGATTTATGGCCGATATCTTACTCGACGGCTAGTTGCACATTTGCGAAAAACATCCAATCATCTTTCTTCTACATTTCTGCTTCGCATACTCATCATCCTTGATATTTATATGCTGTAACGGTTGAAATACAATCGTGAGGCTATCCTATTAAATGGTTCTTGACTACTTTTACTCGGTGCGCGTTTAATTCACATAATACACGTACTACATACATTCTCTTTAACAAATTAACCGGGTAAGGTCACAGATACTCAAATGTAAGATCAATGTCAGATGTTTATGTGTGTATAAGTGGACCATGGAATTTATTGCGGTTTATAATATGCGTTCGTATTTCAAAAGAAACAATCGCCAGATTGGAATTGACATGAAACAAGTTCAAAATCTTGACGGAAACATCATAGCATAGAGAAAGATTTTGAATTGGCATTACTTTAATCGCAGGTTAGAAATAGCCAAAAGATGATATTTCATCTTTTGATCGGTGCAAATTAAAGGAGACCAAAGTGCATTTATGTACATATGTATTTCTTTCGGTATGTGCTTCGCAAAGCAGCTCGATGCACGCTTATGAATGAATCTTTCACCAGTTATATAAACATATTAACATCTTCGCACCTTCGACAATGGGAAACCAATATTTATTCTACAACCACCATCGAATAAATCCCGCCACTTAAGACCTAAATGCTCCCTAATCAAAACCTAGCGGATAGCAATTGTTAACTGAAAGAAACGTCCAAATTACAGACTGTGCGAAGAGAGCCGACGGGTATTTGCTTTCCGATGGCCAGCAACACCTCCGTTCCACCTAAAATAACCGGGCGTCATCCTCACCGTTTCTAAACAGATATCTTTAATCGTTTCTAATAAGGGTTATTAGTTCCTTACTATAAGCGACAAATTACCCGAATTTACTGACAATGGGGAAAGGAATGAAAGGGCCAAAAGATGAAGGGATGACATAATTGGAAAGAGGAAATTATAGATGAGATGAAATCTCTTGACTTATGTACTTTCAGCCTAGATATCTTTATTTAATATAATAAAGATGAATAATAATAAAGATACTGCGGTAGTTAAAGTTGTGACAAATCAGCTATGGCAGGTGATTTTAAACCGATTGAAGTAGCCTGGAATGGTAATGATAGACGACACATTAATCTGGTTACATCCGGTGATTTTATTATACAAAGCGGGCCTTCAATTATAGCAAATCTTGCAACTTTAATTGGTGGCCTGCAAAAATGTCTAACTAAATGGGAAGGACTTTCATAAGTTGTTAATTGCGGATTTACGACATTGCGGTGTTAACCCTTAAAACAGGACAAAATTGTAATTTCGTTGCCTTACACATTTAGTGTTAATATAAATAACTTGGAACTTAATGGTAAATTTCTATGTACAATACAATTCTTTTGCCCAAACTAAATGATTGTAGAAACATGAACTAGCAAAATGGTAATTTTGTTGCCTTACACATTTAGTGTTAATAAAAATACCTGTATGTACCAAATGCCTAGAATTTTGGAAGCAGGAAAAATTTAGTCCCAACTACTTTCCAGACAGACCTGTATATAAGTACATGATATGGAAATTGCAGCAGCAAGAATGGGTGCGAATTTTTTAACCAAATTTGGCAGGAACGTTTACGTATTCAAATGTAATAACTGATTAAAATTTAAAGAAAAAAGGACAAAAGTTACAGCACATTCTATTTTGGTCTTCATTAATATGTTGGGCCACTCCTATTAGTTTCACACTCCGTCACTCTTCATGCTATTAATTCCAATAGGTGGTTGATAAAGAAGCTACAGAAAGAGTATGCGGATCGATGAGGATAAACAACAAAAACGAATCAAAGGGAACAGCGTGAACAACAAGAAAACAAGATGATGAAATCTGCAAAAATAAAAGAATACTTATTACAGGTCTAGTGAAAGCGGAAAAGTCAAAATCATGGAAGGAGTTTGGACAAAAATTAGCGAAAGCCCACAAAGAGGGCCATCAGGTGGCTCTGCTAACCCCAGCATGTTGGAGTAATTGTGGCAGAAGGCCACCATTACACCAGTATATTTTCAGTTAAATCTATAGTAGTCACAAACAAATACTTTCCCTTCTACATTAGTGCAAGCTCTGTGGGCCCAATTGCCACACAACACATCTCGGCCACATTTCATTATTTTTTCCCAATTCACCACATATCAAACATATATCTTGATCGTTTACATTTTTATCTTTGTCTTCATTGCCATTTGATTCTTCATCAGAATTTAAATCCTTATAGCTCGTTATTCTGCAACTCCGTGGTAAGTTGACTGTCGCCTTCTTACAGACATCTTCCTGGTCATCATTATTCGCAAACACGTTTTTCTTCATTGCCTTTGTTTCCCTTAGTTTGCTTATTTGCTTTTTCTATTAGCACATCTATGTTTGGACTGGTTTGAACCATTGATCGTTTTCGGTTATTTGATTGCACCTTCAATTTCAATTGCTTTAGTAAAGGTAAAAGTTCGTCAAAAGGTATTACCATATTATTATTTGATTCCGGACCCGCCATGAGTTTGAGTATTGGAGGAGGAGAAATAATTTGTTGATTCTCGGGAATTTGCTCTAGTTCCGGCATTTGTTCGGATTCTTGACGTTGTTGGAGTCCACGAACATCTTTTTGACCTGTAGGCGCGATATTAGAATCGTGCGAGTCTGGTGGGGCAAAGTGTTCCTGATTCCTGATTATTATTTTTTCTGCATGGTTGCATGCACATTTTCTTATTTCCTGTCTAGAGACCCCATAGAATAGTTTTGATAATTTTATGATGTGTAATGCGACTTGCTGCTCTTCCATTTTGGTGAACACTGGCGGACATCCTAACGATGGACCCTCTATATTGTTATCTTTTATCCTCTTTTCCATGGTGCTTCTTGGTAGTTCAAAAGTGTGAGAGACTCTTCGAGCAGAATAACTACTCTTTACAGCGGCTATAGTTGCCTTTCTGTTATTAGCAGTAATAGGGGCCTTATTCGGGTATCTTTTGTAGCATCGAGGCGTCTAAAATGCTACTGTATTAACATTTCGTACCAACGGGGTAGTGTTGGCCGGCCATTATTACCCCTATTTGAATGGCTATCATGACCGCAGAAAACGGGGTTTCCTTTAACTAACAGTATATAAAATGAATTATCTCACCCTTAACTATTATAAACCCAAATCTTAAGCACACCTATTTACGATATTGTCATATCATAAGCGACTTCTAAAACATGAATAAAGCGTTGACCCAAATGAACAGTTCTTATTAGAAATCCCGCCTTTTTCACTTTGCTTCGATAGTTAACATCGAATGTCGTTAAAATTTCGTCGAGTAGTGGGATTAATTATTAATAGATGGGAGCACTATCTGATATTTGCTTTGAAACACATTCAAGCTAAATAATAATAATAATAATATAATAATAATAATAATAATATATTTTGCCCAACAGATTATAATCCAATTACAGGACAAGTACTTCACAACATATGTATATTTAAATCTATTTCAACAATACATAGGTGCTATCACACAGCAATCATCTACAAATACCGAAAGTTAGTAGTACAAATATTTAATATTGAAACCAATGATGAAAAGTGAATATCAATGGATTGATCTGAAAGGTTATCGTAATTCACACACATCCTATAGAGAGGGGATTTAATTAAAATGTTAGTATTTGGTTTACTGCAGTAAAACATCCTTGTAGATCTAGAAGCTGGACGAGGTACCATGAAATTAATTTGATATAATATTTTCGGCGCGTCCAGGCTATTGTGAAGTAAATTGAAAGGAAATTTAAGATCGGCATGAGTTCGCCCCAGATCAAGAGGTTCAATCCCGTACAAGTCCAGAAGTAATTTGTGACTAAAGTTCTGAACAGGATATATAGAATAATCCTTAAAGTAGATATATTTTAGAAAACGTCTTTGGACTTGTTCTAGTAAGTTTATATAGTATTTATAGAAAGGGGACCAAATCAAGGATGCATATTCCAGCTTAGAGCGCACGAAGGAGAAATATAAAGACAAGATGGGATCAGTAGATGTGAAGTTCCGTGTAATTCTTATAATAAAACCCAGCATTTTTAAAGCAGAAGAAGATATCCCATTGATGTGATCGTTAAATGTAAGTCGACAGTCAAAAGTTACGCCCAGATCATGCATAGTTTCATTGCGCGTAAAAATAGTATTACTTAAATGGTAATCATATACAACATTATTTAGTTTCCGCGTGAAGCTTACTACTCTACACTTAGATATATTCATACTCAAACCATTATCTGCACACCATGAGTACACTGTATTCAACTGATTCTGAAGCGGGACACAGTCATCAATGTTGTTGATAGTAGCGTACAATTTTAAGTCATCAGCAAAAAGTAAGCTCGGGCAATCAAGTATGGAAGGTAAATCATTTATAAATAGTAAAAATAAAAGGGGACCCAGATTAGTTCCCTGAGGTACGCCTGATGTCGGAGAAAAGTCTTTGGAAATATGGCCTTTGTAAGCCACATAATGTCTTCGGTTGGTAAGGTACGACTTAATAAGGGAGGTTAAAGATTGAGAAAAGCCAATTATATCAAGTTTGGTAAGAAGAAGGTCATGACTAATTCGATCAAACGCCTTAGTCATGTCTGTATAGATAACATCAACTTGTTTATTGTTATCTAGCGCATCAGAGAGATATTGCGTTATAATAGTCAGATTTGTAACCGTAGAGCGTTTAGCCATGAATCCATGCTGATCAACAGAAATCCGAGACTTAATCTGGGGGTAGATAGCAATACTTGAAATATACATTTTGAATAATAATTTGGCATTATTTTTAATTTTTCTCCTAAGTTCCTTGAACAGTTTGAGAAAATAGTCAGACTTCGTTCTTGTATACCTCCGCCCATAATGTTTTTTAAGTCTAATGTTTGCAATGTGATCCCGATCAAACCAAACCGAATAGGAAGATCTACAGCTAACTCTAAGGGGAACATATAAATTAATACTACTGAAATAATGGGTGGTTCCCATTACCCTGATGGTCCCCATTCGCCCAATTTTAGTACCAGCGATTGAAACATTGAAATTCTCCAACGATTTCAAAACAATGCCCATAGAAGAATAGTCAACGCAGCATGCTACATTCCTATTTATTTATTTATATCAATCGGATGTGCTGCATAACCATCTTCAGGTATCTTCAGTGAAGGAAGAAATCCAAACTTTAATGAAAACTAAAGAGTCAAAGTGAGCACACGCCCTAACCAACAAGCTGCTTAACATTAATGGACGACAACACAGAAACCGGGCGTCCGCAACGTTCGAATCCCTGCGGATTTACCAAATAGATTTATTTAGACTGTAGACTGTGAATTTGAAAATTTATATGTTAATAAGCGAAATTGCTCAGCGGAGCTACTTCGCCCATGTCAAGATCTGGCTACACAAAATACTTATTATTCTTAAAAAGGATAAATTGTGCGATATTTGGAGCTCAATAGCAAAAGAAATGTATCGATGACTTTTTGTTTGGCCACCGGTTAAAGATCAGTGGATAGCACCCCGAGATTCGACTTAAATGGATTTTCTTTAAGGCTTTAACCTTTTATTTAGTTGAGAATATTTACATTTCCTGATATGCAACTCAATCTTTTTTTCTTCAGAAGTTTCCTGGTATAATTTGGAGACATTCCATGTGCATTGTTTCATTAGGGGACACGTTTCGTATACCTCCAAATGAAATGAATCTTCCACGATGAAGAAAATTTGAACCTCAACTACACTTCAGAATGACTTTCGTGCTCAATACATTGCAGCCAATACTGGATAGAAAACAATTTAAGCGATACTATCATCACGTGTTTTTGGCACAATTAAAATCGTTAATAAATCAATTCGACGCACACGACACCGTTAATTAAACGCGTTTCTTTCCTAAATTTTTATTATATAAACGAATACAATTAACGTGTTTCTTTAGCGAGTCGTTTATCTCATTATGCTTACGCGAATATTCAGAAAAAGAAGGCTATAAAATCGATAGTGAAATGTCGCTTTAATTTACATAACAAATCTGATTCGAATTGTTGGTGAATAGAACTGAAAAAACTCCTAACCAGACCCGATGATTAACATTCCAACCGAATTAATTTGATTAATTAGGTGAAAAAGTTTCTATGAATCATGCCCGGAAAATGTAAGAAATCCGATTGATATTGATTAGGTCGCTTAGTCAATGTAATTTAATATATCAATTAATTGAAGCAAACATCCTTTTAATTGTCCTGGCGTGTTTCCTTTACGCTTGAAAATGGCGAATAAAAAAGATTTTGCGCAAGTAACGAGGCAATAACAACCGTCCAATGGTATGAAGATGGAGTGTTTTTATGTCCATCTACGACATTTATAACGCGAGCGATTTCAGTTCTTCTAATTGATTTTTAATTGAGATTTATTACTAATAATTACATAAGTGCATGGGAAGGAATGTTTTGATGATTTTCACGATACTGCAAGCAGAGAAATTATTTGTTATTAGATTGCGCTGTCATTAAATGAAGTAGTTATTGGTAGTTGGCGTTTTTATGTGTTGGCTTGTTGTCGTGTTCTTAACTCAAACTGCCGTCTCCCTGTTTAGGAATGTTTATGCTTGGATTTCGCTCCGATGTTTATGTCGCCTAAATTATAAGTTAGAACTGGCATCTTTGAATTTTGAACAAAACGCCAAATGACATCATGGTAAACTCACCACACAACTATTTAATCTTATATGATAGATCTCTACCACTAATAGGTCAATAAAACTAGGCTGGTTTTATTGACCTATTAGTGGTAGAGAACTATCATATAAGTTAACTATAAAAAGGTAACGAAATATGTATATATATACAATTATTTAATGAACTCCGGTGAGAAACGAGGCTAGAATCTATAAAACGTACTTTACCATTCGGTCAAAGTACGGTTGCTAGCGAAGCACGTGTCAGTTAAATCTTTGTGTGGCCAGAAGTTTACCGATGTGTATGACATAGTTTCAGTAATAAGAAATTTTTTTAGTAAGTACTCTTTTTGTTAAATTATAAACAAAACACAAATTTTCGATGAAGTAGAGACTCTACAATTGAACGAAAAACAATATCCGACAAATGTCCACCACGACTGCGTTGGCAGACGTCGACTTTTTCCACAAAATTTTCACATTTATGCAAAATTGTGACTGAATCTCACCAATTACGCTTTGGATGTTGGCTTTAAGCTCTGTAACTGTGGGATTATCGTCATAAACTTAATCTTTCACATAGTCACAGAAGAAATAATTTAACGATGTTAGATGGCACGATTTTGGTGGCCAATGGCCATCATCTCAACGCAAAATCAAACGTCCATCGAATTTGGTTCTCAATACATCGACTGCTTCTTGAACTGTGTTGCAAGTTGGAACCACAAGTCGTCAACAGCCATAACATTTTATTTTTATTTAATTATTGAGGATCATCCACGGCTTCATCGTTCAATTTCTTAAATTTCTCTTGAAGATCCTCTGGAACTTCGACCTCTTTTGGATTATCCAGTCCGATTTCATCTTCAGTCTTAATCAAGATATCGACCAGATTTTCACAAGCCAATAAGGTTTCGCGGTCATCCTCCCACTTATGCAATTCCCGTAAGACTACATACGTGTTTTTATCCCGAAGGAACTGACGATCGTTTTTCTTAGCACACAACTGGGTCATGGCTTCGAGTAACATGCACCTTATATCAGCATCTTCTTCCCTCTTTCGTTCGTAGTCAAGCCCAATGTTTGAGAATGCGATGGAATTGATAAATTTGGATCCTTCTCAACACTATCGTTCACAGCAGCAGTATCTCTTTACGAACGACGGGTATGAGTACGTTTTTGGTGTTGGTGTGTTGTGCACTGACCTAGTTGACTTAAAATTCTCCACTGAACTCTTAATTGGAGGCTTTCATGGACGATTATAACGACCGAAAATATCCACGCATTTACGAAATGTGGTTCTAACAGATCGACCATTTTCATAATGGATCTGTATTGTTTTTACGCGATTCTTTAACGAAATTGAATATATTTAATTAAATTGTAGATCTTCTACTGTAAACATAACTACAAATTTAATGACGGGTCTGTCATCTTAACTAAATAGCAGCCTATCAAAAAAGAAATTCTAATTAAAAAAGAACTTTAAAATAATTTTCAATTCTCAATTACTTTTTCTAACGTGAACCTTCCCTTAGTTGCACAATTTGGAATGGCGGATAAGAAGTCGACTTATTGTTAGACAGATTTGACTGTGTATGAACGGTAATAAATTTTCCCATCGATATATTACTTCTTCGATAAAGCAAAATTTTCTTTCAAGTTGACAAAGCTTAAATACAGTTTCCTCCTCTTTTGTTTTCATTTGGTTTTTAAGGATTTAATTAAGCCTCTCTATAAAGTTGTATCAGCCAGGTCGTTCTTCTTCTATTTCCTTTTTCTCCTTATATCTTTCCATCCTCCATTCCCTTTTTTTGCATCTTCTGGACTCATTCATACTGATTCCCTTGCTGGTTCTAAAGCTTCCTTTTCTCTTCCAAGAATTTACGTATGGCTTTGGTGCTTCCCCAATTCTGGATTCTAATTTGATACTTCTGATTTTCATCTCGTCTTTTCTCTTCTCTCTGGTTTCCGTCAGGGACTATACTGTGCTTAAAAGTACTTCTTACTTACTTATTGTACATCGTATGATCCTTGTTCAATCCCCAATACTGTGTGCAAGTACAATTATTAATGAATTACCCACTGACACCATATCACATCGGTAAACTCTTCACCAGATAATTGTCTATAATAAAATCGGTGACACGTGTTTCGCTAGCTCGAGGCAAGCATTTTCAACAACAATTACCTATCATGAAAAATCTAAACGGATGATACGATAGATATCGTTATGTTGAAAGCTAGATAATTTTGAGGAAGCTATTTGTGCTTTTCTTTGAATTTAATTGCATTATCGCTCAAGGTAGTTAGTTATCTCTTGTGGCGAGTTGCTAACCCCACATTTCTGGGCCTACCAAGAATGTGATGATTTCGCTAAACGATCTCCGTAATGTTCTTATTCGATCAGAAATTAAATTCAAACAATTTTAGACTCTCATAAAAGTTTCCTGTGTTGTGCAACTCTAAACAAACTACTTTTTATATCTGTTATGCTACTACGACTAATTATAACCACCGGAAATATCTATGATTTTAGGAAGTGTGATGTTCATAGGTCGACCATTTCCATAACGGATTTGAGTTACTTTTATGCAAATTTTCAAGGGAAATTGTATTTATTTTATTAATTTCTAAACCTTTTACTATAAAAATAAACATAGCCAAAAACTGAATGACATGCGTTCTCTACCAAATTCCAACCTATCGAAGAAGTTCTTATTTAAGAGGACGTTACATAACACTACGGCCCTTGCAGTCGCTATCAGTTTCGAACTAAACAATTTTTCCATTTTGAAAGCTTGATCCTTACCGCGTTGGTTTGAATAGTTTTAAGTACCTATAGCCAGTACGATATTTATTGAGCCACAATTCCTTAAGTCAAATGCGGTTTATTCCAAGAAATTTTGGGCTCAACAAATATCATACCGCCTCTACGTATTTCGATAACTACGTTATCATCATCAGTAGAAAAAAGACAACGAAGAAGTGATAGAAGAAGGATAGAAGAAGTGTGAACCATAAACTTTGACGCGTATCAATTGACGTAACGCAACATCGACTTCGAAGCTAACTTTAAGCGTTTTTCTGATCTGAAACCAAACAGCTCCTAAACATAGGTGATACCTGCACATTCGATGAACCCGACAATTTCAAAGAATAACCTGACCACTCGTTTACCCTTCACCAGCCGCTCATTTACGCTGGCTGCGTTCAACCTTAGAACTTATTCGGTAACAGATTAACGCCATGGCGAATCTTAAGCATCGGTTACGGGGCAAACGACCATAACTAATATCTTTAGTTTTATCGAATTTCCTACGCTCTCTTACGACGACGACGACAGCAACTTTAACGTTTTTGACGTAACATCGTCGTAGATCGCCGATTCGACGTAAAAATACCGCTTTCCCAAAACTAAACGACGACGATCGTTTTCCGCGAAAAACGATCCGAAATCGCACGCCGCTGGGAACAAAACCCATTCCGAAGCGGCCGCGACGGTGGTCGCCCGTTCGTTTTGCGGTTTCGAAAAATCGAGAAATTAAGACGAAAGGAATTACATCTCACGATAAAACTAGCAATTATGGTCTCCGCAATAAAAGGTTCGTTTTATAATTGTCTATAGTAAGGAGTTCGTTAATTGCGTAATTTGGAAAGATACGATTTCCATTCTTTTTTGTTTTCCTCAAAGAGACGTTGTATATTCATGGCAGTGGATAGCAAACCGCATCGTCTACGGACAATTAAGTTAGAAAACGATTCTCGCAGTTATATTGTTTTAACGACGTGCGCGAACGGATCACTCGGACGTACTTGAAAATAAACGTGCGAAGAACATCGGTTTATTGGTGGGGTAATGAAATATAGGAGAAGCTAGTGGAAGGAATGAAACGAGCACTGAGGATCAGGAAAGATCATGGGTGTGGGTATACCCGAAGAACGAAAAATACGACTGAAGATACCGAGCTCGTTTGCAGCGAATCACGTGTCCAATGACTGGTCAAAAATGTTGTGACCAGAAGATTTTCTTCTTCGTCTTTGTGGTCCAGCGTTCATGAAAATACATCGCAACTTCTGGGTTCATTTCCGGGGAAAATAGGATGACGTTTTCGAGCTTACGTTGTTGAATCGCAGACTTTTGGTATCAATTGACGCAAGTTCCCCTGTGCTCCACAATTCAATAACAAACTAACTTTTTACACCCAATGTAACATGCAAGATCTTTGAAATGCCTCGAAACATCTCGATCATCCTTGACGTCTTTGCGGGAGGACGCGTTTAGGAACCATCGCTGAAGCTAGTCTAAGTGCATTGCGATTATCAGTGTAAGTGCAAAATGATCGGTTAATGCGGTGCATCGTTACCAAGAACAGAAATCAAATCGCCCTAACATTGTTGTTGAGATAATTTGTAAATTGGGCAACTATGCGGTATGATGAGTCATCTGTCCTTTTCACAATGACAAAGGAAAGATGCCTCATTATACCGCGTATTTGCCCAGTTGAATAATTTGGAATCACCGAGTATGAGGCGTGAGCAGTTATCAGATTTTTGCTCTCCCAAGATTGTAAGAAATTACTGGGTGATATACGAGGGCGGTGTGATGGAGGAGTAACTTTTCGATCAAGAAAATTGCTTTGTGCGTAGAAAATATATCTTATTTTTCAACGTACTCATCTTCTAACCCTACACGCTTAGCACAGCGAGTTGCCAAATTTTCTCAAACCATCCCAAAAGTAATCTGTCGTAAACTTTTCAAAATATGCATCTGTCTCGGATATCGCATCTTCATTTGCCCGAAATCTCGTTGCACTGAGCCAGTTTTTTTTTTTTTTAATTTGGAAACGAGAAAAAAATCACTAGGAGCTAGATCGGGTGAATATGGCGGATGACAAATCGTAACGTAACACAACCAATTTTGTTGTGGTCACAGTGGACGATTCAGGCGGCACATGATCGTGATGATACAACACTTTTACCTTCAACAAACGCGGTCATTTTTCCTCAAGTTCGAGGTCAAAACATGAGAAAGAATCAGAAGAGGATTTACCAGCTATCGTTTTTCCTCTTCCGTAATTAATCAATGAAGATGACGCCTATGTAACCTTCAAAAAAACTGCGGCCGCGAGCTTATTGGTTGAAGCAACGGTTCTTAACTATATATTATGGTGAATTTTGATGCTTTTCGACGCCATTCGTGTCGGTCTATACGACGCTAAATTCGAAGTAAAAAATAAAAGATATTCCTCGTACAAGAGGAACTAATACAACGAATGCCAACACAATACGGCAAGAAAAATAGAGTAAGTAGGTCCATAAGCGAAGTGACCCTAATCACAGGGCTGAGTGTCCCGCACATTCAGCTTCAAGACGAAATGTGACCATAGTCCGTTGATTCCCGGGATACGCAGTTGTGTTAGTGCAGGAAAATATGCGAAGGAAAACCGGCACCAAATACCCGACGAGACCCCCTTTGGACATGAGACCTTCGACCATCGAGGATATATCAGAACCACGGGCAAGTAAAAGTGGAAATTACAAATATTACAATTGACGGAAGACTCGCTTTCTTCACAATATTTGTAAATCTTGCTTGTACATAGACCACACAATCTCATTCTGTAAGGACGGCTTTGCAAAACCGTCTTGGGCACATAATTTTCCTTTTTTGGTTTTTACATTTTTTATACCCTTACATCGAAAGGTAGAAAGGGTAAAAGATGATGATGGTGATGGTGGTGATGACATTTCTTATAATAATTTGCATATGTTTAAATAAATGTTCTTATAAGACAATGTCATTTTCATTTATTTCGGTCCTGCTCTCCAATTTTAGAAGGAACAAATCTGGTAAAATTATATTGCGTGTTTGAAATTAGTGTTATTCATTATGTAATGTAGAAGAAAGTTCGTAGAAAAAATATTTATATGAAATTAGCATTGGAGGACACGTTGGTACCCTTCAGAGGTTATTTTATTTTGGTCTCCATAGACCTCACCTGATCAAAAGTGTTTCTGACAGACACGGAAAGAGGAAATGTTAACCCTTATGGATACACCAAGGTCTGGCGAGACCTATACTAACTTTGACTGCATTTTTCCGCAAGAAATTATTAGGTTAGAAATCTGGAATTTCATGATATTATCAACGAATTTATTTAGTACGATATAGCGGCTTGCTAATATATATATGCTATAATTGTTCAAAGTCCAAGTCGCCTTTGAGGCGGATATTACTTAAATGATACCCAGCCGAAAGATTACATCAAAAAAGGAGAAACATTTGGATGAAGTGGAAAATGTTGAAGTTTAATGTGTAGCTTTCCAATTTTTATCTGAACATTTCATTACAACAATTTTTTTAGGGCTGTCTTCATTCTATTTGACAATTTATTCAAGTCTAACAGCAATTTGCTTCTTTAACCTCTACCAGATTCCAAATTTTTCCCAATTAACAACACACTTTTGTGTTATTAAGAACGCAAGGAAACCAAATCTCGTCATCGGTGTATTTTTCAGAAATTCGCTTACAAATGATAAGCGGCAGACCCTTTTCGAGTGCGGATTATTTTAAGAAATCACCTCAGTATGGAAAAATTAAAAGGAGTGATCTTTGATGGACCAGAAATCCGCACTCTTATAAATGACAATGATTACACACTAATCGCCTGACTCAGTTAGAATTGGAGCTACCGACAAGCTTGTTATCAGTTTTCAAAAACTTTTTGGCGATAGACAAATTTGCAGAAATCTTCTGAAATAATGGCCAAAATGTTTGAGACGTTTGAAAATCTTGTGGGTATCAAAATACATCTTTTGTACAAACACTTGGATCGATTTCCTCACAACCTGGAGGGGCTGTTGTGCCAGGATATCAAGATAATGGAGGAAAGATATCAAGGCTATATGATCACGGAATACTACCTTACAAGATGAATATCCTGAACAAGAATACAATAGATTGTAATATAGTAAACTTCCTTTTATCTGTTTTTGTTGAATAAGGTTAATTCTATTTAAATGATCATTTACAAAGCTGTTGCCATTTGAAAAGAAAAGAAAGGAAAGGTTGTAGAATATATTCATTATTTTTACTTCATTTTATTTTCGATGTAAGATGATTTCCTTTATCTCAAAAATTAGAGCCAATATAGCATTTTGGTAATCAGGAGTCCCTCAGTGTACTAATTAAGGAATGCCTTCAATTAAGAATTCAGTTTAAATTTATTAAGGTTATTACTGATTTTGAAGATTCCATTCATAGAGCCGTTGGGATAGTACGAAATCACATTGAAATTGTCGGATGTAGATTTCATTTGGCTCAGTCATGGATACGAAAAATTCAGCAAATAGGTTTAATAAGTGAATGCAAAAATAAACGATCCCAAATTGGCATATTTCTGGACTGGATTTTTGGTCTAATATTTTTAACACCCGAGATTGTAGACGATTGTTTTCTTTTGGCTTTGCGGCAATTGACAAGGTATTATCATTTTTAGATTACTTAATAATTAGTCGAAAATTATATGAATGAAAATGCAAGATTTTGGGCTTGCGTTTCAGCATCATATGTTTTAAAACAATTTCAAGTAGAAAACTTTTTAAAAATTAACCAGTTAAAATCGCAAATAAAAATTATAGAGATCGCCTTAACCATTTACAAGAAATGGTTACAAAATTTCACAATGCTCATTTTCAAGCTACATTCGATTATGCAAAAACCCTATCCTATCATTTTTCTCATTTGATATGATATTTATCATTCAATGCTTCTCTATTATAGTATAGCACATAGGTATAAGTCTCACTACCTAATGTATTAGTTTTTCTGTTTAGCTTAGTTTCATTTTTCACAAATAACTATACAAATAACTAAAATTTTGTATCTACATGTAAACGTTATAATATATTATATTTATAATATATTTCTGCCCTACCCTCAACTACCTGCAAAAACTAATTAGAGCACTTATGCCCTCGTTTTCAGGTGAAATAAATTTTGGGACGCGCTTGGCCTATAGTCATCAATCCAACCAGCGGCAAATCTAGTTAGTACCCCGTATAAATATCAAGCTTCAACCACGGCTATTATAGTCCCATCTCCCAATGCTATAGTAATGCTATTACCACTGAAGTCATTACTCCATCAAAACATCTTCAACGACTATTCCCATCCCGTACATTCCTATTACATCGTTCAATCGAAGAAAAAGTGAGGATAAGAGTGTTGAAGTCGGAGACAATTACCAACGAAGAGACTAGTATTTAGTAGAAAAACAACTATCAACAGAAGGCGGAAAGAAGTAGGAAAGGGCACTGCGAAAGTAACGCAAAAAGCGAACTCAAAATAAAGCAAGCAAGGAAATATTGTGACATCCACCGAATCATTATCCTTAGAACTTACTAATGATGAACGTTTTGAGTGTTTCGAAACTTGTGTTAAGACCAAATCCACAGTTGATTGGATACAGTTCATCGCACGTCACAAGTGAAACTTTGTACGGAGATAGACGTAGTCAATGTAGAGGAAAGAAGAAAATTGAAGATTTAAAAAGGAAGCAACGATATTGGTTCCTTTGTTGTTGTTCTTGAAACCTAGTTAGGGCAGTTTCCATTTTATTTTACTTTTTATTCAAGTCCAACGGCAAGTTGTTTCTTCTACTTTAACCAAATTCCAATTTTTTGGAGCAAGTTACGAAGACAACTTCAACGCATTCCTATGTTATCGAGGACAAAAGGAAAGCAAAGTTTCTTAGTTTCCCAAAGTTGGCATCAGTTATAAGCGTCATCATTAATAATTTTAGGGTTTTTTAAAAAAAAGGTGTTTGAATAAAATCTAAGAGTTGATTGTTTCCTTTCAACAAAGTCCAAGTCGTCTATGAGGGGCAAATTACTTAAATGATACCCAGATACATCAAAAAAGGAGAAATATTTGGATAAAATGGAAAATGTTGAAGCTTAATGTGTACTTTTCCAATTTTTGTGTTAAAATTTCATTACAACAATTAGGGTTGACAACAGTCAGTATTGGGTTTTAGAACTGCTTTCATATTCAAGCCCAACAGTACGTCGTTTCTTCAATTTCTAACAGATTCCAAATTTTTAGGGGCGAGGTACTAAGAAGAGTTTTAGTGACACATTCTTGTGTTATGAAGGGCGAAAGAAAAACGAAGCTTGTCATTCGTTGAGTTTTTCAAAGTTTGCATCATTTCAAAACATTTTGGGTTTCCAAACAAAAAGTTCGGTTCAAGTTCAAGGGTGGATTGTTCAAAGCCCAAGTCGCCTTTGAGGCGGATATTACTTAAATGATACCCAGCCGAAAGATTACATCAAAAAAAAAAGAGAAACATTTGGATGAAGTGGAAAATGTTGAAGTTTAATGTATACTTTTCCAATTTTTGCCATTTTATTACGATTACGGTTGACAACAGTCGGTATTGGGTTTTAGGACTGCTTTCATATTCAAGTCCAACAGTACGTCGTTTCTTCAATTTCTAACAGATTCCAAATTTTTTAGGGGCGAGGTACTAAGAAGAGTTTTAGTGACACATTCTTGTGTTATGAAGGGCGAAAAGAAAACGAAGCTTGTCATTCGTTGAGTTTTTCAAAGTTTGCATCATTTCAAAACATTTTGGGTATCCAAACAAAAAGTTCGGTTCAAGTTCAAGGGTGGATTGTTCAAAGCCCAAGTCGCCTTTGAGGCGGATATTACTTAAATGATACCCAGCCGAAAGATTACATCAAAAAAAAAAAAAAGAGAAACATTTGGATGAAGTGGAAAATGTTGAAGTTTAATGTATACTTTTCCAATTTTTGCCATTTTATTACAACGATTAGGGTTGACAACAGTCGGTATTGGGTTTTAGAACTGCTTTCATATTTAAGTCCAACAGTACGTCGTTTCTTCAATTTCTAACAGATTCCAAATTTTTTAGGGGCGAGGTACTAAGAAGAGTTTTAGTGACACATTCTTGTGTTATGAAGGACGCAAGAAAACGAAGCTTGTCATTCGTTGAGTTTTTCAAAGTTTGCATCATTTCAAAACATTTTGGGTTTCCAAACAAAAACTTCGGTTCAAGTTCAAGGGTGGATTGTTCAAAGTCCAAGTCGCCTTTGAGGCGGATATTACTTAAATGATACCCAGCCGAAAGATTACATCAAAAAAAAAAAGAGAAACATTTGGATCAAGTGGAAAATGTTGAAGTTTAATGTATACTTTTCCAATTTTTGCCATTTTATTACAACGATTAGGGTTGACAACAGTCGGTATTGGGTTTTAGGACTGCTTTCATATTTAAGTCCAACAGTACGTCGTTTCTTCAATTTCTAACAGATTCCAAATTTTTTTAGGGGCGAGGTACTAAGAAGAGTTTTAGTGACACATTCTTGTGTTATGAAGGACGCAAGAAAAACGAAGCTTGTCATCTCGTTGAGTTTTTCAAAGTTTGCACCATTTCAAAACATTTTGGGTTTCCAAACAAAAAAGTTCGGTTCAAGTTCAAGGGTGGATTGTTCAAAGCCCAAGTCGCCTTTGAGGCGGATATTACTTAAATGATACCCAGCCGAAAGATTACATCAAAAAAAAAAAGAGAAACATTTGGATCAAGTGGAAAATGTTGAAGTTTAATGTATACTTTTCCAATTTTTGCCATTTTATTACAACGATTACGGTTGACAACAGTCGGTATTGGGTTTTAGGACTGCTTTCATATTCAAGTCCAACAGTACGTCGTTTCTTCAATTTCTAACAGATTCCAAATTTTTAGGGGCGAGGTACTAAGAAGAGTTTTAGTGACACATTCTTGTGTTATGAAGGGCGAAAGAAAAACGAAGCTTGTCATTCGTTGAGTTTTTCAAAGTTTGCATCATTTCAAAACATTTTGGATATCCAAACAAAAAAGTTCGGTTCAAGTTCAAGGGTGGATTGTACAAAGCCCAAGTCGCCTTTGAGGCGGATATTACTTAAATGATACCCAGCCGAAAGATTACATCAAAAAAAAAAAAAAGAGAAACATTTGGATCAAGTGGAAAATGTTGAAGTTTAATGTATACTTTTCCAATTTTTGCCATTTTATTACAACGATTAGGGTTGACAACAGTCGGTATTGGGTTTTAGGACTGCTTTCATATTTAAGTCCAACAGTACGTCGTTTCTTCAATTTCTAACAGATTCCAAATTTTTTAGGGGCGAGGTACTAAGAAGAGTTTTAGTGACACATTCTTGTGTTATGAAGGGCGAAAGAAAAACGAAGCTTGTCATTCGTTGAGTTTCTCAAAGTTTGCATCATTTCAAAACATTTTGGATATCCAAACAAAAAGTTCGGTTCAAGTTCAAGGGTGGATTGTTCAAAGTCCAAGTCGCCTTTGAGGCGGATATTACTTAAATGATACCCAGCCGAAAGATTACATCAAAAAAGGAGAAACATTTGGATGAAGTGGAAAATGTTGAAGTTTAATGTGTAGCTTTCCAATTTTTGTGTTAACATTTCATTACAACAATTGGCTTTAGGGCTGTCTTCATTCTATTTGACGATTTATTCAAGTCTAACAGCAATTTGTTTCTTCAACTTCTACCAGATTCCAAATTTTTCCAAATTAACAACACATTTTTGTGATATTAAGAACGTAAGGAAAGCGAATCTCGTCATCGGTGTATTTTTCAAAAATTTGCATCACTCCTAAGCGACATTTTTAATAATTTTGGCGTTTTCAAAAAAAAACAGAAACCAGTTTGATTCAGATCCCAGGGTGGATTGTTTCTTTTGACCGAAGTCCAAGTCGTCTTTTAGGGGAAATTACTTTAATGACGTCGTAAGTGTTTTGCCCAAAGAAAGGTTTTCATCATTTCAAAAGGAAACTCATCCATCCATTGATAAGTTACAATTATTTGAGGTTGAATATTTCTATTGAATGCAAAGTAGAAGACGCGGTATCTTCCAATAACAATCGAGCTGCAAGTTAACTCTTTGAAGACATATCCACAAACGCACATTTACATTTTCTCCGTAATTTTTAGCTTAGACCGTACCAATACAAATTTCCATATTTCTAGTGATTTGAACTTTAACCAGATTCCCAATTTGTTGGAACAGTTTACCAAGAAAACTTTAACACATTTCTATATTATCGAGGGTTTGTCATCCATTTCCAAAAATTTGCATAAATTCAAAATAATATTATTAATAATTTTGACGTTTTAAAAAATGGCTTGATTCAAGTCCAAGGATGGATTGTTTCCTTTCACCAAAGTCCAAACCGTCTTTTAAGGGAAAATTACTGAAATAAGATTCACGCCGTTAGTGTTTTGCCCAAAAGGTGTTTTCATCATTTCAAAAGAAGACTGATCATCCATAGATAAGTTACAGCTACTTAGCTTTGAATATGTCTCTTGAATATAAAGTAAACGAGTTAATATCGGTTTATTTTCCAAAAGTTCACGTCATTTCTAAACGACATTTATAATAATTTTGAGGTTTTTTAAAAAAGAAAAGGTGTAATTCAAATCCAAGGGAGGATTGTTTCGTTTCACCAACGTCCCAAGTCGTTTTCTAGGGAGAAATGACCGAAATGACATACACGCCGTTAATGTTTTGCAAAAAAATTAAATTCGTCCATCCTCGGATAAGTTCAATTTATTTGATGTTCAATATTTCTATTGGGTGCAAAGTAAAAGACGCGGTGCTGTTCAATAACAATCGACGTGAGAGTTAACTGTTTGAAGACATATACGGACGCACATTTCCCTTCGTTTTCAAAATTTTTAGCTTATACCATAGTTAAACTAATTTTCGCTCTTTCGACTTATTTGAATTGTTGCAAGATTCCAAGTTCCTTAAAACAAGTTACCAAGACGATTTCAACACATTCTTATGTTATCGAGGACAGAAGGAAAGCGGACCTTGTCGTCGGTTTATTTTCCAAAAGTTTGCATCATTTTAAAGCGACATTATGAATAACTATAGGCTTTTCAAAAAAAAAAAAAAAAAATTGGTCAAATCCAAAGGTAGATTGTTTCCTTTTAGTAAAGGCCAGGCCGTTTTTAGGGGGAAAGTACTTAAATGACGTTCACTCTGTTAATGTTTTGTCCAAAAATGTTTTTATCGTTTCAAAAGAAAACTCATTCATTCACGGATAAGTCAGAGTTATGTTAAATACTGAATGCGAAAAATTTATTCAAATCCAAAGGTGGATTGTTTCGTTTTACCCAAGTCCAAGCCGTCTTTTAGGGAGAAAGTACTTAAATGACGTTCACTCTGTTAATGTTTTGTCCAAACAGTGTTTTGATCATTTTAAAAGAAAAGTCATCCGTCCACGGATAAGTCAGAGTTATGTTAAATATAGAGTCCAAAATAAGAGTTAACTGTTTGAAGACCTAGACATTTACGGACGCACATTTCCCTTATTTCGGTGATTTTTACCTTATACCGTACTAATCCAATATTCGCCCTTTCAACTTCTTTGGACCTATGCCCAAATTCGCTCTAGTTTAAGTTTCTTTTTCACATAGCAAACCTACATCGTCAAGATCAATTTTCAACAACTACTATTACAAGGTAGCAACACGCACCCATTTTAGGTGTCTCTAGGAATTCTTTACCTATGTTGTGGGCTGAATGCTGAAGATAGGAGGACGTTGGCCCGATAGGTACATGGGCCAGACCGGCCCTTAGCGTTAGGGCCCCCACCGATGTGCAGTTCGGGACACCTTCCAGAAAGGTCGCCAGATTGACGAGATTCCCGGCACAGCACTCACTCAATAAACACCAATGCTTTCGATGCAATCTTCGCGCCCAAAATCCGAAACACTTTTCCACGACGAGACGGAAAGGAGGAAGATATTCGTAAAATTCGAAACGGACAGTCACTATACAGTTCGTTACGATCCTCCTCTGATTTGCACTCTAGATAAGATCTGTTCTTTTTGAGAGGAGGGGGGCGGAATTTTTGACCGCGATTTGATCGCGCGATTTTTCGATTGGATGTCCCCTGATAAAATTTCACTCGCGTTTCAGCATGTTGACGTGTGACGATGATTTGGGAAACTGATGGCACAGTTCCTTTTTGTTTTTTCGTTTTCCTTTAACGGATCTTTCTCACTTTTTGGGATGGGATCTGTCAATATATTTTTTGCCCCGACGTGCGACGTGCTATAAGGCTCCTTCGCGCTTGCTGACAAAACTTGTACTGTGTATCTATACCCTGTTTTCAAACAGGCCCACATTGATTTTCATTGATTTCGACCCCACCACTGTATCGGAGGTGTTCAGCGCCAATCGGAGACGTCGTGTACGCCCCTTTCGGGCTCCGCCCGCAACGGGTAGCCATCAGTTTCGATGCTTATCGTGATTATTTTATTTTTCCCTCGTATACAGTCCCGTTCTTGGCGGGTCGCTTTTTTTTCTTTCCTACGCCGCTGTATATGAATAGAGGCGGGCGGGTGCGGAGATTTTCTCGTTTTCTTTTCTTTCGCCCTGCAGCTTTTTTCCTCTCCATCGTTCTCCTCGCCCGTACTTTTCTCTGTTCTTCTTCTTCTTCTTCTGTTTCTTCTTCTTTTCGAAAACTGCCGGAGTAAGCCAACGTGCGGTACTCCACTCGACGTTCGTCGGAGGCGTAAACAACAATTGAACTTCGTCGTCATCGTTGTCGCCGCCACCACCGCCGTCGATGGTGTTTTGTTTTTGGATTTCCGTTTCGCGTTCTTCTTTTGTTCGCTTCTCTAATTGTATTAATTGGTCGTTTTTTCGCGAGCGCTTCGCTATGTTTGTTTTGGTTTCGTCGTTTGTCGGAAGCGCCTTTATTTGTTTTTAATTTGCGTGGTCGGACGTCGTAAGAACGCTCGTCGAAGGAAGAAAAGCGCAATCGATGGAACCGGGAGAGCAAAGAAAACGAATTACTCGTAATATGGAATTCTTGCGAATGTTTAACGTTGTAGAAAATTACCGATGGAGATGCGCCACTAACTATTAAGGTTTGATGGAAGAGTGGATGACATGTTATAATTACGTAGTGTAAACCGGTCTTTGTTTCCACTTATGTGCAAGGCGCGATATTAAAATTGAAGGAAATAAGGGCGTCAGTCCGGTTTACACTACTTAATGATAACACGTCATTCACTCTTTTATAAAACTTTAGTTATTAATTTGTACTTCTGGCACTATCCTACTTAGAGGTACTTCGATGTATCGAAAATCCGTAAATATTTGCTCTCAATCCAAATGCAGAACATTCCCCCTTGCCGGATGGCCCCTTATGGTTCCAGCAGGATGGTGCACCGCCACATTATTCTCTAACTGTTCGTAATTATCTTAGTACCATTTTCCATGGAAGTGGAAGTAATGGTGTCACTCCGGTTTACACTACTTAATGATAACACGTCATCCTCTCTTTTATCGAACCTTACGAATTATGTACTACTGCGATAAATGAGCGTTACATTACCTACCACATGGATTTGTTAAATTAACAACTGCACGCCACTGATACCTTAACAAATCTGTCGATTTCTAAGATTGGCAAAAACACACCAAATTCATGGCGTAACGTAAGGTTGGGTTATATTGCGCCGCTTTACTTCTTTTGGCTATGAGAACGCTAATGTTTTGAATTACACATCAAAAAATACCCTCAAGGAAGATATTTTCATTTACTTAATCTTCCAATGAATGACCTATTACTGATATTCCTTTGTTAGGCAACTCTCACAGAAAGTTGTGCAAGACTATAATGCATATGCCAAAAATTGTCGCGGAGGGAATTATGCTTTGTTAATCGTAAACTGCAACCGTAGACTAGTTTCGTCCTTGTAAGGACTCTTCAGTGCGGTATAGCATTTTGCGATTAACAAAGTACGATTCCCCACAGCAAGGTGTTACAAGAGTTTATCATATTAATCTTTTAATAATTCCTCCTTAATTCCACAGCGTTCATAGACCCATATTTTGCAACAATAACTTCTTACAATATCCTCTGCAACATCTTCCTCGTCGATTATGCGAAAACTAAGATCGTTTTCAGTTTGAGCAGCTGCGCTTTTTAGGGTTACTTTCATAACTTTCTCTTTTCTTAACTTTCGGGTTTGCACTTCCTCTTCTGGATTTTAGTTAGCTTCTTTGTTTTTGCTTTTTCTTTTGATGATAATAATAACATAATGTTTATTGTTCAACAGAATATCTTATTATAGGACAATTAGGGTAAGTCGAGGAGAGATGGATCACGATGAGAGCAGAACGGGTAGTTGAAATCAGAGTAAGCATTAGTAGAGGGCGCTACCGATCACATAGACTTGTTACTGTTGTAATTACGACAGCGATTGTTGTAACAGTTTGGCGGCAATATTGTCAGTGCGAAAGTATTTAGATAAAAAGGTGTGAATAGGGTGCCAACTTTTTCGCGGTGGGACTTTTAAACAACTGCGTTGTTTGTACATATGAGAATTCGATTAAGAAATTCCCCCAATATGTACTTAAATGCGCAGTGATGCAGCTATTAGTTCTACAGAAATAGACAACTAAGTTGCCACAGACTCCTGCCGTCGCTACAGTTGCTCTACTCGGTTAACCCACCGTGTGAAAATGTGTAATTAGAAAACTACACCAGTCAAGAAGTACTCATTGAAACCAGCTGCCACATTCTCCTCATCTTCCACCTTCACACCATTAAATATCACCACATTACCAGGCACTCTAGCTTCATTAGGAAGCAAGTTTTTAAGTTCTTTCCATATTTTTTGAATTATATTTATTTTGTAATAAATTATTGTAGCTGTCTTTACTATCACCAATCATGTTTGGTATTTTATTCCTTAATTTTCTATATTTTTCACAATCATCATCCCTAAGCGTAAAAACCGCCCTTCCGTGCTGATCATCTCTCTCCCACATATGTTCTCTTGTATTTTCATTTATCCATGTTTCAAGGAAAGTTGTCGAATAAGCCTCATTTTTGTGAGAGTTATGCGGATTTTATTTATATTTCTACTTTTTATTTGTAATTATAACTCTCTCCATGCTCTTGGAACTATTTTGCTATTTTTGCCTATTATAACTTCTACTCCAATACAATTTCTCTGTGCGCATTGATTTGTTCTTCTTGTTGATTCTCAGCACGATCCGTATACTCCTTCTGCAGCTTCTTTAATCCTTTTTTTTAAATGTGTACCATCTTGTTTTCACGTCCATATTGAACTTGTTCCACGTAATTTTTGCTGGTTTATTGTGGTATTTTTTATATGTCTTAATCTTTCATTTATTATCCATTTTATCATATTTATTTTCTACAACTTCCAACCTTACCAAAAAGTGGTCAGCCCCTCGATTAACTTTCATATCTTTAACTTTTTTGGAAAAGATATCTTGAAACAAGAAACCTGGACGATTTGGAAGAATATAAGGAGAAACGCAGAAAGGTCAAAAATGAACTTAAGAAAGCGAAAGAGATGTCTTGGATAAAATTTGGAGAGAAAATAACTAATAATTATAGAGAAAATCAAAAAATTATTCTATGGTACACTCAAACAATTAAGACAGAAAAGAGAATATAACATGGTAAACATAAAGGATAAGTATGGTCGTATAATTACAGAGAAAGATCAAATAATGGAAAGATGGCGGCAAGACTTCCAGGAGCTGACAGAAACAAATGTCGAGACAAGGGAAAAAGAAGAGGAGACAGAGGAAATACAAAATATAGAACCAATTCAAGAAGAAGAAATAATGGAGTGCGTAAGGAAGCTGAAAATAGGAAAGGTTCCAGGAAGAGACAACATAACACCAGAAATGATCAAATATATGGGAGAAAAAGGGATAAGACGAATAACCAAGCTAATGAATACGATTATACAAGAAGGTAAAATACCGAAGGAGTGGAACTCCGGAAATAATATTGTCCATTTATAAGAAGGGGGACAAGAGGGATTGCAATAACTACAGGGGAATTACACTAACAAGCGTCCCAGGTAGAATATTAGCGAGTATTATAGAAAGAAGAATAGTATTAGAAAGCAAATTAAAATATTAAGGGAAAATTTAGAGCTTAGGATTACTCATAATGACCTTATAATTACCTGCTTACTCGTACCTACATCCTATAAAAGCCTGGTAATATTCACTTTCCTTACTATTCCGAATTCATCTCAGAAGTAAAGACATTGTGTGTAATTTTGTTTGTCTGCGTGAGTTTTTTATTTACTGAGACTCAAGATGGAAAATAAAGTTCTTAGCCAAAGTGGTCACGAAAAGTACTACTGGGATGGCTACCTGTACACGAAGGATAAAACGAACAAGGACAACACCATTCAATTCTGGCGCTGCGAAAAAGAAGCACGAAGGATGCAAAGGAAGAATATGGACCAATATTATGGATGGTTCTTTCAAATGCATCCGCAATGAACACACATGTAGTACGGTAGGAAATGCAGCAAATGCAGTTTGGTCCGTTTATTTTCGGACATTGAATGGACGAGATAGGACAAATAATTTTGCAGAAACATGTCATCGCAAGTTGCAACTGGCTTTTGGTTCTGGCATTGCTCATCCTTCGTTATGGACATTCATAGAAAATGTGAAAAAGGTTCAGTCTTCGTAAGATGCGGACTATGAACGAGCAATTGGCGGGCGCAAGGGTGCATCAAAAAGGAAACGTTATGAGGAAGCCGACGAGAGGATTTTTAATAAAGTTGCCAATTATAACAGGCAAAATTTGATCGAATATCTCAGAGGGATATCACACAATTACAATATGAACTAGTCTTTTTAATAGATTGTATATTATATTTTGTTATAATAAATAATTGTATTGTAATAAATAATTACATAATACATTATTGTATTGCTTTTCGCCGAGTTGATCGTCGCCGAGTTTACCATCGTCGAGTTGACCGTCGCCGACTTTACATCGCCGAGTTGTCGCGTACTGAAGAAAAATAACTGAGGAGGTCATAGAAGACACTCAATTTAGAAAAGAAAGAAGTACACAAGATTTAATATTTGTGATAAGACAAGCAAGTGAAAAGATAATTAACAAGAAAAAAGATATACATATATGTTTTATAGACTTAGAAAAAGCGTTCGACCGGTTAAGAAGGGAAGACATATGGAATGTCCTAGAAAAGAGAAATATAGACAAACGAACAATGGAGTAAATAAAAGAGATGTATAGGTATAACACAAATATAGTAAGAACCAACAACGAAGAATCTAAAGAGTTTACAACAAAGATTGGGGTAAAGCAGGGCTGTGTGCTTAGTCCATTGTTGTTTTCTATGGTACTAAATGAGGCCATAAAAGTGCTAAATAACAAATGAAAGCACTAAAAATGGGTCACTGGAAAATGAAGGAGACCAACTTGTGTGAACTGATGTTTGCGGATGATATGGCAATTCTGGCTGAATCAGAAGAAGCGCTATAAAGGAACCTTGAAATCCTAAATAAGGAAATAAAGAATATAAACATGAAAATAAACATCGAAAAGACCAAATCAATGATAATAGCAGGAGAAAGGAAAAGACATAACATCAAAATCGAAGGGAGGACAATAGAACAGGTGAATAACTACAAATATTTGGGAACAATAATTCAATGGGACGGAAAAATGGAACAAGAAATTAATGAAAGAATGAAAAAAGCGGCAAGAATGGTTTATATAATGAGAACTACGTTTCTGGGGAAAAAGGAAGCGCCAAAACGGATTAAAACGGAAATTGTTAAAAAAGTGATAAGACCAACAATAACATATAGTAGTGAGTCCTGGACAAGGTCAGAAAAGGTAAAATCGCGGGTGAACGCCATGGATATGAGATTCCTAAGACGAATAGAAAACAAGACCAAGAAAGACAAGATAAGAAACGAGAATTACTGGCAAAATCTAGGAATAAAACCCATATGGAGAATAGTGGAGGAGAATCAGCTGAGATGATTCGGCCATGTGTGTCGTATGAGTGATAATAGGCTGACAAAGAGAGTGTATGAGACACGAATGATAGGAAAAAACAAAAAAGGAAGGCCAAGAAGAAGATGGAATGACGATATCAGGGGAGCAGCGGCAGAGAGGGGAATTGAGTGGGAGGGGATAAAGGATCAGACCGGAGACAGAAAACGGTGGAGAGAATTATATAGAAAATAGGAAACTTGACCCCATCCAAGCCTTACACCGAAAGGCAGATAGGAACATGATTAAGAAGAAGAAGAAGATCATTAACTTTTTCCCCAATTTCGACTTTCATCAACGAAGCTAATTAACCAAATGCGATCTGGCATCACCAACGAAAGTTCTATAGTTCAGAAAACTTTGCGAAGACGAAAACACATGATGATTTGGCGATATAATGTTAGGTTTATATGGTAGAAGTGTAAACACACTCCAATCAAGCTCAAATATTATTGTGACCCAAGATTTGTGATAGTCTTCCATTATCGTGCTGGAAAACAGATTTTGACGCTCTAATTGCTTGTCTAATTGTCATGTTCGATTTAAGAAAAAAAGAACGAATAAAACGCAACTGTCGAATACACGCATACATCGCTTGATTGGGTAGCAAAATTTCAAAGTGAACAAGTCGTTTGTAATCTCTCAAAAGCAGGTCACAAAATCTTCTTTACATGACTATAACCATCAAGGTGATTAATCCTATTTCTCTCACACAACATTTTTTTGTTGACGTTATTGTAGATAAGCAATTCTCATCATAAATTATCAATCTTCGTAAAAGCGGTTGTGAGCAAATCGTAAATGTTGATGCTGCAATATTTTGTTACGTAGGGTATAGAAATCAAATTTCTCAAAGCTATTTCCGACAAAGCATGTTGCTTTATCCAATTCCTTTCCTCAAGTTTGCTCGAATTATAAGCGACTCCCTTAAAAGGATGAATAACGACCGAATAAACACTGAAACAAACCCGAACACCAGTTAACAAAAGAAAAACTGGAACCGCAGCGGTCTATATTAATCACAATTACAATAATTAACTGCGGCCGCTGGCAACGGAAAATATGCCGGCAATTAGACTATTTTGAACCGTAAATAGTTTCATCTACCTTAGGCGCAAAACGTTTAGAAATTATTAGAACTCTTCTAGCCTGCACATCTAGCGGACAAGGATGATAAAATACGTATTTTACTGCCGTTTTCAATAGCGCCTGTTCAATAAATCTTGTACCTCTTCTAATACAAGCACGTGGGTATATCTGTGATGTAATAGTTGTGTAACTAAGAGGTCTGTTTTAATATACGAGAGATATCGTTCTTGCGTTGCATATAACCACAAGCAGGGCGCCACGAATTGAACTTCAAGCGCTGAAATCAACCACATTTGGTTAGTTAACATAAAACCACGGTTTCAAAAAAACAAAATCGATAAACGGACTGAAATAATGGAATTGAATCGAGAAATATGATATGCAATATATATTTTGCAAATATCGGAGATTATCCCAAGAACGTCTCGACGAGTTGGTTTCTGTTTTTGGTGGCGTGTGAAGCACCGCATCAATCAACAATTTCCCGCTGATGTTGCCCGCTGTTTAGCGTAGTATCATGGATTTACATCTGTGGATTCGCCAAGCTACTGTTTGGGTCCTTCAAAATGAGGAGAATCCAGCGAAAGTTGAAGAAAGAGGTTGATCGGCAAAAGTTTGTCTCAAAAGCGGCTCCCTTACCCGAACGACAAAATCATCCCACGCAACGTTTGACTCACATGCAACTTGAAAGAAAATTGATGTGTCGTAGCTGAAATTTTTGTTTGTTAAGGGTTGATTTTACCTTTTCTGCTCCTTTCCATAACGCTAGAACAAACGTATATTAGTCCACGTGTATTCTGAGGGTTGATGTGAATATGTATGCGATATGTATCGAGACTTACTGAAGCAATTTCAAGTTCAAAATGTCTAATGAACATATGCCCAAAACTCTATAGTAACTGAGCTACAAGCAAGTTTTAGATAACCCTAGTAATGCAGGTATTACGTACTGCTGCTGCAAAAACAATTGATTAACAACCATTTAAGACGACTTTATTGAATTGGTTGTACGAAATGTGTACTCAATTGCTGTATATATAGTTAAGCTCTTCTTAGAATTGAAGAGGTAGCTCTGCTAACGGTCTCAGGATCAGTTCCAATGATTTCTGTAACATTCATAATCCTAGCTACAAATTGTTCTCATTTTCAGGTTTTTATGCATAAATGCGTTTGACTCAAAACTATCTGGAACCATGTATAGAGCAACCACGAGTCGTGATCGTTTTGATTTTTGTCAGACTGTTTACGATTTGCTCCAATACGTGAAATTTAGGATAAGTTAATTTTGAATTGTAAGAGCTCTTATAAACCAGTGTATGCAACTATCGACGAACAATTATAGGCATTGACAGGTCGATGTCCATTTAAAATGTACATTCCTAATAAACCGGCTTAATACGGCATTAAAATTGTAATGACTTGTGACTGGTGGATTTAGCCAAAACTATTCATAGCACTAACAGAAATGTCACCAGGGATAATTGGTTTGCATCTCTAAAGTGGGCTGATTTGCTATTAACAGACCCTTTCCAATGAACATTAGTAGATACGTTATGGCAAGATAAACGTTAAATACCGAAAGAACTGCTTCAATCAAAGAACCGAGAAGTTGGAAGTTTTCTTTTCTATTTTGATCAGGGAAGGGCACTGGTTTCACATAAAGCGAAAAATAATAAGGCTGTGATCTTGCTGTTCACAATGGACGAAGGAAAATCGGTATGTCCAAACAGTTATAAGCCAGAAATCATTGGCTTTTATAATGAAACAAAGTGTGGTGTTAACACATTTGATCACATGTGCAGCACCATGAACTGCGGCCGAAAAACTGGTAGTTGACCAATGGCAATTTTCTACAACGTATTGAGTATCGCCTGTATTAATTCTTACAATATTTATAACCATAATTTACGAAGAAATAATATTAAACCGATTACCCGCAAGGAGTTTGTTTGACAGAATTACACGAGGAATTGAAAACACCTTGGCTTGAGCAACGAGTAAAACTCCCAACTTTGCAACGTCTACTTAAACAAATTATAAGCGGGAATATTAAATGTTAAGCAGTGGACCCTTCTGAACCAAAAAGAACGGTTTGTTTCATATGTCCATCAAAAAAAAAAAAAAAAAAAGAAGAATGACGATGCTATATTGCATGCACTGCAATTTGTGCAGGTCTGTGAACCAATTCAAATGTGAACATTTAAAAGAAAAAATGGAAAATGAATGTGTTTTTGTTATAATTAAAAAAGTCTTAAACTTTACAAGGGCTTATGAAAACAAGCTTATGATTGTAGGGTTAAGTCTGGTGATCTTAGTTGGACAAGCAACTGCTGAATCTCTTCGAATCCATCGCTTCGTATAATTTTGATTAAGAAAATCTGTTACTTGTCTATCAAAGTGTGGAGGTGCGCCATCGTTCTTTACCCGTATTCGTCGCCTTACATTAAGAGGGACGTCATCTAGTAATGCTGGGAGATCATTTTCCGGGAAACGTAAGTAATGAACGGTCGTCAGACGTTCTTCCATCATAAACGAACCAATCAGACGATCGTTGATAATATCACACCAAAGATTCATCGAAATTCTATCTTGAAAATGGAATTCCCTAGTTCGCAGTGGATTTTCAAGTGCCCAGCAATGTGCATTCATGGTGTTATTGATGGCGTTTCGGGGTGAAGGAGCCTTCATCACTAAACAATATTTTCCGACAAAATCTTCGATTTCTCACTAACCAACGGCTGAAAATTTAAGTCTTGATGCGTAGTCGCCAGGTGTTAAAGCTTGTACGGGTACAAATCGAAATTGTGTATAGTAGTGCGGACTACATTAGGTGTGTTGGATATTCTTCGGATACTGGCAGAAATATTTCAATATTTATATGTATTTCGCATATTAAAAGACGTATTGGTATTGGTATTGGAAAGCACGCTTTCCAACACCAAATGAAACTGGTGATATGTCAGTTAACTTAACTCAAAACCTAAGAAAATTGTTTGATCATTACTGTCTTCTCCCGTTTCCAACGTTGGTCCAAGGTAAACACTTCCCCACTTTCCAAAGTAACTTTTCAACCCTTGATACTTCACACTTACACGTTTTTACCGTCGACCGTACGATGAGCATTATCACTTCTCTTTTCTCTCCGTCTCTATCCCACCAACAACCCAACACAACAACAGCGCCATCGAAAACGCAAAGAGCGTTGCCGGTAAAGCGGCCAAGCCGAGCCGCCAGCACAGGGTTTTAATCTAGATACATGGAATTAGCCATAAATCATTGGTCACTTTATTTATTTTAATTTGGAGAGACGTTTAGTGCGGCAAAATGGTTCGATTCGTTTTTGTTTTTACGGTCGGAGAGGTATTAAAATTGTAAGAGTGTTGGAACATGTTAATACGGAGTCGTACCAGTACGTATAACACATCCATACGTATATATGTTTGTCTGTATGTATACGAATATATATATGTATATATATATATATATGTTAAATGTATAAGCGCACGAACGCGTACAACAGCCTTGCGAGCCGCCGAACGAGATGATTCTGATTGGAAGGAAGATAAGGAGGCGACCAGGAATCGTATGGTCTATGAGTAACGTGCTGGATAAAATTCGGAATGAATTAAAGGAGCGAACCGGTCGTTTATTGGTTAATATTTTAATCCGTTGCCGGAGAGAAAGGCAAGATCTGGAAGTCGAAGATGAACATGAGGAACAGTCGGTTCGTGCTGCTTCGCTATAAATGACGATTTCATGCGCTTAAATTATGTAAAATCTACGAAGTGGGTCTAGCGATGTAAAAATAGGACACTTTTCCAAAATTGTCCTTCTTAACATGCTTATCCAACTGGTAAAAAACTTAAAAAAAGCATGAGTAAGGTGAATAAACGTATTGTTAATATTTTCCAGTTTATAAACATCGCGAATTTAGTATGCTTTTGTAAACAAATAAATAAGTAAAGTCTCAGTTTTCAGGTTCGCTTTGCCCGACTTCGGTCCACATGGAATGGTTCAGGAATCGCAGTGAATATAAACTTCGAGCCTTTACATCGTAAATATGATATCGCAAATTGATCTCCGTTCACAGTTTCTACTAATGCTGCTAATGCTAATGCTGCAGTCTTTTTGGTGAGAAACTTCACCGGAACATAGTCTTCTGATATTATGATATTATTAGCATTTGCGTCGTCATCAGATTGCTCAGCATATACCAAATCTTCAGCGTCGCATTTCTCAAATCACTTTTGTCTTCATAAGGTACATTTTCAAGCACGCTTCCTGGATCGCTGTCTGATTCCTGATTCCGATGCGTCGACTTCTTCTTTTGTGCTTTGTCTGTGTTTTCTTTATTTCTTTCACTTCTTCCTTCGTCAGCTTGTCCGCCCCTTTTTTCATATATGATTTAAGAATTCTGTACTCGTTAGCATCACAGGTTTACTATCAATTCTTCTCCCTGTCTTAACTTCAGCAATGATTTTTTTAACTTGACTCAATAAAATACTTTGAACTTTAGTTGTTGGAATAGCAAAGTTAATGTTTTCCTGTGGATTTGTAGCCTGTGTTAAATCCTGGGAATTTATTTCTGCAGCCTCATTTTCGTCTATGTCGATTTCCTCACCATCGCTTCTTCCTTCGTCAGCGTGTCCTCCTCTTTCTTTCATATATGATTTAAGAATTCTGTGCTCGTTAGCATCACTGATTTACTACCAATTTTTCTCCCTATCATAACTCCAACAATGGTTTTATTCATTTCACTCAATAAAATACGCTCAAATTTATTTGTTGGAATAACTAAGTTAATGTTTTCCTGTGGATTTGCAGCCTGTATTAAATTCTGTGAATTTATTTCTGCGGCCTCATTTTCGCCTATGGCGATTTCATCATCATCGCTTCTTCCTTCGTCAGCTTGTCCTCCTCTTTCTATCACATATGATTTAAGAATTCTGTACTCGTTATCATCACTGATTTACTACCAATTTTTCTCCCTGTCATAACTCCAACAATGGTTTTATTCATTTCACTCAATAAAATACGATCAAATTTATTTGTTGGAATAACTAAGTTAATGTTTTCCTGTGGATTTGCAGCCTGTGTTAAATTCTGTGAATTTATTTCTGCGGCTTCATTTTCGCCTATGGCGATTTCGTCATCATCGCTTCTTCCTTCGTCAGCTTGTCCTCCTCTTTCTTTCATATATGATTTAAGAATTCTGTGCTCGTTAGCATCACTGATTTACTATCAATTCTTCTCCCTGTCTTAACTTCAACAATGGGTTTATTAAGGTGACTCAATAAAATACTCTTAAATTTAGTTGTTGGAATAGCTAAATTAATGTTTTCTTGCGGATTTGGAGCCTGTGTTAAATTCGATATTTCAGTTCATTTTGACCTTTGGTGGTAACTCTCTTAATTCTTTTAGAGTTCGGGGAGAAATTACTTTTATCTAAATGAAAGACATGCGAGGGCTTATCTTCTAAGCCCAGCTCTCTGATGGTTTCTTCTAGAATGTTATGAAAGTGGTAAATAATAAAAGAAACCCTGGCCGCCTTTGTTGGGCATTTATCCAACTGCTCCATTGTCGCTTTTACATAAGTTTGGACGACTGATTTTACTTTATTGTTGGTAAGCACAAAATCCCACTTACACTTACTTGTTAGCCATCATTGTGATGCTGTCAGTCAAGCATCGTTCCTCTTCTCTGGTGAAACCTATTTTTCTATCTCGTTTGGCATTAGGTTGTTGATTCAGCAATTTTTTACAATTTTGATTTATCAATTCTAAATCTCTCTGCTGCCTTTTGGATACCTAATTCTTTCCGCCTAGCTAGAGTATGAGTCAGCTGTGGGTCTTCCTGGTTGTATCGTTTATTCGGAACATTTTGTTGCTTTGTCTAAAATAAAAATGCAAACAATTTGACTCATATTTAGCCAAATTGCCGTCTCACGTTTATCACACACTTTTAACCGACACTAGAACTATATATCACAGCGACAAACCGGCTATACACTCTGCCGTACTTGCAGATCGACTACGAATTGAGGTAATCTCATGCGATTCTCCAACGATCAAGGACAACAAAAGTCATGTTAACGCATGTAAGTTTTGCGGTCTGCAATTTATTGAACCGTTGACCTTTATTACTTTTTTAATGCAATCATACCTGAGGAAGTAAAGTTGCTACGAAGTTCGGCCTACACATTAAAATGTCTATCAGATCTGATTTTCCTTTCTCAATAAATGGTTTATGAAAACTTTTCAAAGTCAGTGTCATATTTGTCCAAATTTCTGGCTGTCTCAATCTTATACCACTTGACCCAACCAGGAAGCATTTGCGGGGAATAATTGTCGATTTTTATGGATAAGTTTTGCCATCTTTCGGCCACCACCGTAATCCACGTACAAAAATTCGAGTAAAGTGCGATTCGATCATCATCATTATTGAAATTTCAATTCGAGGGATCAAATAAATGATGCCTAGTCAAGGCTATATGATGGATGTGGCAACACATTTGGCAGGAAAAAATACTGAGACTCCCCATTGTCATGGTAGATAACAATATATTTGACACACGACAAATTTAATATCTGAACCAAAAAATAAAACACAGTAGTTTGCAAGGCATGAAACAACGGGTAGAAAAAAATGTCGTGTTTCATAGTTTAGTAAGAATAATAATAATAATAATAATAATAATATCTAGGGATACAGTATTGCCATAAGAACAGAAATAAGAAAAGTACAATAAGTGCAAGGCAGAAAATAAAACACAAAGAAATAACAATCTCCTATGCACTGTTTTTTTTTGTACGAGCCTCTTTGTACACGTACAAAGATCCGAAAAATGTTGGTATGAGAGATTTTTAGTTTGTACAAAATAATGGTAACAGAACTACCCAAAAGAAAATCTTTGTACAATGTACAAACACGCCAAAAGGATCTTTATACGGACCCCAAAAATTCTTTGTCTCGTACAAGAAAACAAACAGTGCTCCTATGTAAGATAGACAATTTATAGTTAATCGCCAGAGAAGGCATACAAAACAAATGCAATGAAACCTTTAAATTTATGAAAACTGATTCTGAAAAAGTCTACATAATCACAGAAATTGTCAACAAGTAAGTAAGGTAAGTTAAAAAGTTCCTACTACTAATTCTGGGAGCTAACAAGGGAAACGTCAAGGTTGTGAATAACGGATTTTGATGTGTTTCGCATATGTTATAGAGGCACCTCCCACGAGTATCTTGCTATCAGCTTTTGTAGCCATACGGCCTAGTTTTCGAGAAAATTGCGGAAGTTTTCCTAACGGACTTTATATACCGTTAATCTTAATAAGTTTGTAAAGAAGTGAGTATAGTGCAGTGGTTAAGTTCCAGACATACTACCGTGGCGATCCGTAATCAAATCCTGGTCTTGTAGTTCTTTTTCTCTCAATCTTATTGCATATAATATTAAAAAATATATTTAATTTCATGCAAGATTGTTCAAAAATATTTTTCGCCATACTAACTTGATTAATGAAATTAATCGGAAGAAAATGTGCAGCATGGTGTGTATTTTAAATTTCACAATCAAATGTTATAATTAAATCGTTTTATCACTAGTGATCGTAATTTAAACTATTTTTATATTTTAAACTAAAATTGACTCGGGCGGAATTGCAAGGATTGAAGGATATTTGTATATTTATTTTAAAGATATAGATAAAAGTGTATTGTAATGCTCTTTTCGCCTACAAAGCATCGGTCCAGGCCTTGATGTTTTAAGCAACCTTTATTTTTATAATGAAATAAATGAAAACATGTCAAAAGCAACATCAAAGAATTCTTGTGGGCATTTATGGTATCTGATCGAAGAAGCAGTCGGTTTGGTATTTTTTGATGATTCGGTTTCTGTCGAGCAGGAAGTAAAAATGGCCAAAGCATTTAAAGAAAAAGAGTCAAATCATTTTGATTCTAGACGCTTAAATGTTCTTTTGAAGAAATAAGCGATTTACCCACAAAGAACTACATACATCATTATGTGTCAAAACCGCCTTTAATTTTCTTAAGCAATTTAAAATATCATCATTTTATTAATAAAATTACAATGGCGGAAAATATTATTTTCCAACAACTTTGCATGAAATTAAATGTATTTGTTAATATCATATGCAATGAGATTGAGAAAAGAAACTACAAGAGCGTAGTAGACCTGGAACTTAACCACTGCACTATACTCACTTCTTTCCAAACCTATTAAGATTAACGGTATATAAAGTCCGTTAGGAAAACTTTTTTTCTCGAGAACAACGCCGAAAGCCGAAAGCTGGTAGCAAGATACTCGTGGGAGATGCCTCTATAACATATTCGAGACACATCAAAATCCGTTATTCACAACCTTGACGTTCCGCTTCTAAGATATTCTTTAATTGAAGTACGAAATCAGGAACATACATACATATTGAAAACAAATGGACCTTCGGTACCGTACGTCTCATGTAGTATTAGCATTATCAAAGTTACTTCACAAACAGCACGATAGCGAACATAGCCACACGAAATCTATATAAATACTTATGTTAGCAACCGATGTGGCTTCGTATACGCTAAATGCTGTTAGGGTTCTAGAAACACGTTTCTCTCTCTTACATATAACATGTTTAGTGCAGGTTATGTATCTTGTAACCGAAACTGCTACAAAACAGCGCTATCCTGCAGTTGACGCATTAATCAATAAGACAAAGAAAATTTTCTGTAAATTACCCAAGCGGATTCTGGAATTTTACAAGTTCGGTCCAGGAATTCCGATACCACCGCGGTCCGTTTTGACGAAATGGGGAACGTGACTTAATTCAGTTTATTATAGCAGGCATTTCAACAAAACGGCAAACCTAGTTTTAACTGTAAACCCGCAAGATGCGAACGCGACTAAAGGAGGTTAAAGACGGTTGAAGAATTGGCAAGTTGCAACAGAGGTAGAATTTATTTTACAAGATTAACACGCTGTTATCTTCGATTGCATTAAGAGCTTAGAACAACCAATAACATTTATACGAACGCTCGAAGCAACGTCAAATCAACTAGTTGATTCTATAGCCTAACAAGTAGCTAACAAATTCTTGTTAGTACTTAATTAGAAAACTACCTTCACTATTCGCAGACGCGCGTTTCGCGGTCATACCGCTCATCAGTGCGACTGCGTGAAGTAGTTTTCATTTCTGTAGAAGCTCTATATAAGCCCGGGTGTTAGATGTTCGTACATATGAGAGTTCAATTACGAAATTCGGGCATAATGTACTAATTGCGCATTTTTGCAGCTATTTTGATTCTACAGAAGCAGATAACTTGTTTTGCCACAAACTCCTGTAGTAGCTACAATCGCGCACTCGGCTAGCCCGCCGTGGGAAAATTGTGCTCAATTAGAAAACTTCAAATTCTTGTTAGGTTTGCGGAAAACATGGTAATTACGTGATCCACATTTGAGATTAAAAAATCTGATCTCGATTGATACCAAACATTGTTTTTGCACATTTAACGACTTTTTCTGTGACTGCGACTTCAGAATATGAAATTGTTACATGATAATAGCCTTGTATCCTTTGTCTTTTACCTTTGTAGAGTCTCCCTTATTCCTGGGTCATAACTTGTGTTCCGCGTTTAAGTGATAAGTGTAAGCGGCTAGTGGCTAAGGTCGAGGCCAGAACGATAATAATAATAATAACGACTTTTTAGTGATGAACGCCGAAATTTAACAGAATCGATCATAGAACGGTACATAATGCCCCAATTTTCCAGTAAGTCTACAGATTTCCCGTTCACACTACTTCTGTAATCCCTACCTGTTACAGTTACAGTTCATTTTATATTTATTACTATTTTAGTAGATATAGTAGTATAGTATTATAGTAATAGTTATTGGTTTTTTGTAACGCCGTTAAGTTTCCAGTTAAAGTAAGTAACCAACATATTAATGCGAAAAAAGTTATCAATAATTTAAGCAAGCCCACAATTGATCCCTTTTGTAACGCTCATGTATTCGTCCCGTGTGTCCACAGCTCCAATTATCGCTGTCCCTTTTCATCAACATAACATCAGCTTCGTTTCGATTATTACTGCCAAAACACCGGTCTTATCAAATAATTTCACCACCGACTGTATGTGCCAATGTATAAATTCAATACACACATACAGATATGCATAATATGCAGATGAGAGTAATTTATGTTCTTCCCGCTCGTCGTTCTTTTCACATGTTCGCGGAACGAACGCATAAATCGCTCGCCTTCGTTGTGTATATACAAGTACTCGGACGCGTCCTTTTTCCTTTTAATCGTGTTGGCGTTTTTGTTTAAAATCCGCATTAATTTTTCCGCGACGGCGGTTGACAGCCAGAACCTTTCTGCATCTTTTTAATCTAGAACTACGGGTTGCGTTCGCGTACGCGGGGTGTATAGCGAAAGACGTACGGACGAAGGACGAAGATAAAACAATATATATAGGGGCGAGACACGCAAATATCTACTGATTTATTAGCGAAACGTTGCCGAGCCGTAATTGGATAGATGACGATATGTAGACTTTTCTTTTTCATAATCTGGTTTATCGTGCGAATGTCTAGTCTTATTTCAATTTCGTTCCATTTACGGCGTACCTATGTATGTGAGAATGAAAAGCGGTTTTCTTTAATAGGAAGATTAATTTACGCGTGTGCTTTTATAAGTTTTGATTCGACATTCCCAATATTTCACGCAAACGTAATTATTCTCGCGATAAATATAATTCGAGTAGCAGATAGGAGGTAAATCAACTTGAACAAAGGCAGTCTGTACGACGTCGTTCTTGTAATATCCTCTGGGAAACTTTGGGACGGACTTTAACGTGTCGATTTTCTGCGGTACGGTTGCATTGATAAAACAAAATGGGTTTATTGCAGCTCCTCTAGTGTACAAGTCGGTTTGGATAATTACTACCTCCCGAATACCTCCGAAAAGGTAGTAAAGTAATTAGTCACTGTAACTTGCCCCTCGGTATCTACCTGGCTTCGAAGTAAACGCGATTTTTGTCGGGTTTACATCACAGGTACATACATAAGTGCATTTCGTTAGCACGTAGAAAACTTACCGACTAATCAGATAACTTATAACAGGAGCTTAGTTTGATTTGTACACGTCGTTTTGTAATTGTAAATAGTGACTATCCCGTTAGATCAGGAAAATGTAATAAGAAGTCCAGTTGATGAAGGATTGATAAGTCTATATTAGCGCTGAAACGTTGTAAGCTTTAGTATTTCCAATTTCTAATTATGTGAATCTATAATCACTAGAGACCGGATTATATGTTCGAGATTTGACTAAAATATAAAACATATACAGGCTGTCTCATTTCGGAGGGCCAAATTGAAATATCTCTCTTATTATAGAATATATCGGAAATTCGTTTTAATAAAAAATGTCACATTTTTCACGCACTACAATATGGTTAAAACAAAATTCCGAACCACAGCCTACTTTTCGAAATATTTTCGAAAAATTTGAAATTGGGGAAAAATTCGAGGCTTTGTAACTTTTTATTTTTGAAAATACAAAAAAACGTTTTGAATGAAAGTTGATGGCAAAACATTGCTCTTTCGAAATATCAAGGAAAAAGTGTAAAGTTAACATTGTCAGCTGTACTCTCTTGAACCGCCCAAAAAATAGATAGAATCAAGTATGCCATGCCACTCCTAAATAGCCCCTGAATTGGCTTTATAAAAAATACCATACACAATAAACATATTTTAGTTAAGTCTGTAAATTTTTTGCAATTTTATAAAATAAGTATCAGAATATTTGTACTAGTAATCTAAAGAAATCAAGTAGCCATTGAAACAAAGGTTTAGCAAAAAAATGTGTCAGACAAAGAATACTCTGGACTCGTTCACTTTAAAGTTATCTAAAAATTGTGACAATGTGACTTGCCAAGCTATTCTTATGTACTCTTTATTTTATTTACAAAATTCTCTTATGCTGTGGAAAATAAATAATACTCGCAAGGTAAAATGAAAGTTTAATTAGTAACAAACATCAAAATTCGGTAAGAAAATAATTATAACAGATGTTCAAAATGTCCTCCGTGGTTCCTTATACACAGTCGGGCTCTGGAGTAAACACCTTTATTTGCATTTTCGATCATCAGTGGTCTAATTGCTTCACAGGGTTCCCTGATTCTTTGTTTGAGGTCGTTAACATTTTGCGGAGTATCTGAATAGATTTTATCTTTAATGTAACCCCATATGAAGAAATCCAATGGGGTAATATCCGGAGACCGAGCTGGCCACAAGATTGGTCCATGGGTTCCTATCCACTTTTGGGGATAGTTTTCATTCAAGTAATTTCTAGTAATTAAAGCATAATGGGCAGGAGCACCATCTTGTTGAAAATATTTAAAGTTTAACCTATCTTCTAACGGCAATTCTTCGATATATTCAAACAAGTTATTCTGTAGAAAGGTAAGGTATCTTGCTGCAGTTAATTTATAATTATAAAAATAAGGTCCAATTAGTTTGGATCCCAATACACCCAACCAAACATTTACTGAAAACCGTTCCTGAAAAGCTGTTTCTCTATACCAAGAAGGATTTCTATTGTGCCATTTATAGTGAATGTTTCTATTAAAAATCCATTATTTGAACAATTGGCTTCATCTGACCACAAAATCTTACTAGAAAAGATGGATCGTTCCTCTTCTTGTTCAAGATCCATCTACGAAATCGTAAGCGCCTTGGTTTGTCATCTTCTCTTAAATGTTGGACTTTTCTTAATCTGTAACACCTGTATCTATGTCTTTTTTAATATTCTTCTTGCACTGTCTTTACGAACGTTACAAAACCTCTCTATTTCCCTTAAAGAGACATCTTGATCGTTATTGGTTTTATTATTAACGTAATTTAAAACTCTGCTTTGTGCTCTTACACTGTCCACAACTTTTTTGCTTCGTACAGCACTTTTTTAAAAGAACCATAATTTTTAAGATTATGTGCTAATTTTACGAAAGTTCTTTTATTGGGATGCAGTCCATTTGGATATCTACGTTGATATTCCAGCAAAGCTAATGTTGCATTAAAATTACACTGGCTATAAACTACAAACATGTTAAATTTTTCTACATTAGAAAACATTGTTATTAATCAAAGTCAACAGAAAACCCATATAACACAAACACACGAACAAACTAATTACTATAATTACTTTACACCAACTCGAACAAAGATAACTTATCTGACATTTAAGCTAGATCTTTGTTTCAATGACTACTTGATTTCTTTAGATTACTAGTACAAATATTCTGATACTTATTTTATAAAATTGCAAAAAATTTACAGACTTAACTAAAATATGTTTATTGTGTATGGTATTTTCTATAAAGGCAATTCAGGGGCTATTTGGGAGTGGCATGGCCTACTTGATTCTATCTATTTTTTGGGCGGTTCAAGAGAGTACAGCTGACAATGTTAACTTTACACCACTTTTTCCTTGATATTTCGAAAGAGCAATGTTTTGCCATCAACTTTCATTCAAAACGTTTTTGTATTTTCAAAAATAAAAGAGTTACAAAGCCTCGAACTTTTCCCCAATTTCATATTTTTCGAAAATATTTCGAAAAGTAGGCTGTGGTTCGGAATTTTGTTTTAACCATATTGTAGTGCGTGAAAAATGTGACATTTTTTATTAAAACGAATTTCCGATATATTCTATAATAAGAGAGATATTTCAATTTGGCCCTCCGAAATGAGACAGCCTGTATATGTCTTAAATATGAACAAAATATATTTCAAAAATATTTTCACAATGTCGAATATATTTTAAAGTAACGAGGAAAAGAAACAAACACTAAGAAAATTTAAACGGGTTTTATTAAACAGATACCTATCGCTTACATTTCTCAAATAAACATTACATTCCTTACTGTAAAACCAATTCACAATCAAATGTTTTTCAATAGTTAAATTATATGTCTTCTATCCGTTACTAGCGATTTGTACGTTGAAAAACTTCGTTCGACGTCAACCGATGTGATTGGTGCATATTTTAAAACATTAACAACTTCCGGATTTAAATCGGTTTCAACATCAAAATCGCCACGGAGAATTTGGTTTGCTTGTTGCAACAAATTTAAATCGCAATTTCTTTTTAAAATATTATTAAGTTTTTTATTTATTTAGGAACTTTCTGAAGTTTTTCCTTAAATTCATCACTCAAATGAAGAGACTCTTGTAACGAAAGTCATTCAGTTTGAAGAATAGCAATAGTTTTATGAGCAAAATCATAATTTGATTTAATGAAGCAAAGTTCATGGAGCAGTGAATTATTTTCTAAAATTGATGTGCACTTTGAAATTGCACCAATATTTTCCTCTTCAAAACTTAAAATAAGTTTCTTAATAGGGACGCAATTTTCTGCATAAAAACTGGCAGCTTTCAACCATGTTTCTCATCTTGTGATTATTGGTTTCGGTGGCAAAGGAATACATAGTAGGTAATTTTTCTCTGTAACACCCAATCCTGAGAGCAGATTTTTAAAATATTTTCTTTACGTTACTGATTATACTATCATATCAACTATTTAACTATTTAACTATTTAAAGCGTGTGTCACGTGAATTAAATTGTTTCGTAAAATTATCAACTTACCATTTTACCGCAAGCTTTGCAGAATAATTTTTCTTCGTGTAAAAGTAATTCTGGAACGGGCTTGATCCAGGAGACTACCAAATCGCTTCTCACTTTTTGCATTTTTTGGATAACACTCGGTAACACTTTACTTCATTCGGTGTTTACGTTAACGAATACACCCCGTACCTAATTATTTTTAAGCAATCAGAACTCACCTTTATTCGTTTAATTTCCGATTTTTATTCTTAGAAACCGTAACAAAATAATCTTTGCTCTTCGGTATTGAACATGATATTTCGTTTAGAAGTTTAAAAGTAATTAAAGATTTCTTAGAAAAATGTAGAAACAAAGTTCTTGGAAAAAACATCTCTATTTAAGTAATATTTATTTTATTATATTTAACCAAACATCCGTACTCGTACAATATAAATTTCCCAGAAAATCGTCTTTTATATTTTTTTATAAAAATAGCACGATTCCCAAACGGAAAAATATGTCGAATAATTTCAAATACGTTAAAATATTCGATTTATGTGGAAAAAGCCAAAATATTCTAAATATGTAATTTACCCTTATTTGTGTAGATCTTAAGCGTTCAGTTGTACCGTTGATAGTTATCGATATGCAAAAACATATCATCCGGTCTCTGATGATCACATAAGAATGTTGGAAAGCGGCGAGTATACCTCAGAAGACTCAGGAAGAAAGAGGGAAATGGAGGAGAGAGAAGATATTTTCAGGAAGAATAAAAAGGTAATAGGATCCACTCAGAGAGAGACAAAAGGCAGATGTAAAAAGGTGGAGGCCCCAGCTGACATGATGAGGGAACTAATGAAGGATATAAAGCAACCAGCTATGGGCGTATCAGCAAGAAGTAAAAAATATAAGAAAGGAAAATAAGGCACTAAAAGAAGAGGATATAAAGTTTAAGGAAGATTTGGAAAGAATGGAAATACGAATATGGAGGCTAGAGAAAGATCAGATAAAATAATGTTGTAATTACAGATCTGAAGTTAAACACACACAACTAGTCTGTGTAGGCTGTCGTAACTTATTTCGTAATTATGCGCTGTTACCGCTATTTACCCACAAAAACAAACAACAACCTGGACATGAAAATTGGATTATAAAACTTTATAGAAAGAAATGTGGGCAAAAACGTATGAGTCAAGGAAGTAACTAAGATTGGAACAAAAGTTTGCAAAATCAATTAGCAAACCCAACCGGAAAAGAAAACGTGATGAAGTATAACAAAATAATAAAAAAATTGGTGAATGTGGTTGACGCACGTCTGAAGTGAATACCGATTAATTGTCGTATTTCTTACTTCGAGGTCATCGCGTTTTCATTCCACGTGTTTTTTGATGATTAGGTTGTAGAATTTTTTTGTCGGGTGTTTTATGTATAATGTTTTATTTTATTCGTTTCTGTACGTTAGATTAGGCTGATTTGAAAGAAGTCATTATGATTAGGTTATATATAATCTTTTTGGAGATTTTATTTATAATGTTTTCTTTTATTCGTGCGTTTATGTATTTCTGAACGCAGCACTATTGCGGTTCAACGTTAACCGCCTGGGTCGTTGTCTCTTGCTTGCAAATCATACCCTCTCTCGCTTACGTTGGAGCTGGTTCGGTCTCCTTAACCTTCCTATACTCACGCATACGGTCTGTGGGACCGATTTATATAGTATAGTATACGTCTTTCATTTTGACGTGAGTATAGGAAGGTTAAGAAGTATTCACTTCAATAAGGAAACTCAAAGATCTGTAAGAGAAAATTTACATTGACCATGAGCGTACGAAGGAAGAATGCGAAATACAGAAAAACTCAACCGGATGGCAACGGACGAGGAAAGCAAGGGAAATAATATGTAGATTGGTACTATTAAAAAAATTTGTAGTTGTAGTTATCAAATTTACGGCATTCTTTGGAATAAGGTTGCATAAGTACCTTATCCAAAAATTATGTACTGCTTTCGAATGGGATTTCCCGGAATAGATTTCTTTGGTTTATTAGTATCAGATAAGGATACAGCACTTTAGTTAGGAATGCGTCGAATTTTGAATTTCTTACGTCAAAAAACTTTGCCCTACTTCTATTGAATACTTGTGGAATATTTTGCAGACAAAGTGGAACAAAGTTTTACCACTTTACTTGAATAAAATCGCTTAATAGGATGCCGGAAATTTGTGAAGCGGTTATTAAAAATAAAGGTTGGTTCATTGCGTTGAGTCAAAATCTAATAATAATATTTCTTTGCTAATTTTTTATTAGTTTAAGTATACTAAGAATACAACTCGTCAAAAGATTTTAAATCTATTCTCTAACCTCAAAAATACTCAATTTTCGTGGTGGACAAATACTTTTGGGCGGTGTTCTACACTAACGGGTCAGAGGTATATGCGATGTCAAATCATTTATCGGTTACCCCCATTTACAGTGCATCTCATAATCACATATTCGGCAATCTCAAATTGTCACAACTAAGAATGTTAATATTATTTCACGAACTAAGACTGTGAGTAAAAGGCGCTGAGAGAAACTTTACTGGACCTACCCCACCTTTCGGGTTTAACAAAGGTCTCCTTAAGGGTGAGATAAAGAAATGGACAGCGTCCATTACAATGAAACACTGGAATGAGACCAGCGGGCTGGAACATTCCAAAAATTTCTGAGCTTCAACGCTAGGAGGGCGGACCGCGCCCTAAAACTGGACAGGGGAAGCTTAAAAACACTGAGAGGGGCACTCACAGGCCGCTATACCTGTAACAAGCACCTTCACAAAATGGGCTTATTCAACACGGACACTTGCAGATTCTGCGGTGAAGAAGAGGAGTCAATGGAACACTTGATCACTAACTGTGGGGTACTAGGCCACAGGAGATATAGACTACTACATGCATATACGCTGAATGAGGATGACCTATTTACACTCCCATTGAAGGAGCTGATCCTGTTCCTCAGCGTATTAAATAAATAAATAAAACAAACAAACAAGAGGAAGCACAATAGATCAACGTGGTCGCAGTGCAAAGGGCCATTTTGGGCCAGACCACACCTCATTACAATACAATACAATACAAGACTGTGAATAAGCCAATGTTGAATGCCGTTACATCGGTCAATTTCTCTGACTGTAACAGTGCATGTGTATGCTGTATCCATTGTCTTAAGATGATTCGTTCGTACGTACTACTATCTTGAATTTTTCGTACCCTAATTTTTGATTGGTTATTTACCAATTAGCTTGGCGGTGATTTTGCTTACTAGGCGCCTCCGGGTTTAAAGATATAAAGCCGTAGTCGCCCATTAGATTGTATTCTAAATTAGTGTATCGTAAACCACCCAAACGCAAAACCTTTCTCACCACGAACGACGAGATGACACCAATCAAAACACAATAATGAGGGTGCTTTCTAGACGGGAAAATTCCGAGTCTGTGCGGTGGCAAGTACTAGGTAATAAAATCGAACGACTATTCTCTGGTAGATTGAAGTAAAGGTAATTAATGCAACAAAAAAGCTCATAAGAAGGGATTATTGAAGAAAAGACGTATCCAGGGCAAAGAAAAAGCAATAGAAACAAAATCTAAGGGCGTGAAAAAGGGCAATTTATACCGCGAATATTGGCGAAAACAAAAGATAATAACATACGGAAAAATATTTTGATTAACTAACACAACGAAAGCAATGAAAATAGACGAAAAATTATAGAATTTGTGGAAAACAATTAAGGAGGGAATAAATATACAAAAGATCGTAGATCGCACCCAAAGATGCTTACACAAACTAAATAGACCGCGTCACAATAGATAATAGAAGATAATTCGTTGTTGAATGGAAATTAGTTATAATCATAAATATTTAAAACAAAATAACAAAACAAATGTTGCTGATAATAATAACAAATAATACAAAATACGAAGTTTGTTAAATATATTGGTTTGTTGAAAGCAAGCTGGCAACAAGTGGCTATGGAATACACGAACAAAAGTTTGCAGTTTATGCTAAGAAAACAGCTAACCTTTATGTCGAATTACGAGGTCTGTTCAAAACGAGACCGACCTTTGGCCGGGAAAAAATCGAACTGTTCACTTACAGATATGAAGGCATAATCGCCTTCAAAATACTCCCCTTGGGACCGTAGCCATTTACCCCAAAGTTGCGGCCACTGTTGAAAGCATCTCTAGAAACGACCTTCCAGGAATGCGATGCAACTGCTTGATCGCATTTTGCATAATGTCCTCGGGAGTGTCAAATCCTTTCCCTTTCAACGGCTTTTGCAACAGCCAGGAGTGACAGGGAGTCATGTCGGGAAAATAAGGAGACTGACAGACAACTGGGATGCTGTATTTAATCAGATTTGATCAGATGAAAGGAATGCGCTAGTGCATTATCATGATGCAGCTGTCAAATTCATTTTCAAATTTCTGCGAACTTGCCGTGCTTTGCTTAGTCTTAGAGATGTTGGACGTGTCCATTGGGAAGATTTCGCCTTTGTTTGAGGCTGATATCCATAGACCCACGGCAAGTTACTAGTGATGATAGTCCTTATTGCGGTTGGGTCATCATTTACCGCGTCCAGCGTATCCTGCGCAATTTCTGAACGCAGTTCTTTTTGCTCCGCCGCCGTTAGCAACCTCGGCACGTATTTTGCGGATAGTCCCCGGAAGCCCAAATTGTCATTCACAATAGCATGCACCGAACCAATGCTTACCCCAATCTCGTCTGACAAATCTCTGATAGTGATACGACGGTCTTGAAGAACCGATGTGTTAACCTTCTTAATCTTTCGTCGTTTCGGCTTGTTGAGAGTCCGCCAGAAGGTACGTCATTGACCATTGACCATCATGCAGTCATCTTTGAACCGATTATACCAATCCTTGATTTGTTAGTGCCCATGGCATCGTCGCTGAAAACTTGCATCAAACTTCTAATAACGCTACTCCAATCGGTCCGTTTTTTCGTGAAATTTGCAATACACGACGAGCCACCAGCACACTATGGCACTCACGTACTTGCCACTACTACTTGTCGAAGATGATGGGCTGCGCACGGGATACTTTACACACATGTGCACGAAGGCTCTCCACAACTCCCTACCAAATATCATTGCACTCGCTTTACTACGTTCGCGGAAAACATGGCAAGTCGGATACATTTTGAACAGACCTCGTACTTTACGTCGTCTGTGAACAAAACTAAGCTTTTTACTAGTCATCAAATGATGATATGAAATGGCATTCCACAATAAAATCGCACAGTTAGGGTCATGTCGATGGATTGTAACTTCGATGTTGAAGAAAATATCTGGTAAAACATGAATTGGAACATATCTTCGTAAGCTATCTATTTCAATATACCTGAAGAAGCTGGTAGTATGAATAGCGAAGCTTCAACGTCAAGATCTTTTCTTATCAAACAGCTACTGACTAGTTCCTTCAGATGTAGTACGTAGCAATTTCTCACTCCAGTTGACTTTCCTCAAGGTTAGATAGAGTGAAGGTACTCCAGATTTTCCTCAAAAGTAAGAAAATTCACCGCCAAAGAATGTTCCACGGAACAATAACGGCAATTTAGAGGCGAAGATGGCAAAGGAACGAAAGTCCAAAGCTGAAGATAATAGTTTGAAACCGTTCACACGATTCCATTGTCTTTGCAAAGCTGCGTTGGTTGCGATGACAGACCACAGGTTTAGAAAGACGGTGTTACTAGTAATTATTTAGAAACTCAAATTAGGGGAGGGGACGAAATGCAAATGGCATCTTTAACAATCGACAGAACGGAGGAGAATTTGGGCAAAATGAACACATAAAGGAAATATGCAGATTTATACATCTGATGCAACCGAATTGATTTCAACGTCAACGTTCATTCCTCCACGCCGCCGTTCAGAATTGAAAAACTGAATTTTTGCATTCGTACGAAACGCGTCCGGGAACGCGCGTAATCCTTTGTGGTGGTACCCTCCCATTTTCTTTGTTCATTCACGATCGCGCGAGCGATTTAGTTTCGAGCACGTAAAGTATCGTTTAACGCCGACGCAATTATCAAAATCAAAACTGTAAAGGCACGAATGGAACTTAATTGAAATCTAATTCTGTACCAGCTGGTTCCGCACCGGAATGTATGGGTACGTATGTGTGCATGTATACGGTTATTATCGCTTTTGCAGGTCCATTTCAAAATAGCCAAGTTCGCTGGCCACGGCTGTCGTAAATATTGGCTTAGTTTACGTCCTCCCGGTGAGAATGTTAAGCCTCGTTAATGCAATAGTAATGTATTGTGGACGTATGTATATTATGCACCTGTATAAGTGCGTATGTGGTCTAAAATTCGATATCTGTGGGAATGAATTAAGTAGATTCAAATAACAGAAAATGATAAGCTGTATTTAGCACACATCCACAAATTGGTATTGGTTTCGTCAGAAGTACAATAAAAGGATACAATACATACAAAGCAAAAAAATAACACAATGAATGGTAATTTCCTTCTTAGTGTTTGGGAAAACATACATCTTCTATTTTTCATATATTCCATGCCCAAGACTATGTACCAAGATTATATGTATATATATATATATTTCGTGACCTTTTATACTTATCTTATATGATAGATCTCTACCACTAATAGGTCAATAAAACAAGGCTAGTTTGAACGATAGTTATATTTTCAGAACGTTTACAAACGTTTTCGGAATACCTTCTTCAGTGAAATCTAGTTATATTTTCACTGAAGAAGGTATTCCGAAAACGTTTGTAAACGTTCTGAAAATATAACTATCGTTCAAACCAGCCTTGTTTTATTGACCTATTAGTGGTAGAGATCTATCATATAAGGTACCAAGATTATGAAGATATTTTTACGGCTTTGGTTACAGTGGTTTTCTAAAAGTTCGCAATTGATTTCTTTATATATTATAAGCCGATTTAGCACAGAACTGTCCATGATAGTATATTAGAAACAACACACGTTGACCAGCAATTTATTTTCCATTTTAAACACTGAACTTGTTAGCATTATCAACACCGCCTTTCGTCTGGTTATAATATTAATTATAGCTGAGGCCTTTACTGAAAATACGACATTGGTTTCGTACATTGGCGATAGAAATAAATCTATCGTTGTCGAAGGTATTTTATACCATTCCTCAGATGCTGGACCAGGAACCCAAACAGTTCTCAGCTATAATTAATTAAATGTATATATATATATATATATTTCGTGACCTTTTATACTTATCTTATAATATATATACGACCTAGAGCAAACTTGTTTGGCAAAACTAAATTCTAGTGTAAGTTTTTACAGACGTTGTGTGGATGACTGTTTTTGTTCCGTAAGAAAGGATAGTATTGATGAGATATTAGATTCATTTAACAGTTATCATAATAGATTAAAATTTACATATGAGAGGGAATCTAATAACTCATATTTCCTGAATGTGACAGTCATGCATAATAACGGCATTGTAAAAACAAATTGGCATATAAAGTCTACCAATACAGGAAGACATTTAAATTATTTTTCAGAAACATCAAAATTACATAAAATTAATGTAGTTACCGGTTTAGTTGATCAAGCGGTTAGATCAGCTAATCCTGAATTTAGGGAAAAGAATTTAAACAAAGTTAAAGAAATCTTAGATAAAAATAATTATCCAAATAGTTTTTATGAAAAAATAATAAAAAATAGAATTAACAAATTATACAATAGAGGAATTAAGAATAATAACAATAAATCTTATAACGCTATTCCTTATAAAAAAGGTTTAAGCGAAAAATAAAAAAAGAGTTTAATAAAAACAACATAAACATTACTTTCATTCCAAATTATAGTAACAGATCTCTTTTACTAATACTAAATCTAAAATAATTAGACAAAATCAAAGTAATGTAGTTTGTAAAATAAACTGTAAAGACTGTTATGGTTGTTACATCGCTCAGACGAAACAATATTTAAAGAAAAGGTTGTATAGCCATAAGTATTCTTTAAATAATGATTTTGGTGCAATGACCGCTGTAACAAAGCATTACAAAGATCTTGGGCATTACTTTGATTTTAAAAACACAATTATATTAAAAACAGAGAATAATTATAAAAAGACTAATATATGAAATGATAAATACACACACACACAAAAAGACACTAAAACTATTAATTTCAGAACCGATATTCAAAATTTAAGTAATGTATATAGCAATTTGTTAAAATGACATTTGCATTTCTTAAGAAGGAAACTTTTGGCTAGGTTTTTAAATTTGGGTTTTCCCTAGTCCTTGAACAGAATTGTTAAGGTTTCGACAAAGATTTTTTGATATAAGGTTTTACTTAATTTGCATGTATGTTTACACATTAATTTAGTTTTTATAATTTATATATATATAAAAGTTGGTTACACATCCTCTATATCAAGAAATCCTAGTCATTAGTTATTTTGTTGATAGTCCCAAATAAAAAACAAAAGTTTGTTTATATATTTATCTAGTTATATTTTCACTGACGAAGGTGTTCCGAAAACGTTTGTAAACGTTCTGAAAATATAACTATCGTTCAAACCAGCCTTGTTTTATTGACCTATTAGTGGTAGAGATCTATCATATAAGATAAGCTATAATTAATATTATAACATTGAGTTCCTGGTCCAGCATCTGAGGAATGGTGTAAAATACCATCGACAACGATAGATTTATTTCTATCACTAATGTACGAAACCAATGTCGTATTTTTCGTAAAGCCGAATGTGAAATAACGAAGAGATTGCTTCTTTTCAATAGAAGCTTAGGTGGAAAGCACCGTGTTTATTATTGCGTAACGTTCCAAACAGTCATTTTTTCTAAAAGTTTTTGACCCAGTTTAGAGGGAAAAAAGACGTTGTTCATGGTTATGTTGTGGCTTCTTAGGTCTCGAATCAAATCTAGGACCTTGGTTCTTTTCCGGCGCAGCACCAATTGCCCTTCCTAAATAAAGCTGTATATTCCATGCGTAAGATGTGTGGGCACATGAGAGCGCACAAAACTTTTGCTTGGCTTAAAGGAACCCCCAATTGGTGATAAATAGTAAAGCATTGGTGTAGATTATAAACACGACGAAGTAAATCAACCCACTGGTCCCATAATTCGCGCATTGATATAAATTGGTGGTTTTGAAGTGCGACGATTTTACGAAAGATTTTCGTTACGGTCAAAAAATGTTCGGAAAGACATTATGCTTCTAGAAATCGTTCGGCCAAAACCATCATGAAGCAAACTTTCATTGAAGTCCACTTTTTCGATTCCGCAAAATTGTTATTCAAATAAAATAAAGAACGACTTATATGTAACGTTTGTTACGGTACCGGAGCGAAGTGATAACGCAATTCTGTTCGGTCTCGTTATTTCTTCTCTTTTGGTGGTTTTACGACGTTGTGTTTTAGCATAACACATATCATTACAAAGTGCAAAATGTGGCGAATCGAGTGATTACTCTCATACCGTTAAATATATTGTCTACGTGATTTCGGGAGTGTTTAATTGTATCCAGATAAATCTTCCCGTGGCCCGAAACTGCTTGTTTTTATTTATATAAGTACACTTAGACGAAAAACGATCACAATAACAAAAAGTTCGTGAAATCGAGATTTAAACTTATATTAAACTTGCACATTTTTTTTTATCTTTTATACACAACGAGATTAACTCACAATTTATTTATAATTATGAATACCAAAGGCAGCAACATTAAGACACGCTCACAAAAAAGTAAAAGTCTGGTGGAAAATAATGTGTCAGTAAGAAATCCTTCCTGCCCTAATACGAGCTATATATCAATTACATCGGTCGGAAACAAAGAAGAGAATATGGAAAATGATATATTGTGAGATTTAAGGGACAAACTAGCTACTCTGACCTATCAATTACAAGAACTGTAGGATGAAAATGCGCAGAAAGAGGAGAAACTTGAGTTTTATAGGAACAAATGTATTAATCAGCAAGATACTATTAGAGATTTGCACCAGACACTTGATACATTATCCAAGAAAACTGATGTTGTGGATGTACATACACAGATTGCGGTATTTTTAATCAATGAGGAGGAGACTCGGACACGTTCAGTGAGTTCGAATGCCTACACTCAAACCGAGATTCTTAAAGTCGACAAAAAAGGAATTCAATCTCAACCCGGAGTTCCTTTTGTAAATGGACGAGGTGCACAGACGTCTTCCAGCGGGCTTACGCAGGCAGAACCGGCTTGGTCGGATGGAAAAGAAATTCAAACATATTCTAATGAGGCCACCCCAGGTAGTTCAGCCCCTATTCTCATGGTCGATAAGAAGTTGGATATAGAACAAACAAGGATTCAGAATCCTCAATCTTTACAACGCAAGGCGAAAAATCAGCAAATCCCAAACAAGAAACAGTCACGGATATCAGATATACGGAATCATCGAAAAATATTGGTTCTGGGTGACAGCCAGGTAAGAAACTCGGCTACTATATTAACATCACACCTGCATAATCTATACGAGGTACAGACATTTTGTAAACCGTATGCCACATTCCGAGATGTGGCTGATGGTATAGAAGAGCTGACTAGAGATTTTTCCGGGGGCGATTATGTGATTATTCAGGCGGGCTCCAATGATGTATTGAAGGGTCAAACAGTTAATCCGGACTATTTGGGTAACTTAATTTACAAACTTTCTCATACTAATGTTATATTTTTAAGCATTCCGTTTTGGTCCGGACGGCCAATTTTAAATAAGTTGATTTATTCCTACAATAGTCAAATATACGACATTGTTCAATTGTGTGGCATTTCTAATATAAAATTTGTTGAAGTAAATGGTAGTAAATGGTAGTAAAAAGTAAGTAAATTTGAATTGACTCACTTGTAAATACCCGCAAGGATTAAAACCTCAAAGAATATGCTCGTAGCAATTCCGCATCCAACCCGATATGTTTGTCAGCAATTGTTTCCTTGCCAAATGTCTTGGAATTGTCAATTATAATTTTAACCCTCTCAATTTGAGAGGGGAAAAATAATGCGAATGCACCAATCAGAACTTGCGTAACGAGTAACTCCAGGACTTCGTTTTAAACAAGTTTCTTGAGCGAGCATGGTAGACATATAAAAAATTTACCCTTTTAATAAGCACAGGATAATGTTACCAGAACCCAATGGAACTGGGTTCCAAATGGTGCTGTCCTTGGAAACGAGAAGTGAATCGAAGTTTACAGCAAGTGTTTCTTCTTTTGATTGCTAACATTTTCACTTGTACCAACTTTCCATTTCAAACACAAATTCACCATCGAATGAAAAGTCTTCATCACTATATTATTCTGACAGTGCACGTAATTAGCATAGTGTCAATGAGTAAGTGTGCATTACTCACTTTATCTTATCTCTTATGTGTACCTATAAAATGTTCTGAATCGAAAACGACCCTTAATATCAAAAAACTCAATCAAATCACCATTTCGCTACATATTTTTTCCGAGTTATTATCGCTTTTGGTTATTTTTGGTTATCTAGGTATCTTTGTTTGATACCACCAATCATATATTTGGGCCCGTTATTATTAATACTTTATACAAACGATTTGCTTGAATCTATACCTTGCCCCGCATTAGCACATGCTGATGATATAGAGATCTTCGCAAATATAGAAACTTGGGCAGACGTTCTGCTTTTACAGCTTAACTTGAATATAATTTCCGATTGGTCCTCTAAATCTTCGTTAAAACTTAATGTTAATAAACGCTTTTGTATTATTTATTATGTTTCCTCTTCAATTTTAGATGCATCGTCATCAGGCACATGATCCATATCATGATCGTTGTGATCGTCAATGGATAAATCGATTTCAGCAAAGCTCTTCTTCAGTCCTTCTACGTTCTATGTCTTAAAATGTCTATGAAAATCAATATCCGCACTCTGTTCTCGTGATCGCGTATTATAAACGATTTCCACTTCATCGCTCGTTTTGAAGAGAACGAACGATTAGAAAAAATTCGCGTGGAATGTATCTCATTAGCACCAATATTGCCCAAGAATACGAAATATAGTTCGAGTTGAAAACTATCAAGAAGAAGTAAAAAGAAGCGAGGTGAGAATCGCATCACGTTTCATACATTGCTCAAATAGCTAGGGATCTGGGCAGACCATATGAGGTGGTGTATCCTGAATGTGGCGTGTATTCTGAGATATCATTGCAATCATCTTCGTGTGCAAGATATCCTCCTAATTTTTCTAAGAAATTATAGCTAATTCAAGTTTAGGAAAAGTCACGAAACTCCAGGTGAGGTGAAAATGGTCTGGCCAGACCTATGTGTCAAAGGGATGGTTAAAAAGATAAGATAACTTTAAAGAAGATCGAATGACAACAATCCAACCACTCAAATATCGCCGGGTCGCAAATTATCTAACCTTTTTAACCGCGCTTCCCCGGCGGGAGCGTCATTATCTCACCCACTCACGTCGTCCGTCCGTTCGCCAATTTTCTCTCCGCGTGGAAAAGCAAAAATTCTTCATCGCGAAGGGATCGTAGGAGGTTCGCAGTTTACGAGAAGGAAAGACCGGTGTCAGAGAGGGGGTCAAAGGTCGCGGCTGCTGGCCGGTCGTTGCGGTCGGAGGGACAGACCGCAGGAATGCACGGCCCCGTGTGAGTGAGCGTTGCAGAACGCTCAAACTGATTGATGGCATTTTTGCTTTACCGTGTGCACGTCGCCGACAGCAACGTCATTTGCCGCTTATTGCCCTCCGCCCGAAAGAAAGAACGATAGAACGAAAAAAGAAGAAATAACAGTTGTTGTTGTTGTTGTTGCTATTGCTGTTCTTGGAGTTGCTGTATTATAGCGAGAACAATGTTCGATGTGATTACGAGATTGTTATTAGATGCGGAATTGTATTTACCATCAAGGACATTCTGGAGCTTGGCTTTCTTAATGCTAAGTTGGATGTGTGCACTTTACGTTAGGCATACTACTTTTTAATTCCGTAACGTGTGCTTTGTTGATCCAACATCATTAACCTATATTCGAAGAATTTCATCGTCAAGTATTGAGTTTTTAAACAATCTTCTGTAGATACAAAACCAAGTAGACTTAAGTTATCTTTTGAACCATGCGACCTGGAAAATACCTGCCACCGCTACAAACTCAGATATGTACAATATACATACATACATGCATAAGCCGTAATTAAATTTAGTTGGACAAGCTTTCATTAAATTTCATTAAATTTTTTATAAAAAAACATACGATTTAAAGCCAACTCCCGTAATTTAAGGAGGTAAAAAAATATTTTAATTATTTGTTTCAAACAAAATGTGTTGTCCGTACACGATCTTTTGGCTCTGGATCCAAATCGTTCTCCTTCTTCTTCTTTTAACTGCTATGCTCTTGTTCGACCAAATCTCTTAATCGTTTTCCATAAAGAAGACTCAGAGTGCTGGTAACGGAAATTCCATCGTAGTTGTTGGGCTCCTCTTCCTTCTTCCCTCATTACATTCACTAAATCCTTTCTGTTAGTTAAAATTTCTCCTGATATCTGCTCTAATCTCGTCATACTACGTTGTCATCCAGCGCTAATTTGTTCACCCTTATTTTACAACTTTTCAGGTCCTTTTTCACTTTTCTTTTTCTTAACTTCTTCAATTGTAGAAACTCAATTTTGTGCAAGGCGCTTTTTCCAATGACTAATTCGTTTTCCTTTCTTGAGTTTGGTTTGTTTTTCTTCGCTGCGATCGTGACTCCTCTTTCTATTGCAATATATGCCACTTGTATCGTATTCGTAAGTGAAATTAAGCTGTTGACTGTTTCGCAATTGGAAGAGATAGTTTGTAGATTTTCTTTGAATTCATTCATTTATTTAAGTTGAAATTTAATTAATTTATTTCAGTTATTTAAGCTTTTAGAAGTGATTTACCAGTTTTATTTCGTCTTGGTATTAGTGGCGTTCCCCTCAGAAGCAATTATATTCGTACTAGTCTGTAGTCACAAACTGTGGTACTCCGCTGGCGGCTGGTTGGAAGCACGCGAAGATAACAACAAACGAGTCGAGGAAGGGAACCAGTCTTACACAAGAAAAAGAATGTGTGGTTTTAATAGAAGTTTCTCTATCGAATAGCTAACGAAATTGCTTAAATGTTCTCCTACTTTGTAAAGATTTAGGAAGAAAGAATGATGATGCAGTTTCACAACAAAACAAGAAAAAGAACAAAGAAACAACGCAATTAAAGCGGGAACTCTGATTGAAAAACTGATTAAGATATTCTGACACATCATGGAATCGCAGAGAACCTAGAAGGGGAAAACGACGAAGGAGAAGAAATGATGCCTTTTGAGATAAAAGGAACCAATGAAGGGAGAGAAGCCAATTTCATCAAAGAAAAAAAAAGAAACAAGAAAGAGGATGTAATTTCGATAGAAATCTTTCTCTCCTCCAATAAACCGATCAAACTCCTTGGTGAAACATGGGAAATTAAGAAGAAGAAGAAGAAATGATGTTTTGTGGGATAAAAAGTATCGATGAAGGGAAAGAAGTCAGCTTTACAACAGAAGAAGGAGAAACAGCAAGAGATGATGTAATTTCGGTAGAAACATTTCGCTCCATCAATAAACCGATCAAACTCCTTTGACACCTTAACAAAACACAATAAATTAGGAAGAAGAAGAAAAAGATATGATCTCCTGTGAAACGAAAAGAAGCAATGAAGGGAAAGAAGGTCAGTTTTATGACAGGAAGGAGAAGAAATAGAAAAAGAGGATGTAACTTCGGTAGAAACCTTTTTTTTTTCATTAATAAACCGATCAAACTCCTTTGACATCTTGACAAAACACAATAAACTAGGAAGAAAAAGAAGAGGAAATAATCTTCTGTGAAATAATAAGAAAGAATGAAGGGAAATAAAGTTAGTTGCATAATAGAAGGAAGAAGAAATAAAAAAATGGGGTGTAATGTCATTAGAAACCTATTTTTCTATCAATCAACCGATAAAACTCCTTTGACGTCTTGTTAAAACATAAGAAATTAGAAAGAAGAAGAAGAAGAAGAAGAAGAACAAGAGACATAATAATAGTTTCATAACAGAAAGAAGAAGAAACAGAAAAAGAGGATGCCATTTTAGTAGTCACCCTTCTTTCCATCAATCAACCGGTCAAACTCGTTTTACGTGTTTGTAAAACATAAGAAATTAAAAAGAAGAACAAGAGGAAATGATCTGTGAAACAAAAGGAAGCAATGAGGGAAATAAAGTTAGTTCTATAATAGAAGGAACAAGTGATAAAAAAGAGGATGTAATGTCACTAGAACCCTTTCTTTCCATGAATCAACCGATGAAACACCTTTGACGTCTCGCTAAAACATAAGAAATTAGGAAGGAAAGGAAGAGGAAATGCTCCCTTTTGAAATAAAAGGAACCAATAAAAGGAATGCGAATCAGTTTCATAACAGACAGAAGAAGAAACAACAGGATAGGATATAATTTCGGTAGAAACCTTTCTTTTCATTAATAAACCGATCAAAGTACTTTGACATCCTGGTAAAATACAATAAATTCGGAAGAAGAAGAAAAAGCATGATCTCCTGTGAAACGAAAAGAAGCAATGAAGGGAAAGAAAGTCAGTTTCATGTGAGGAAGGAGAAGAAACAGAAAACGAGGATGTACTTTTGGTAGAAACCTTTCTCTCCATCAATCAACCAGTCAAATTCCTTTGACGTATTGGTGAAACATAGGAAATTAGGAAGAATAAGAAAAATAAATGATCTCTCGTGGGATAAAGAGTACCAATAAAGAGAGAGAAGTCAGCTTTATAACAGAAAGAAAAAGAAGAAACAACAAGAGGGGATGTAATTTCGATAGAAACTTGTCTCTCCATCGATAAACCGATAAAACTCCTTTGACATCTTGGTAAAACACAATAAATTAGGAAGAGGAAGAAAAAGACATGATCTCCTGTGAAACAGAAAGAAGCAATGAAGGGAAAGAAAGTCAGTTTCATGACAGAAAGGAGAAGAAACAGGAAAGAAGGATATAATTTAGGTAGAAACCTTTCTTTCCATTAATCAATCCATCAAATTCCTTTGACATGTTGGTAAAACATAAGAATTTGGGAAGAATAAGAAGAATAAATGATCTCTTGTTAGACGAAAACTATCAATGAAGGGAAAAAAGTTAGCTTTATAACAGAAAGAAGAAGAAACAACAAGAGAGGATGTAATTTCGATAAAAACCTGTCTCTCCATCGATAAACCGATAAAACTCCTTTGACATCTTGGTAAAACACAATAAATTAGGAAGAGGAAGAAAACTACATGATCTCCTGTGAAACAGAAAGAAGCAATGAAGGGAAAGAAAGTCAGTTTCATGACAGAAGGGAGAAGAAACAGGAAAGGAGGATGTAATTTAGGTAGAAACCTTTCTTTCCATTAATCAATCCATCAAATTCCTTTGACGTCTTGGTAAAACATAAGAAATTAGGAAGAATGAGAAGAATAAATGTTCTCTTGTGAGATAAAAAGTGTTAATGAAGAGAAAAAAGTTAGCTTTATAACAGAGAGAAGAAGAAACAACCAGAGAGGAAGTAATTTCGGTAAAAACCTTTCTCTGCATCAATAAACCGATCAAACTTCTTTGACATCTTGGTAAAACACAATAGATTAGGAAGAGGAAGAAAAGGACATGATCTCCTGTAAAACAGAAAGAAGCAATGAAGGGAAAGAAAGTCAGTTTTATGACAGAAAGGAGAAGAAACAGGAAAGGAGGATGTAATTTAGGTAGAAACCATTCTCTCCATCAATCAATCCATCAAATTCCTTTGACGTCTTGGTAAAACATAAGAAATTAGGAAGAATGAGAAGAATAAATGTTCTCTTGTGAGATAAAAAGTGTTAATGAAGAGAAAATGTTAGCTTTATAACAAAGAGAAGAAGAAACAACCAGAGAGGATGTAATTTCGGTAAAAACCTTTCTCTGCATCAATAAACCGATCAAACTCCTTTGACATCTTGGTAAAACACAATAGATTAGGAAGAGGAAGAAAAGGACATGATCTCCTGTAAAACAGAAAGAAGCAATGAAGGGAAAGAAAGTCAGTTTCATGACAGAAAGGAGAAGAAACAGGAAAGGAGGATGTAATTGAGGTAGAAACCTTTCTTTCCATTAATCAATCCATCAAACTCCTCTGACATGTTGGCAAAACATAAGAAATTACGAAGAATAAGGAGAATAAATGATCTTTTGTGAGATAAAAACTATCAATGGAGGGAAAAAAGTTAGCTTTATAACAGAAAGAAGAAGAAACAACAAGAGAGGATGTAATTTCGGTAGAAACCTTTCTCTCCATCAATAAACCGATCAAACTCCTTTGACATCTTGGTAAAACACAATAGATTAGGACGAGGAAGAAAACTACATGATCTCCTGTGAAACAGAAAGAGGCAATGAAGGGAAAGAAAGTCAGTTTCATGACAGAAGGGAGAAGAAACAGGAAAGGAGGATGTAATTTAGGTAGAAACCTTTCTTTCCATTAATCAATCCATCAAATTCCTTTGACATGTTGGTAAAACATAAGAATTTGGGAAGAATAAGAAGAATAAATGATCTCTTGTTAGACGAAAACTATCAATGAAGGGAAAAAAGTTAGCTTTATAACAGAAAGAAGAAGAAACAACAAGAGAGGATGTAATTTCGATAGAAACCTGTCTCTCCATCGATAAACCGATAAAACTCCTTTGACATCTTGGTAAAACACAATAAATTAGGAAGAGGAAGAAAACTACATGATCTCCTGTGAAACAGAAAGAAGCAATGAAGGGAAAGAAAGTCAGTTTCATGACAGAAGGGAGAAGAAACAGGAAAGGAGGATGTAATTTAGGTAGAAACCTTTCTTTCCATTAATCAATCCATCAAATTCCTTTGACGTCTTGGTAAAACATAAGAAATTAGGAAGAATGAGAAGAATAAATGTTCTCTTGTGAGATAAAAAGTGTTAATGAAGAGAAAAAGTTAGCTTTATAACAGAGAGAAGAAGAAACAACCAGAGAGGAAGTAATTTCGGTAAAAACCTTTCTCTGCATCAATAAACCGATCAAACTTCTTTGACATCTTGGTAAAACACAATAGATTAGGAAGAGGAAGAAAAGGACATGATCTCCTGTAAAACAGAAAGAAGCAATGAAGGGAAAGAAAGTCAGTTTTATGACAGAAAGGAGAAGAAACAGGAAAGGAGGATGTAATTTAGGTAGAAACCATTCTCTCCATCAATCAATCCATCAAATTCCTTTGACGTCTTGGTAAAACATAAGAAATTAGGAAGAATGAGAAGAATAAATGTTCTCTTGTGAGATAAAAAGTGTTAATGAAGAGAAAATGTTAGCTTTATAACAAAGAGAAGAAGAAACAACCAGAGAGGATGTAATTTCGGTAAAAACCTTTCTCTGCATCAATAAACCGATCAAACTCCTTTGACATCTTGGTAAAACACAATAGATTAGGAAGAGGAAGAAAAGGACATGATCTCCTGTAAAACAGAAAGAAGCAATGAAGGGAAAGAAAGTCAGTTTCATGACAGAAAGGAGAAGAAACAGGAAAGGAGGATGTAATTGAGGTAGAAACCTTTCTTTCCATTAATCAATCCATCAAACTCCTCTGACATGTTGGCAAAACATAAGAAATTACGAAGAATAAGGAGAATAAATGATCTTTTGTGAGATAAAAACTATCAATGGAGGGAAAAAGTTAGCTTTATAACAGAAAGAAGAAGAAACAACAAGAGAGGATGTAATTTCGGTAGAAACCTTTCTCTCCATCAATAAACCGATCAAACTCCTTTGACATCTTGGTAAAACACAATAGATTAGGACGAGGAAGAAAAGGACATGATCTCCTGTAAAACAGAAAGAAGCAATGAAGGGAAAGAAAGTCAGTTTTATGGCAGACAGGAGAAGAAACAGGAAAAGAGGATGTAATTTCCGTAGAAACCTTTCCTTCCATCAATCAATCCATCAAACTCCTTTGACGTCTTGGCAAAACATAGAAAATTAGGAAAGATAAGGAGAATAAATGATCTCTTGTGAAATAAAAAGTATGAATGAAGGGAAAGAAAGTCAGCTTCAGGACTAAATAATAAAGAAAGAAGATTCTGGTATATTCAAATTCTTTGGATCAGGAACAAATGGAAGGTTTCCAAAATAATCGGCACTTAATATTATGAACATTAGTATAAGGCTTCAAACTTTAGAGTATCCTCATTGAAGAAAGTTACTGAAATTTCCTACGTGTAAAATTGGCCTGAACTCCTCTAAGAATTTTTGAAATTTTCAATATGACAAATTTCGTCCAATCTGTCCCAAAACTGAAATCCACTTAATTTTGGACCGATACTAGAGCCTCTATAACCTTGTAAACTTTCTAGATCTCCTAATTTATTGTGTTTTACCAAGATGTCAAAGGAGTTTTATCGGTTTATCGATGGAGAGACAAGTTTCTATCGAAATTACATCCCCTCTTGTTGTTTCTTCTTTTTCTTTCTGTTATAAAGCTGACTTCTCTCTCTTTATTGGTACTCTTTATCCCACGAGAGATCATTTATTTTTCTTATTCTTCCTAATTTCCTATGTTTTACCAATACGTCAAAGGAATTTGACTGGTTGATTGATGGATAGAAAGGTTTCTACCAAAAGTACATCCTCGTTTTCTGTTTCTTCTCCTTCCTCACATGAAACTGACTTTCTTTCCCTTCATTGCTTCTTTTCGTTTCACAGGAGATCATGCTTTTTCTTCTTCTTCCGAATTTGTTGTATTTTACCAGGATGTCAAAGTAGTTTGATCGGTTTATTAATGAAAAGAAAGGTTTCTACCGAAATTACATCCTATCTTGTTGTTTCTTCTTCTCTCTGTTATGAAACTGATTCGCATTCCTTTTATTGGTTCCTTTTATTTCAAAAGGGATCATTTCCTCTTCCTCTCCTTCCTAATTTCTTATGTTTTAGCAAGACCTCAAAGGAGTTTCATCGGTTGATTCATGGAAAGAAAGGGTTCTAGTGACATTACATCCTCTTTTTATCACTTGTTCCTTCTATTATGGAACTAACTTTATTTCCCTCATTGCTTGCTTTTGTTTCACAGATCATTTCCTCTTGTTCTTCTTTTTAATTTCTTATGTTTTACAAACACGTAAAACGAGTTTGACCGGTTGATTGATGGAAAGAAGGGTGACTACTAAAATGGCATCCTCTTTTTCTGTTTCTTCTTCTTTCTGTTATGAAACTGGAATTATGTCTCTTGTTCTTCTTCTTCTTCTTCTTCTTCTTCTTTCTAATTTCTTATGTTTTAACAAGATGTCAAAGGAGTTTTATCGGTTGATTGATAGAAAAATAGGTTTCTAATGACATTACACCCCATTTTTTTATTTCTTCTTCCTTCTATTATGAAACTAACTTTATTTCCCTTCATTCTTTCTTATTATTTCACAGAAGATTATTGCCTCTTCTTTTTCTTCCTAGTTTATTGTGTTTTGTCAAGATGTCAAAGGAGTTTGATCGCTTTATTGATGAAAAAAGGTTTCTACCGAAGTTACATCCTCTTTTTCTATTTCTTCTCCTTCCTGTCATAAAACTGACCTTCTTTCCCTTCATTGCTTCTTAGGTATAAAACTGGTATAACATTTGTTCCTGAATTTTTGAAATTAGTATAGAGATTTTCAGGAATCTTTCAGCTTGACCTTTGGCTCAAATTTCAAAATTTTCTGTATCTAAGATGATTTGTACGAAATCTCGAGAGATATTCCACTCGGATAAGTACAGTTAGATTACAAAGAAAGAGTAGAAATATAAATAAAGATCTACATACCTCTCATTAAAATATCCTCACTGAGGCTTATTCGGCAACTTTCAAGAAAAGTTGTGCACTGCGGCCTACATTGCATGTACCAATAATTATCTACCAAGGAGATTATAATAAGCCTCAGTGAGGATATTTTTGTGAAAGTTACGTAGATTTTTATTTATATTTCTACTTTTTCTTTGTAATTATAACTTTCTCCATGCTCTTATATTTGCAACTATATTTCTAATAGTTAGGTTAGATAAACTGAAAACTATCAAATACCATATCAGATATCTGGGGCTTTTTGTACTTCGGACGTCGTTATGACCCAACCAGATTTGAAAATTTCATAACCCTATTTATCCTCACACTGCATTCTTAACGTAAACAAAGGCTCATAGTTCTATCGCATTAGCCATATCCAAGTTCATCGTCGTTGATTATCTATCTAATCTAATCTGTCTGACGCAAGCTTACTCACTTTTTCAAAGATTTTCAAAAGCATGCGTATCGCGGTACAACATCCATCTTCCTCCTTAATTAAGAGTTGCAAACTCCTCGCTTTTTAATTACCCGAAACGCGTAATCATCCCGTCTGCTACGTCGCGAAGCGAAACCAACGAAAAAACCGTCGTCATCGGCGATAACCTAATTATACCTAAAAGGAACTCGTTCATTCAATTATAATCGTTCTCTCGTAGAAGTAGTAGCGTTCGCGTAGTCGACGCGACGGATTATTATCGAGTCGCATCGGGTCTCTACTGAAACACATGTCGTATTCGGATTCAGGACGTTTCGTCGACGTCGACGACGACGGCAGCGACGAAATCGGTAAATCACATTACCTTGTTAAACGCAAGAGTCCTACACTCGACTAGCGCAGTTAATGGGGTTCCCCGGGGCGGCCCCCGTCTGCGAAAATGAAGGGGTACTATCCGGACCGAGTCGAGTACTACGACCACATGTTACTGTGTGTTTGCAGTTTACGGCTTGCGCGAGATCGGAAATTGAATACAAATACACTTGTCGAAGTGTAGGGGGTTTGGATGGTTATGAAGGCGGGGAAGGGAAACCCACATGCGTCTGTACATACATATACGCGTGTACCATTTTTGGGGTGAGAAAAATACGAATTACTCGAATTATGGAATTGTTTCGACAAGCATTTCCTGAATGAGGATATATCGCACTATGAGTGCAATGCTGTCGTAACTTCAAAATTGTCACTTTTAAGTAAATGCAACTTGTAAATTACTGAAATATATTCTTTATTTGTGCCTAATTTATTAGAAAGGACGTTTCAAATCCGTCACCGGGAATTTATAAAGATGTATTTGTGGGCTATTAAAAGTGCAATAAAGTAGTAATTCTATTAGAATTAAATATATCTATGATTTAAATCGGGACAAGTCTTACAGGCTATTTTGACTGTATTTTAGCTGTGTAAACCAGTCGTTTGTCATGTTCACGTCAATCATCTTGTCTAATGTCAAAAATAGTTTACCCACAAACGCAAGAAAATTCTGTTAAATGCATTTATTTGAAATAAAAATCTTGGAAATAAATCTTTTTTAATGGAAACAATAAATTAATCTAGTATTTTTAGTTATTTTTTACCACGGTATCAAATGGATTATTCCTTAAAAACTGAATAAGATTTTCTTCTTCCATGAAATTCCGTACTAATTTACGACCAGAACCACTTTGCCTTTCTACAGTTCCCTGTTGTAGTCATTTATTTTTTAATGTTGTGTGTGCTTTTAGGCACTCCAAATTTATTACCTAGTCTTCTTATGGACCATCCTTCCCCAAGTAATGTAATCATTTCCATTGTTCCAGTAGCACTTAAATGCGGCATAATGACATATGTCAATAATGATTTCAAAATGACATAACTTTTGACAAGGCAAAAGGCAGATTTAAACTACATTATTTTAAGTGTCCCATTTTTTGTTGCCGCAATAGTACATGAATCACCTTTTTGGTGGTGATTCAAAAAGGAAGCATTAAAAAGTAAAGAGAAACTTTATATTTCGATAAACAAAACGATTTGTTATTCGTTGACTAGAAAAAGCAGAAAAAATTTTAGGAGATTTCCGTTTTGAGTCAAAGATTTGTTCCTATCTCAAAACTTAATGTTTTTAAATTTGTTGCACTTCGAGTACAGCGCATAGATTTCCGGATTTCTTTCCAAGTGCTATTACTGGTATCCATTGGCTAGGAATGTAGATATTGATGCTTTTAAGCACACGTTTCTTCTCCTTTTCGAGTCGTTTTGTATATGGCTAGTTATTAAAAAGTTATGAGTTATGGATTCAATACTCAACTTACAGGTACATTGCAGCAATATATTTATATTTATTTTGGCCCTAACGATTACATTCCTTTCTGAATGAGTATTTTCGGTAATATTCTGTAGATAATTGCGGTCTCAGCTTTTCTAATCCTTTTTCTTACTTCAAGCAGTTAAAGTAAAATAAAAGCGCGTGTTTACTGTTTAGACAAAGAAATGTAAACGCTAATAAAATTAGGTCAATATGTTAAGAAAGGTCAAGTCGATGTTTGGATAGAACGTGTTTATTTACTTCTACAACCAACGCGTTTGACGGCGGGTAGAACGGTCACACTTTCAGAAGTACATATCACGAAATGTCCATCTGCGCAAGCACAATTAAATGGGCGCAGACAAACGAACAAAGAAATATGAAATTTGGTCTATTGTGTCGATGACGTAATATTGTACTTTCTGAAAGTGTGACTGCTGTACGTGTCGAGACATCGATTGCAATAAATGCGTCAGCGGTCCCAAAATTAAAGTTTTTGTTCTTTCAATTTTTTTTTCCTTTAACACTCATCAACTTACTTTTACCTTCTCCATTTTATAATTAAATTTGACGCATTAGTTGTGGAAAAGCCCTGTATAGATCATATCAACGAAGTAATAAATATAAATTATACGCAATTTATGACCCGTAGACGCACCACCACGACGAAATTCTGGAAACTAATTGTAAACGGTCTTTTCTGACGGTGCTCCGTTGCCAAAAAGTTGAACGAAGCGGTTCTATGGGTTGTTGTTGAGTTGTTAAGACTTTTACTAAAATCGTAGTAAATCACCCGACGAAAATTTTCAAGTTTCCATTCTCCCACATAATTGCTTCTTTCTAACATGCATCACAAACAAACTGAGCCTATATAGTCTACCAATACAGGAAGACATCTAAATTATTTTTCAGGAATATCAAAATTACATAAAATTAATGTAGTTATCAGAGTAGTTGATTAAGCAGTTTGATTAGCTAATCCCGAGTTTAGGGAAAAGAACTTAAACAAAATTAAATAAATCTTAGATAAAAATAATTATCCAAATAGCTTTTACGTAAAAATAATATAAAATAAAGTTAACAAAGTGTATAATAGAGGCATTAAAAATGATGGCAATGAATGTTATAACGCTATTCCTTAAAAGGTTTAAGCGAAAAAAATAAAAAAGGATTTAACCCTCGACCGGGCGCTAAGTGCGCCAACGTGACAATTTTCAAAACAAAAATGTTCTTGACGATTACACGTACCTCTCCACTTCAGGTATTTCTTCAATAGGTCTCTGTACATCAACTAAGACAGTCGTGTGTTTCATTCGATGAAAATTAGTGTGGATTTCGTCGAACTTTCTATAAATGTATTGACCGGCGCATTGAATGCACCGCGCGCCCACTCATGTAAGTATCTCTTATTTGATACTTTCATTAGTTTTGTATAGAATTTCTGAGAATTGCATGACACAAGTATGTTCAAACATCGTTTCTTTGTAATTATAATGTTAAAAAAATGTCTAAGTTTCTGAGAATTGTGAGCATGCCTTATTCGGTTTTGTAAAAGATAAATATTTCAGGGCAAGAAAGTATCTTACAGACGATGAATTATATAAGATTTTTGATGAAGAGTCATCAGAAGATGAGCAACCGATTGAGCCTGAGCATGAAGAGTTGTCTGAAGGTGAGGAACTCGTGACAAGGAGCGACCACGATACCAATTCTGAGCAAGAGCATGTTGAAGACCAGTCTGACGTTGATGAAATTACTGAAGACAGTTGCTTGGAGAATTATTATTATGGAAAAGATAAAAGAATAAAATGGAGCAAGACTAATGTATCTACTCAATCTAAAACAAAACATAAGAATATAGTAAAATTTCACCAGAGCCAAACGTAATCGCAAGAGGACTAACTTCGGAAATTTCGGCGTTGAATGTGATAATTGACTCAAATATGATAGAATGTATTGTAAATCACACAAATCTTTACATTGATTTCAAAAGAAATAATGTTGAGTATCAAAGAGATCGAGATGCAAAACGCACTACGAAAAGCGAAATACTAGCATTGCTTGGACTATTATATTTTATAGGCGCTAAAAAGGGAAATCATACCAATGTGGAAGAACTATGGGAAAAAGATACTGGATTTACTGTAACGAGACAAGTTATGAGTTACAAAAGGTTCTTATTTCTTTTACGATGCCTCCGTTTTGACAAGCGTCTTACAAGAGAAGATAGAAAAAACTGATAAACTGGCCCTGATACGTGATATTTTGGATGCATTCGTTTCAAATTGCAAAAACACATACTGTTTAGGACAATTTGTAACGATTGATGAGAAATTGGAGGCATTCAGAGGTCGTTGTACCATCATACAATATATTCCCAGTAAGCCAGCTAAATATGGCGTCAAAATGTTTGTCCTCCGTGATACAAAAACACACTACACGGGCAATATAGAAGTTTATTGCGGTCAGCAACCTGAAGGACCTTACAGAGTGTCCAATACACCAACAGATATTGTACAACGGCTTGTAAAGTACATCAAAGGATCAAACAGAAACCTAACAACTGATAATTGGTACACCAGCTATCCCTTGGCGAAAACACTGCTAAATGGGTACAAAGTAACATTACTCGGAACACTAAAGAGAAATAAACGTAGTTCACATTTTATCGGAATTCTTCCCTCACAAAAACCGCGAAGTGAAATCGTCAATATTCGGGTTTCAAAAGGATGTCACACTTGTGTCATATGTTCCAAAAAAAAAAAATAAAGCGGTGATACTTTTATCAACAATGCACGACATGGGTGATATTGACGAAAATAGCCAAAAACCCGACATAATTTTGGATTATAATGAAACCAAAGGCGGAGTTGATACGATTGATCAAATGTGTGGAACATATTCAGTAAAAAGAATTACAAGGAGATGGCCCTCACTAATATTTTTCTCCATCACGGATATGGCCGCTATAAATGCCCGTGTGTGGTACCATCACAATCCGAATAACTCCAAAGTTGTTCGAAGAATTTTTTTGAAACAACTTGGGGTCAGCCTACTGAAGCCTTTCCTTTTCGAGAGGGCAAAAATAACAACATTGCCCATAGATATCAAAGCTTCTTTGGCAGCATATAGAAAAGAAGTGGAACAACCTGTGGCAGGAGAACCTAAACGAAAAGGGCGTTGCGTCACATGTGGACGCTCAAAAAATGTAAACACCACAATCAAATGTGATAGCTGCAGTGTTTTTGTTTGCAAAGGACATGCAAAAATTCAAACCTTTTGTGAGAAATGTATTACGGGACAAGAATCTGCAACAGATAGTTAGTTTTCTTTCTTTTTTTTTTGATTTAGCAGTTTATTTTTGTTTTTTTGGTAGTTATAAGTTAAATCAAATATTGTATTTAATGCTAAGAATATTACCATAAAAATACATAAAAGAAAATGAATAATTTGTTTTACCACAACATGAAAAAATGCATTGTAACTACCGGCGCACTACGTGCGCCACGCGCCTGCTCATGTTATACTGGTAGACGCGCCCGCTCAAGGGTTAATGAAAACAATATAAACATTACTTTCAGTCCAAATTATAGTAACAAACCTCTTCTTAGCAAAACTAAATCTAAAATAAATAAACAAAATCAAAGTAATGTAGTTTATAAAATAAACTGTCGAGACTGTGATGGTTGCTACATCGGTCAGACAAAACAATATTTAAAGAAAAGGTTGTATAACCATTCTTTAAATAATAATTTTAGTGCAATGACTGCTGTAACAAAACATTGCAAAGATCTGGGGCATTGCTTAGATTTCGAAAACACAATTATATTAAAAACAGGAAATAATTGTAAAAAAGACATGTTTTAGGAAATGATAAATATTCAGAAAGATACTAAAACTATTAATTTCAGAACCGATGTTCAGAATTTAAGTAATGTATATAGAAATTTATTAAAATTACAAATGCATTTCTTAAGAAAAAAACCTTTTGCTTGGTTTCTGATTCGGGTCTTCCCTAGTCCTTGAATAGAATTGTGTATATTATATAATATTTGGGTGTTTTCATAGTTTTCATGTATGCGTTTACACATTAAATCAGTTATTTGTAATATACAAGATTTTTACAGATCCTCCATATCGAGAAATGCTAGTCGTCAATTATTTTGTTGATAGTTCACGAATAGAAAACAAAATGTTGCATCTAGTAATATTTTCACTGAAGAAGGTGTTCCGAAAACGTGTAACGTAAACGTTTTGAGAATATAACTACTGTTTCAATCGTTCTTGTTCAATTGATTTAATTGCAGTAGAAAACTATCATATACAACTACTTAATGATAATTCATCATGCATTCGTTTGTCGCACCTTAATAATGAAAAATTTCAATAGCGCCACCTAGTAGTCGTTTGTATAAACATAAAAGGCACCCCTCGTAATACTGGCATGCACGTCTCTATTTTTCACATAAAACGCTATATGTTGATCCGCAATTCTTATTGTATATCTGTTTTGTTTATTGCATTTATGCAATGTATGTCCGACTAAGCTTAGCTTTTCTCGAGCGATTTATGGAATACAATGATTTGGAAGTTATATCTCTAGTTACGTATTCGCTTTAGTGGATAGTTCACTCACAACTTTTTGTAAGTGCACGAAATGAAACTCAGCTCTACAAAATATTTGCGATGATTGTTTCATTTTCAACAAAATCCCTCCGCTAATTATTCGCTTTCTAATTTTGATTTATAAAATTATTCGTTCACTTAAGTACTTCGTAAAATTCACCTTAAATAATTGAAATAAAACCGTGCCGGTCGACTTTCTACCCAGTCCACATTAATCATATTCACGTAGGCCATCATAAATCCCGTCATTGATTTTTAATTAGATTTTTTTCCTTCAATACACGACCGCACTAATAAATAGACCAAAAAGCCCATCATCTCCACCCCTAAACCCATAATATATTTACACACAAACGCTCGCACCACTCCGACTTGAAGAAAAAAATTAAAAATCTCCATCATCCGAAACACCTTCCGCAACGTAATCTCCTTCCAGAGAGAAAGACGGTCTTCCTAACTCATCTAAGAAAGCCCCAGACGCGATCCCATCATCTAACCGCCCCGAAACTCCTATGCAATAACAAAAGAAAAACGAGTCATTTTCGAATTATCATACTAATTAAACCTTACCCGAAGAACACCATAAAGTTGGCCGTGAAAACAAAACAAAAGCGGAACATTTTGACTACCGCGTAAAAAATGCGGACGGCTAGAACGTGACTTTTCTTCGTAACGACGAAACGGGGGACGATCACCGTCTATCGGGGCGCGGTTGTTTTGGTTGGAAATCTCATTTTTCAAACTGTCTTTGGTCATAAATGATGTATTGCTTGGGTTTTTGTTCGGGCAGCGCCCCGAGTTCCGAACCTGCTTCGAGAGTCCGGGGAAGCCGAGTCGACGAGAGCGCCTCGATGGTCGGATGGAGTTCTTGCGTTCGACGGACGGACGGACGGACGGGCCTTTTTGCATCGTAAAGACGAAGAGGCAATTTCGACGGAGATTTCGCCGGTGTGACAGAGCGTTCTGTTAAATTAAAGAAATCGACGGCCGGTTTGGGCTTGAAATTTTTGCAGATCGAAATATAATTTAGTGGATTTCTTTTGTGGTACCTGTTGTTGAGTTGAGCAAGTATTTGTTTGCAGGATGACTTTATTATCTTAAATGGGAATAGAACTAAAAATATAGTAGCTATTCGAAAAAGAAACTAAATAAATCGTCGTCTAAATCCACGTTTTAACAGTAAAATATTTTTGCTAATTGGTGGTAACCATAAATCAATATAAATCCGATAAGAACTAAGTTGTTATTGTAGTATAGTAATACACGAATTGTTAATTACCATTAGAAAATTCATCGTTTATTACAATTCAATATATCAAAATTCACAGTTAATGTTCGGGTTATGGTCTTCAATTGTCATACCGTTTATTTTGGGGTTCTAATTATACCTTTTCGACACCACGCCCACCACCTTTTGAACATTTTATTACCCTACTGGTGCTAGCTTCTTATTTTAACTCCAGCCAGAGACGTTTAATGGGAGAAACAAATGTCACTAGAAATAAAATTATTAATTATTTTAAAAAGCATATATTAATGGATAAAAGAAAACATTGTTAACATTGAGATACATACATACATACAATATTTTACATTACAAGAATTCATAAAAAATTACTGGAAATAACCAAGGATACATCGACGTTCAATACAGGTTTCTATAACAGCAGCATACCTGGATGAACTGGAGTCAATGTGAATTAAAATTTTCGTTTCGTGGACAACTTATAAATAAAGCAGTGTAGTCCTGGTTTCCAAAGAAATAAACAGTTTGTTTGGCTAACGACGAAAAAAATTGACAAGATAGATAAGTCAACAAATAAGTCGATAAATATATTTGGAATACCACCTAATAGAAGAACCTCACCATACCGGAGAAGATAGAATCTAAGAAGGGAAAAATCCATAGAAATTAAACGTGCATCGAGAATAGAAGTTAAGAGAGGAGTTATAGGAAGAACCATCGTCAAAAGTGAAATTATATTCACACACCATTTATGTTAAATATATCTCAAAATTTATTAATTTGTTATAATTTATGCTTTTTATATCAGTAATTAAGAGCTAGGCCGGTGCAATTTTCTTTAAGAAATTCAACTAAATTTTCAGTACATTATTCTCTGTCACTTAACACATGATATGGTTATATGTACCTACTTTTTGTTGATTATTTTAAGGAGATCGATATAGGTAGGAAACGATTCCATGATCATAGTTTCGATTTGGAAACATTATAAAAAATATTATTGAGCATCAAAATTTTGATTTTCAGGAGACATTCACACATAAATTTATAATTTATTACTACTATTATGATTATTATTGCATTGCCTAACAGAAAATCCAACCCGGACAATGAAAAACACAAACATGATAATACATGAAGATAGAAACATAATGAAAACAATGTACGTATGTATATATGTATCATTGAATCTATTTATATTTATTGAATTGCTCAACAGGCTCCAAGGGCCTCGAGGGCCTAGGACGTGTTTCCCACTTTTATTCACTTTCTGGTAATCGATACATTTCATTATTTTCAGGTAAACGCTAACAAAACACAACTTTCATTATTTCGTTAATAATCAAAGTAAGGGAAATTAAGGAGATCTGAACCGTTAATTTACTGCTAGCTCTTTTTACTATATTTTTTATGGATTTAAAACAAATTTCGCGGTAAAATATGTAGTTCTTCAAGAACATCATATACAGGATGTCCCAGACTTCACTCCCCAGGCTTGTAACTTCGTTATTGTTAACAATGCATAAAACAAAGTATATATTCTTAAATGGGAGGAAATTCTCTATACGATAGGAAAAACCAATTTACAAAAAGTGCGTTAGTGTAATGACAGCTATATTCAACTTTTTTTTTTTTCAAATAGCACAGTATACTTTTTTTTTTAATATTCAGATGGTACCTTTTATTCTCTTTACAGCCATATAAATTAATATGGGCCTTACATGGGAAAATTTTCGAAAAAAACTTAACCCAACGTTTGCCATGCAAAAAATTGTGGTTTATAGTGTTTATCTAGTAGGCGATGAAATCAACAGCTTTCTATAAACAATAATGTGTTTTTATTCGAATTATGAAGTTTAGTTCAGCATCTATCGGTTCTGGTTCTCCTAAGACAGAAAAAAAAGCATAGTACATTAAGGCAAAAGACTGTATTGTTTTATCATCTGTTTAAACATATTTTTCAATTGTTACAGTTCAAATACTCATTATCATTAGGTTTTAATGCAAATATGGTGACCTGTTTTCCATATTATATTTGTGTCATGAATAATTATCGAGAAAAATCGAACCTGATCGGAAATTTAATTTTCTATCTATAATTAAATATATTGTTTGATAGCGTCTGCTCAATTTCCATTTTATGATTTAATTGTTTATATAACTCTGATATTGTCTTTCTTGCCTCCAAAATATTTCTTTTATAGTTGGAATTTTTTAAATCTCAAATTAACACACATTCGTGACAATTTAAAATTCCAATGCATCTCCAGTGACTAAACCAGTTACATAATTGGAAATGCACACTGCAATTTTAACATAAGACAAAAAGCATTTCAATTTTTTCTTCTTTCTTTTCCTTAATTACGCTAAGTAATAATCGTTTAACTTTTACCATGAAGCTACCATCAATTAAATAGATTGATTATAGAAATGGTTGCTATTTATTTAATAAGCAGCTAGTTACATTGGTGTGTGTACACGTTTGATATTTAAGATGTTTTATTTTAATACAAGGTATAAATTTTATTTATGAAAATAAAAAGGAAGTTATTGAATAACAGCGCTGAAAATACCGGAATTTGTTACAAATCGAATGTACTTAATTGTGTAAGTCTTGCGTGATGATCTTACAAGAGGAAGGCAAGGTAATCGGATTTTTGTAATTTTTATATTTATGGTACGTGTAGTTTGGACCTTAAATAAGAATATTTTGGAGTAGTTCGACGCAACGTTCATAAATTACCGAGATAATCGATGTTGAAGTTTCACCCACCAGTTAAATCCACTAGATATAATACTATTGTCAATTGGACTCGTGGCCTAGTCTATAGCGTTTTGGTGCGATACTCACGAGATCGCTGGTTCGAATCTCGTCACGGGACATTTCTTTTTCCTCCATTCAAAACGCACCATATGTTTTTTCCATTCTTCTTCTCATATCAAAAATTATGAACAAACGAAATATATGAACTATATGCAGGAACATTCTTCAAGTACACCATTAAAATGCACAATCGGTTGATAAACAATATTCATTTTGAATTAACTTAACAATAAGGTAATAATAAAAAAATGTTGCTTCCCATGTTTCTATGATAACTACCATTCTGGCTCGTGCCACACTGCGTAGAATGTCGCGTACTAAATATAAAATAATAGAAATTTTCATTTCCTACCTGAGTCCGTTCGTTTTCTTTTTTTTTTTTGTTGAAGAAACATTGTTAATTCAAAATGAATATTGTTTATCAACCGATTGTGCATTTTAATTGTGTACTTGAAGAATGTTCCTGCATATAGTTCATATATTTCGTTTGTTCATAATTTTTGATATGAGAAGAAGAATGAAAAGAACATATGGTGCGTTTTGAATGGAAGAAAAAGGAATGTCCCGTGACGAGACCCGAACCAGCGATCTCGTGAGTATCGCACCAAAACACTATAGACTGGGCCACGAGTCCAATTGACAATCGTATTATATCTAGTGGATTTAACTGGTGGGTGAAACTTCAACATCAATTATCTCGGTAATTTATGAATGTGGCGCCGAACTACTCCAAAATATTCTTATTTAAGGTCCAAACTACACGTACCATAAATATCAAAAAATTAGGCCACGAGTCCAGTTGACAATCGTATTATATCTAGTGGATTTAAATGGTGAGTGAAACTTCAACATCAATTATCTCGGTAATTTATGAATGTTGCGCCGAACTACTCCAAAATATTCTTATTTAAGGTCCAAACTACACGTACCATAAATATCAAAAAATTAGGCCACGAGTCCAGTTGACAATCGTATTATATCTAGTGGATTTAAATGGTGAGTGAAACTTCAACATCGATTATCTCGGTAATTTATGAACGTTGCGTCGAACTACTCCAAAATATTCTTATTTAAGGTCCAAACTACACGTACCATAAATATAAAAAATTACAAAAATCCGATTACCTTACCTTCTCCTTGCTAGAACGAAGCTGGGTCGTTTCTGTTACGAACCATCTCACGGTATGTCAGTATTAAGTCTGCATTGCCTATTTATTATTATTACCAATGGTAGAATTTAATGGAGAAAAGTATGTCGGAAAGTAAACTAACTAATCTCGTACAGTCTTGGATTTAGCGGTAGAAAGGTTACGATTAGAAAGAGGAAGAAGAAGAAGAAAAAGAAGAAGAGGCTTAGCGAGCACTCGTGAAATTATTTTTTATTGCAGCGATATATTTTTTTATTTAAAGCCTAGATTAGATTAAATGACAAGAAGTCGTAAGAAGTTACTTTTATTTTGTAACAATGTTTTAACTTACAATTCACAAAATTAACATGTACAATACATATGTATATACAGGAGGGAGGTGAACACACGTACAAAGGTCGTCTTATCGAGTCATTTGGATTGTTTTAACTAATGACACAGAAGAACCAAATTAAACGATTAATCCTTTTGCCACAACACAATATTTGCAATAAAAACTATGGTAAAACAATTTTGTTCAGAACAAGATCACTTTCTTCTTTTACATTATTTCTGTGTCTGAAGTCATTACTACATTTTCAAAAAGAGGAACTTCTTGAACACGATTGTACAACGTACCTATTTCGTGCTGATGCTTGTTGAATTCTGAGAGTCATTTATCCCTTCATCATATAAACAACCTTGAATACAAAACGCCTCTTCAAACCACCAGAAGACGATAACCAAAAAAAAAAAAAAAGAAGGAAACAAGAAAAATAAATGAGAACAGGAAGGACGTGAAAAAGAAAATAAAAAGCCCGACCATGTTAAATGCACGACGTTGTATGTATGTATTGGTGAGCTCGTTCGCGCTCTGACGATGTCTCGAAGTGGTAATGACGATGACGCCGCCGCCGCCGCCGCCGGTCGGTGCCTATGGGAATACATATAAATCGACAGACGAAGACGGCGAACGAGAGGAAGTGAAGTGCTGAAACGAAAGCCTTGATTTTAACTAATTATGTGTTAATTATTGCGGACGGGAAGTTGCAATGTGCCGTGAATTCCAGAAGTCGAACGCGCACAATTTGCGCTTGTCTTGTGCCCGAGTTACTTACTGGAGTTGCCTGCCCGCTCGCTTGCTTCTTCTTCTTCTTCATTTTCGTCTTCGTCTTCTTGTATTTCGTTTGCGTTAATGGTCGTGAGCGATGCGTCGTGATCGGCCGATCGAAGCGACGGAAGGGCACGCCAAAAAATGGGAAACGTGCATCGTTCGTAAATCGTGACGAAATATTGTGGAAAGTGTTGAAAATTTGGGATCGAAACGAGTCCAAGTTTTACGGAGGAACCTTTTGTAGTTGCCAAATCTGAGAAAGACAACTATAGCTAACTTCTGGTTGTACAATATACTAATATACAAAACAAAATCTGAAATTGTGGATACAAACAATAAAAATTGTCATAATCATGATTTTTGCTTAATTTTTCTTCTTCTTAGAGCTACATTACTATATTATTTTATTATTAATACTTGAAGGTATTATTTTATAAATTATATATGTACAGAAATTATTTATAGAATATTTATAGATTTATAACTTTGATATGGCTGAAGAAAAAGGTAGTTTATCTAGCTCTGGACTCGCCCGCAGGGCCATCAAAAATCCTGCGTCGAAGCATATTGGTAGTAGGCAAAGATAAATGATTTACAATTTATATTTGCAATTAAAGCAACAAAATTCTGTCAGTCTCGGTCAAGTTGGCTTTAACACAACTTGGGGTAGCAGCACGAACAGTGTGGGAGATTGGGAAGAAATGCTTTTTTTCTGGAATTGTTAGTTCATCTCCTAGAAAACGTCTTCGTGAAACTATGTATCATCGTTGGTACAAAGAGCAGAAATCAGCCATTCGAAGACATGTACATTCGTTTTTCTTGAATAATGAATTGCCTACGTGTACAAAAATATTAAACGTAAATATGAAATTAATTTTATATTTATATTTACCACACTGTAGACTATTAATGCAGATAATACTTTACCTGCGTTACAGCGAACAACACTTTGGACAATCTTAAAGATATTGATCTTTAAGTGGGAGAAGAAGACAGTTAAGTATCCTCTGCTTTTCAGTCACCCTCATTCTTTGCTGCTTCCATTATTGAATTTTAAAATCTGTAAAGATAGAATCTTTATTTTTTATCACATGTTAACCCATTAACGCCGAGATGATCAGAATTTTTACAAACTTTTCAACGTGTTTATTTATTATGTTATCGGACCAAAAAAATAATGCAATACCTCTATTCCTACGCGAAATTTGATGCTCTTTCAGAATCTGAACTGAAAGTTTAGATTAGACACCGAGAAAAAATATGGCCGACTTAAACGTGAAAAACGTGAAAATTTTCGAAAAAAAAAATGATAAGGTATCAACTTTTTACTATGATGAGAGGTGATCATGGCATTCGAACATTAAGGGTTTTTTTTCAGAAAAATTCATCAACGCATTTTTCAAAATGGCGGCGAGAATGAGAAAATTTTATAAAAATCTTGATCTATCGTTTTCTTAAAAACTATAAACTTTAGAAAAATTCTAAGAACAAAAATGTCTTAAAATTAGTCAAAGAACACTCTCAAATTTTTTCAAAATTTTTAAAGACAATTTTTGATTTTCGAAAATTTCAAAAATCCAATTTTTCAAAAATACCTAAAAAATTTTGAAAGAGTTTGAGAGTGCTCCTTGACTACTTCTTCGCTGATTCTGTGCATATACATTGTTTTTTTTTCCTACTCTTAGCATTACCCAGAGACAACGGCGTGGACGTAGTAGAACTTTGTCTCCTTTAGGGTGCTTTTTCTTCGTGAGTCCCCTTGCCTCTCACGTTTCGGGGTGCTTTTTTCGTGAGTCCCCTTGCCTCTCACTATAACATTTCTTTTATCAGTGCTTTTTTGCCCAACAATTATTGCATACATATAGATTGCAGTTTTCACAATAGATCCTTGTTCTTATTGGACATTTTTCATTTGAACAATTTTTAAATTTGTCCCTATTTTGATCATGTTTTACAATATAAATACCTCGTGGAACTTTCTTTTCAAGTATATTCTTTTCTTTGACTCGATTGTCTCTGATAGTGCCAGTGCATTTCAAACGTAATTTTTGCAAGTGTAAAATCAAATCCATATTTGCAAAAAAAAAATTATCAAAGTACAAATGAAATGCAGGGATCTTATTATAATTTATTAGCCGAAAAAAGGTTCTAATCAATGCAATACTACACGAGTCCCTAAAGCACATTTTGCTAATTTGTTTCCGGTTTGGGAATTTTTACCGCAATATAGATCTAAATTCAGTAGATATCCGTCTGAAGTGCATAAACCCCAAAATTTCAAATCAAACCTTATTGGTTTCCCTCGAATAAATTGTTTCAATACAGTTTTTGCATAAGACTTGGCCATCATTTCATCAATAGATATAGCAGTTTACCATATTCCGAACTTTAGGAGGTTGTTTTGGAAAAGTTTCAACACCGAAGGAACCCGCCACCCCATATCGTTTGGATCCTAGTCTTTAGCTTTTGAATATTTTATTTTAGACTTGATTTCTTCAAACTTATCGCGAGTCATTACAGAAGAAACAATTTCACTAGATAAGAATGGATCAGATGACCAATAATCTCTCTGAGACTTTCTTTTATTGAATGAACTGAAATCTTGTAATTTCAGATCATAATTATTCTCTTTGGACGCATCAATTATGTATTGTTTCATTTCGGCGGAAAAAGGTTTCAAACAATTGGAAAGGCTCCCACGCCTGTATATCCTTTGTTGTAGCTTCAGATAATAATATTATTTCTTCACAAGTATTTGGATATGACTTCTCGCCATCGATCTAAATGAATTCGTGATTTTTCAAGTTTATCTAAGTTTTCAGAATAAGTAGCATAAGCTTTTTTATAAGTAATATTTGGTATTGTGAATTCATGTTCAGAATCTGAATCAGATATCGAATCACAATCGGAATCAGAATCATCGGAGCCTGAATTGTCTGCATTCGGAATCAATATGTTTTCGTCGGCATCACTATCCGAATAATCTGATTCATACTCTGCATGCAATGAAGCAGAAGATTTTGAACGTTTTCGTGACATAACAAATGTATTGAAAAAGTGAAAAGCAATATTTTTATTTTATGCTTTACTTATAATTCATCTACAAATTGTATAGAACATATGTGTCCATGCACTAGTGAAAGGATGTACGAGTTTGTTCGTGAATTTTGTAGTGGTAGATAGAAACAAAATTTTATGTACCATTTAAGAAAAATTGTTTTCTCTAAACCTATAGACGTTACGAAAAATTTTTAAGGACATGAAGGTCTTAAAATTAGTCAAGAAATACTCTCAAATTTTTTCAAACATTTTTTAGGTATTTTTGAAAAATTGGATTTTTTGAAATTTTCGAAAATAAAAAATTGTCTTTAAAATTTTGGAAAAAATTTGAGAGTGTTCTTTGACTAATTTTAAGACATTTTTGTTCTTAGAATTTTTTTTCTAAAGTTTATAGTTTTTAAGAAAACGATAGATTAAGATTTTTATAATTCTTTTTCATTCTCGCCGCCGTTTTGAAAAAACGCGTCGATGAATTCTTCTGAAAGAAATTCCTCTTAATGTTCGAGTGCCATGATTACCTCTGATAATAGTAAAGAGTTGATACTTTTGCGGTATCATTGTGAAAGAAATGCGAACAAATTTTTTTCGAAAATTTTCACTTTTTTCACGTTTAAATCGGCCATATTTTTTTCTCGCTGTCTAATCGAAATTTCGAGCTCAGATTCTGAAAGAGCATCAAATTTCGCGTAAGGATAGAGCTATTGCATTATTTTTTGGTCCGATAACATAATAAATAAACACGTTGAAAAGTTAGTAAAAATTCTGATCATCTGGGCGTTAATGGGTTAAACTCTCCTATTTACCATGAATACTTTTGTAAAAAAACAGTCAGAATTCTGAACAGAACGACCGATACAGTACAATTGTGTAGAATATTTCGATTGAATAAAGATAGCACAAAATAGCATCAAATAATTTGCCAATAGATAAGAACTTTGGCAGAAACGAGTTGACAGAATAGTTTGACTATCTTTATAAATGAAAAATTCTGAATAAAAAGCAATATAAAATATATAAATAACAAGGCGAGTGTTAGAACGTAATAGAGACAATCGAAACTTTACCCCGCATTGTTAACATAAGCCGGAAAGAATTGATGTCTTCTTTCCGAATTATGTCACCCTCTTGCACGTTTATGTTGACGAATGTGGCTGTACAGCAGTTAGCGAGGGAAAAGTCGAGTTTTGGTCGATTCTTGACCGTCATCTTCAGTCGATCGTCGGTTGGATAGATGAGGTGATAAAACTGCTGCAAATAAACTAAAACCACAGCATGTAGAAAACTGTGGAATTCAACGAGTTAGTATAGCAGAGTTTTCTTTGCGGACTAGATGGTAATAATTGCAGCACTAGAAGGAAATCTGCAACATATCATTGATAACCTAAACGAACAGGTCGAGAAGCAAAGGTAGAAACAAACATCTAGAAAACAATATCGATGTCCTGTAAATAAAACACGTAATATTGGCGATGTTCGAGCAGGAATCACGAACTAGTCAGAGAAATCGTCTCTGATTTGGCGGAGAAAAATCATAAACCAAACTTCAACTGATTTCACGGCATTTGATTTGATCTGTCTAGTTTGTGATTTCGGCTGGAACAAAGCTATTATAACTGTTGAAGGAAGAATAGAACGGGTAGAGCAGTATATTTGGAAGTCATTGTGGAAAGTAGAAAATTAGAAAATTAAATAGAACAGAGGACAAAGGTCACAGGAAAAATCCCTAAGAGCCTGAAGAACACCTGTTTTGGAAATAAAGAAATTCCAACTGGAGTAAAGGTAGAAGTGATACAGCAGTTAGTGGCTCGTACAGAGATGAGGTTCTTTTCGTTGTATGGAAGGTGCCTCTTCCCATTCTTTCATTTATTTCGTTGTCGAACACGAACGGATACAATCTACATACGCACCCTTAAAACGAAAAAGAAAGAATTAAGTATTAATAAAGGGCACGTCGCTACGGTCTGCGATAATCAAAATGACGCCAACGCACATTCACTGCATGGCACTGTTGTTTTCGTCGTTTGTCACGACGCATTCGTAGCGCCGCCGTTCAGGAAGATTGATGAGACGTTCGCTTGAGCAGAAAGGGCCTCGCATGTGAGATTCATCGCGTACAGCTCGCGAGTCACTGAAGCGATTCGTGGCGCAATTATTAATGAGTTCGTCTGCGAGAGCACCGCGTTCGTCTGGGCGGATAGTGTCATTAAACAGAGTTCCGTCGGAATGGAATTATATGTTGTACGATTACGCTGGTAAACAAAATTTCACTTTTTGCGCATTTCCTTGATCAAATAAGGCCACTCTTATAGTATTTTCCCATTCTGTTTTCCAAATTGGTGTGTTGGGCATAGTTTTTGAGTAAGACGCATTTAAAGTTTTGAAAAACTCATGTTTCTCGCATTTGCCTACAACTTAAGATAGCTTCAATTCTTATATTAATGGCAGTTCAAAAGGTATTTTTAGATGATTTTCTTCTGTATTTTGCAGTAGGAATACCTCCGTTTAATGCCCAACAGTAACTTGTTAGAAAATTTGCCCCAATGTGTCTTAAGAGATAAACAACAATACCACTCACACATTTACTATACAACTATCAAATATCGACTGGAACAATGTCTTATATTACAAAGATGCGCAAGAAGTGTATACCGAATTTCATGAAATATTGGGAGGGTTGTTCAACATTTGTTTTCCTGAAAAAGAAAGGAAATTAAATTCCAATTATAATATAAATTTAAATACATATCATGTAGTGAACATGAAGAACAGATTGGATGCCATTCACACAATTTATATCGTAACAAAATCACAAGAAATGTTAGCTTTATATAAAGAACAGAAACATCAATACAAAAGGCTTTTGGAACATACAAAGAGAACTAGAAATGAAGAATATATTTGTAAATCAAATAACAGACAGCAAGCTACTTGGCGAATTATAAAGGCCGAGGCAGGACAAAGTCGTAATTTATTCAATGAAGATGCAACATTAACTAGTGATGAATTGAATGACTATTTTACGACTATTGGTGAAAATATTGGAAAAAACGTCCATTTTAATTTTAACTATAATGATATACCTAGTAAACACTATGAACAAGTATAATATTGATCTTGCAGCACTCCAAGAGACACACTTAAAGAGATCAGACATACAAAAACTTAAAAACTATACATTATTTACAAGTGGAAATGAAACTCGAAGACTCGGAGGAGTAGGATTTCTGATAAAAGACACTCTGGAAGAGGAAGTAAAACGCTTTGCTCCAATATCTGAGCGGCTGTGTTCTGTGAGAATTAAGACGGTATACGGTACAATAACAGTGATCAACATGCACGCACCGACCGAAGAGAAGGAGGAGGAAACAAAAGATGTATTCTACGAAAAGCTAGAGGAAACGGTCGAAAAAATTCCTAAGGAGGATATTAAAATAATTCTAGGCGATGCGAATGCTAAAATCGGCAGGGAAGAGGTGTACACAGAAGTTACGGGAGGAGAAAGTAAGCATAACACAAGTAACGACAACGGAACAAGACTGATCACCTTTGCAATAGAACAAAAGATGAAAATTATGAGCACCCACTTCAAGCGAAAAGACATTTACAAGGGTACATGGATGATGCCAGGAAGATACGAAACGAACCAAATAGACCATGTGCTAATAGAGGAAGATAAAACAGAAATTATTAAGAACGTACGTTCATGTAGAGGCGCGGAAGCGGATTCTGATCATTTCCTGGTATTAGTCAAAATGAAATTGAAACAAAAGGAAATGAAAAGACTAAATAGTAATCGAGGGGAACCAAAATACAACTTCGAAGACCTAGAAAACGTGGAAATAGCGCGAAAATAGAGAACAACTATCGAAGAGTGGTACGGTGACGACAACGAGCAAGAGGTAGAAGTGAGCGATCGATGGGAAAAACTTGTGGGGGCAATTAAAAATGCGACCAGGAATAACATATCGAAGAAAACAACGTATAAGAGGAACTATTGGCTAAATGACGAATGCAGGGATCAAATGAACAACAAGACAAAACTATGGCAAAAATTCTTGCAAACTAAAAAACAAAAAGACAAGGACGAATATAATGAACAAAAGAAAAAGTTAAACAACTGTGTAGGCAAGGAAACGAAAGTATTGGGAACACATTTTACAAAAGATCGAGGAAAGTTACACAAAAAATAAATTAGAAACTTCTACAAAGATGTCAAAAACATGAGAACGGGCAGCAAAGGGACTCAACGATACTTCAAGGATAGGAATGGAGAACTGCGGGGGTCTACAAGCGAAATTAACGGAAGATGGAGACAGTACTTCGAACAGCTACTCAATGGGAAGAACCAGGAGGAGGAAGACGACGTAAAGAATCAAAGAGAAAGTGCGGAAGCGAGGCAAAACGACCAAAATACCGAAGGAACCGAAGAGCCGTCAATAATAGAAATAGAAGAAACAGTAAACTCAATGAAAAACAACAAGAGTCCAGGAGAAAACGAGATGACAGCGGAAAATATCAAATACGGGGGTGAAGTGGTAATTCTAAAGATATATGAACTTGTTAAGGAATTCTGGCACACAGAGGTAATGCCGCAGCAATGGAATAGAACTGTCATAATCCCGCTATTCAAGAAAGGAGACCGAACCGAGTGTAGCAACTATAGGGGAATAACCTTATTGGACACCGTATACAAAGTCCTGGCCACGCTGATTAAGAAACGGCTGGAAATGTTTATAGAACCTGCTCTCGAGGAGTACCAGGCTGATTTCCGGAAAAACAGATCAACAACGGATCAACTTTTCACGCTGAAACAAATCCTCATAGGAATGTATGAATATGAAATTCCGACTTACATGCTATTTATCGATTTTAAAGCAGCATACGATTCAGTCAACAGAGGAGGGCTTTTCGACGCATTGAGAATACTGAATGTTCCGGACAAACTAATTGCACTGGTAAAGATGACACTGCAGAACACAATATGCGCAGTTAAAGTAAACGGAAAGACATCAGAAAGTTTCAAAGTGAAGAACGGGGTAAGACAAGGAGACCCGCTTTCTACCCTGCTATTTAACGCAGTGTTGGAAGTGATGATCAGAAATAGCAACATAAACAGAAACGGAACACTCTTCTATAAGAGTCACCAGTGTCTTGCATATGCTGATGACATATTGCTGCTGACCAGAAATAAGAAACTCCTAGAGGTACTAACAAAAAGCCTAATAACTGCAGCAGGTAGAATGGGACTAGAGATTAGTGAGAGCAAAGCTAAATATATGGAACTAAGGAACAACAACAGGTTAAACGGGAAACAGAAACTACATGTCCAAGCTAGAGATAGAGAGTTATATGAATTTGAGGAAGTGGAAGAATATATGTACCTAGGAACTCTGATAGACAACAAATGCAAAGAAGAAACTGAAATAAACTTAAGGATAGCTAAGAGCAACAGATGCGCGGGGGAAATCTCAAACATATTAAAATCCAAGAATATATCAACGAGATCGAAATTACAACTGTATAAGACCGTCTTGAGACCGACATTGCTATATGGTTGCGAAACATGGTCGTTGACAGAAAGCTCACAAACAAAGTTAGAGATATGGGAGAGGAAAATACTTCGAAGGATCTTCGGAGGGAAGAGGGTGGACGGCATGTGGGAGATGCGCACCAATGATGATATCTATGCACTATACAACGAACCATGTATAACACAAGCAATTAAAGCCCGAAGAATGCAGTGGACGGGTCATATGGAGAGAATGCAGGAGGACAGAATAGTGAAAGATATAGGATGGAGAGACCCGGAGGGAAAGCGAAGGAGGGGAAGACCGAGGAAAAAATGGAGAGAAGCAGTGAGTGAAGACTTGGCAGAGAAAGGATCCGCGAACTGGAGAATAATTGCAAGGAACAGAGAAAAATGGAAACATTTTACAAAGCAATGGGCCTAGAAGGCCTGTGAACGCTGCTATATATATATAGTGATATGGAAAACAAAGTAAAGAAAAATAAAAAAGCTATAATGACTCTTGCTTTTTTTACCCTACCCATGATACTGAAGTATCACAGATAATTAGAAAATTGAAAAACAAAAAATCAGCGGATATGTATGGATTCACAACCGAATTAGTTAAATATATTGCTCCTGTTATCATAGAACCTTTAACGGACATAATAAATATGTGTCTAAGACAGGTATGGGCAACCTCCGGCCCGCGGGCCACATGCGGCCCTCGAGTAAGGTTTGTCCGGCCCGCTACTGAATTCTTTCGTTGCATATTAGCACGGCCCGTCTAAACTTAATTCATAATGAATCATAAGAATACTACAAAAATGTATATTTTTCAAGATTACTCACACCATAAAACTTCTACAAAAAAAGGTTGCCCATGCCTGGTCTATACTATGGAAGAATTTTTATCTACCTGAACGTATCTGTAATTTTGATGTTGTATTTATGTATTCTAATTGTTTTATAAGTATGTTGTCAAACTAAGTGTACCTGTTGTTTATTTTTAATTATATACATAAGTTGCACCTGACATTATAAGAACATACATATTTTACTTTTATATTTCATTGACATGGCATGTAAGATTTTTTGATGATCAATAAAACTACTACTACTAATAATAATAATAATAATAATGCGATTCCATGATGGGTATATATTTCCTTAACTTTTGACCCGTTGATATTTGTTGTTCAGAAAACCAAAATCGTTCCTGTTATATATCCATTCCGTTTAATTAAAATTTGTTAGCAATTCGAGTTTAATGTATAGAGGTGGTAAGTTGACTTTCTGGGAATGCACCAGGGGTGACTGACGCCATCTTTTGTTCCCGAAACGAACTATCTTCTTGGTGGTCATTGTTCTTTTTATAATGGTTTTGTCTATCGCTCCTGTCCCACTCGCAAAGTAAACAAAATTCGCCAACAGCAATGGCTTCCGGAGATACACTAACTCATTTCTTTCATCTTACCGCCCAGGCTTGCCGTCATGCGCGTTGGTCGTGGAGCAAAGACTAAGCCACAAGAATGGAAAATGCAATTGCGGAAAATCGGTGTCTGATGAACGGTTTCTGATTCATTGCAAAGTGCCCACATGGCTTCGAACCTCCATTTCAAGCTAAGGTACCACGAAGTATCCCGTATCGTTCTAATTTATCTAATTTTTCAGATTTGATAATGGAGATACACGCCAGCAACGTAAGCAAACTGACAAAGCAGCAGCCATATCTGACATTTTCCTTGTGTTGAATCGAAACCGTCAGGACAACTATATAGCTGGAGCTAACGTCATTGTTGATGAGCAACTTTATTCATATTGTGGTGGTACTAAATTCACTCAATATATACCTTCAAAACAGGCGAAGTACGGAATTAAGGTTTGCCGGGTATGTGACGCTATTGCTTCTTATCCAGACCAAGGACAAATCTATACTAGTATGGTACCTTCCGGAGAGAAGGAGAAATCAAGGTGAACGTGTGGTTAAAGATTTGTGTTGTGCAATCTGTTTCGTGGAAGTGGACGAAACATCTTTTTTACAAGCTATAATTTGGCTTCTATTTTGATGTTAGATTACAATTTATCAATATCGGGCACTGTAAACGAAAGACGTACATTTGTACCAACCGAATTTTCGAATCCAAGAGGCAGAGCAGTTGAATCCTCAATCTTCGGAGTTAGCAACAACATGTGTTCATGTGTTCCAAAACAAAGAATAAACCAGTTATGCTTCTTTCCACTTCCCATTATAACATCGAAATTGACGGTCCTAAAAGAAAGGCGGGAATGACTCGATTACAACAGAAGCAAGGGAGGCATTGATAATATGGACAAATTCTTTTGCTAATATACAACGAAAGGAAAAACAAAGAGATGGCCTCTGGCTGTCCTTTTTATAACATTATAGATGTGGCTGCATTTGCAGGATTCGTGATCTACATGGTAAATAATTCACACTTGAAGACATCAACCAACCGTAGAGGGTTGTTCCTACAACAGTTGGGTGAATCACCCATGCCCGAAATCCATAATAGTTCACAAAATGCACAAATCATGCCAGATTTTCCGTCACGTAGTGGAATTAAAAGCATGTTGGGCTGCCTATTACCACCTACCTTTGACAATTAGCCGGTAAGTCCTAAGGAGGAACGTGACACTACTGGCAGAATCCAGCAGAAGGGAAATTGTTACTTATTCAGGTTACAGATTCATAATGAGCGGGGAAAAGAGTGACGCTATTTGACCAATGAAACACGCAAAAACTGAAATTTTGTTTCCGGTAGAACGGTAGAAAGTGAAGAGTGTTTCCATGTATTGCTTTTCTAGTGTCATTCAGTGTATCTATGTTCGTCTTCATCATCTATTATTGCCCTAATTAGATTTACGACTTCCTTAACGGAAAACGAGGAATCCGTCAACGGGATCACGCTCCGTCGAAAAAACAAACCGTTTTCGGCTCCACTTCGAAAACGGCAGGCTCTCATCCCATCCACGACGCACGCACATGTGCGCGCCTCTCGCCGCTATGTTTGTTTGTCTACGAATAACTAACAACATAACTGCGTAACGCGCACATGAGGCGGACGCTTTCGAAACGTAAAACCGAACCGTTCCCGTGATCTGTGCGTGTGCGTGTGTGTGTGATTATGTCTGTTTTGGCAGCGGATAAATGGGGCCGCAATTTTTCAGCGTTCCTAATTAGATTGGAAGTTGACGAGGCGTGACCGTTTTGGACCGCGAACGCGAACGCTTTTCGTCGACGTCTCTTTCTGGTCATCGTCGTCCCTTTCTATTTTACGCGGCGTTTTGTTTTCGGGTCGTTTGAGTTCCCCCGATGCCCGGACCGACGGGAACCATCGACGTCCTTTCATCCCCCGAATTGGAAGGCGCGTCGCGGCCCCGGATGAGCGCCCGGAAGTCACCCGGCGTGAAATGCAGTCCGCATTCCGCGGTGTATTTCTGTCGCTTCGACGGACGGCTTTTGCGGATTCGGATGCGTTATACACTGATTCGGATGTAATTCGATAGGTTTTGAGGATTTATCGGATGATAATCGAGGAAAGGTGAAGGACGAAGAATCGAAGTGATCTCATGCAGTGATTGCAATGCGTCTCACATGATCACCGTGTTTTTTACGACAAGGAACAGACGTGATTTAAGTCTAGGAGCGCACGAAACCGTTATGACTAGACCCCGGAAAGATTTGGGAGATTCACCCCCACCAAGCACGTCAACAACGTACGTCGCAAGCGCTCGACGAAATGCAATAACGCGTCTGCTTACCAAACCTCTCCGTATAGGCGGATCCTAAACTTTCCGCGGTTTAGTTATAATAATAGTAACTGAGGGTTGACTTTCGATGATTGAGATCTCGACAAATCTTCTGCGATGTAAACCCTCACTTCTCTAAAATTCCAAATTCCTAAACCTTTGGCGAAGTTCATGAGTTCCCTAGAAGAAAGAAGCGCTGGAGGAACGGCATTTTGTGGACAATGCAGTGATGGAGACGTTCGCTCCTAGTAAATTGTAAGCTGTTCAATAAAATATATACAAGCTGCGGTAGTCAAACCTGCAACAACCAAGAAAGTGAACGGGACAAATTGCAGACCGTTGTGTTCCTCCGTTTAAAGCGTTTCACTTGCCATAGAAAAGTGGACCAGACAACAACGGTCTTTCGCCGTGAAAGTATTTCACCAAAACGGTAGCTATGCAGTCGCTCAGCGCCGTTTTCCGGCACATTTTCAAATTCATCGTAATCGGCCGTTGCTTTCTATAAACTCGATAAAGTCGTGGGTAAAAAACTTTGGAAACATTGGTGAAACGAGAGAAAATCAGAAGTGGCAGTGCGAATTCCCGACAATGTTGGACGCGTGAGAATCGCTGTCGAAAAAAATCGTCGGAGATCAGCGCGTAGACAGAGTGCTGCGCTTGAAATTTCAGGCACAATTGTCCGAAGGATTTTGGGATTAGATTTACACTATCACCTGTACAAAATTCAAGTTGTTCAGGCTCTGAATGAAAACGAGTTTGCTGCTTGACGGCTTTTTTGGAAATGATTGAAGATGGAGGAGCGACGAAGCACATTGCCATCTTTCAAGTTATGTAAACAAACGAAACTTTACATACCTAAGTGATCAAAACCCTCATTAACTCCATGAACCACCTCTTCATTCAACCAAGATTACAGTTTGGTGCAGAATATCTGCCATAGGGATCATAGGGCCATTTTTTCTAACTATAATGAGCAAACTGTAGCCGTGAATTCAGAGCGCTACTCACTAAGTTCACGACATGCAATCCTTCTTTTTTGTTGTACAGTGACAGTATCAAAATATCGCCAATTCGATTGGGGAATCTGTTTCTGAAGTTGGTGGTTATACAGGAAAATAATGCGAGCATTTTGTGCTCGAATTTTATACTAATAAAGTTATGACCTATTTTGCTCTTTGACAGTGAAATATAGACCCTCTCAAACACCATGAGAAGCCGGTGGAAGTGATGTATCTATGTGGTATTAAAGGCGTAACAAGAAAAGACCGGATCAGAAGCAAAACGAGTAAGAGAAGATTTGACAGTTGTACCCGAAAGAATTTTTATCGGGTATACGATCTGTTGTGTGGTCAAAATGTAATGAAACATTATGTTCAATATTCAATATTTCGTCGTTTATTGGACGACTTCATCCGGAGAATACTACAAATGGTTACAAGAATCGGCTACGAAAAAGTCATACAATAATTTAATAAATACTTACAACTAGAGTTAATAAAAATTCGCAAACTTTCCCCATAGAGAACCATTAAAGAGAAAATCTAATGTGGATTTGGAATGATCTGTATGAATCTGGATGTGTTTTATTGCAGACACGTTCTCGTGTGACTGGGAGATTCGGGATTATGAAAATTTTTGGGCCAGATTACATGTAATTAATTTTGGGAATTTTTAAGAATGGTTTTAAAGAAATTTTATTATTGATGGACTTCTCACGGGGAGATTGAGTAGGTGCATGGTGTGTTAATGGGATTTTGCCTCCCGCATCATTGGACATTAACAGACGTTGAAAAAGGGGTGAACTTAACCCCGAAACGTCTGTCGCCCATAGACATTTAAATAAAATTATATATGACTGTTTACTCCGAGCATTTCCTTTGCACTATTATCATCAGTTAAGATTATTATACAAGGTGGTGCAAAATTAATCATCCAATTTTGTTTTTGGGTCACTTTTTTACTAAATAAAGAAAAATGATTTTGAGTAATGGAAATCTTTATTTGGACCTTTAACAATTTTTCTGTTAAGTGGAAAAGATGATATCTGTCAAGTGGCTGCCTCCAGTGTTGATACACATTTGTGCCCGTTTTATCGCATTTTCCATGACTTTCAGCAAGATTTCCGGTGATAATTGTTCGCATTCTTATCGAATATTCTCCTTAAGGGCTGCAATTGTCTGGGGCTGGTGGGCATAAACCCGCGACTTCAAGTAGCCCCAAAGAAAGAAGTCTGGGATGGTTAAATCGGACGATCTTGTTGGCCATGCCAAATTGCCAAAACGGGAGATTACGCGACCAGGAAACGCTTCCTTCACAATATCCATTGTGGCTCGTGCTGTGTGTGCGGTTGCACCGTCTTGTTGAAACCACATGTTCACCAAGCCCCGCTCATTCAATTCTGGCAGTAAGAGGTCGTTTATCATGGCCCTGTAGCGTTCGCCAGTAATACGGCCCAATCACTCCTCCCGCGTGAACGCCGCACTACACAGTGGCTTTAAGTGCATGTAACGGCTCTTTGTGCATCACACGCGGATTTTCAGTGCCTTAGAAATGAAGATTTTGTTTATTGACGTAACCACTTAAATGGAAATGCGCCTCGTCGCTTATGATGATTTTCGACTCAAAATCGCCCTCTTCGTGATTGAGATTGAGGATGGCTCTACAATAATTCACACGCGACTGGCGGTCAGCAGGCATTAACTGGTGCACTGTTTGCACTTTGTACGGTAACATGTGTAAGTCCTTCACTAAAATTCGCTGTAGGGTCCGTCTGGTGATGCCCAATTGCGTGCCCGTCGTCCGGTTGATGTTTTTCGTTCTGAGCGACATCGTCAGCCACAGCCGCGGCATTCTTGGCAGAACAACCAGTTCGGTGGCGGCCACGCCCTGCAAGGTCTTTTGTGATTCCAGTCTGTTCGAGTCGAGCAGCTAAGCGGCGGAATGTTTGCCCAGTTGGCGCAATACGATTAGGAAATCGACGTCGAAATTCACGCTGCGCTAACACCACCGACCGATTATTGGTCAAAAAAATCGACACAATTATTCCACGCTCTTGCGGAGTATAGCGCTCCATTACTTGCCTGTTTGTATACTGCATCTGTCAAGTTCACAAATGACAAATATGATTCACGTATGACGCCATTTGCAAAAATTATAGCATCTTCCGATAGGGATGATTAATTTTGCGCCACCCGATATATATATATATATATATGGCGACAAACTCTCCCCTAAATTTGATCCACTCGTTTACATAAGAACAAAAGAAAATCCAAGTACATTAGTCAAATCATTTTTCAAGTCGAGTTCGTGCCGTTAATTTTTTCGATCGGGTATGAAGAGATAGATTGTCAATATCCAGTTACATCAGCCACAACGGCAGCTTCTTAGAGGTATTTCAATTATGCGCACAACAACTTCTTCTTTTCCTGATCTCATCGTTCAAACGGTATACATCCGTCTAAGTTACGTGTTTGCTGAACAGATATTGCAGTTCTGCAAAATCCAATTGTCTTCAACTGCTTGTCTGTTAAGATGATGTACTAACAGACAATGTTCAGTATGTGTATAAGTATATTATCAGCCTAAATTACTCCTTCTCCATTTTGAATTTCTTATCTTCTTTAAACACAGTGAACTATTATTTTCTTCCTTTTCCCTATTCTCGAACCTCTCGTATTATTAGTGCTTCTAAGAATGTTAATGCTTCAGATTCGTCGGAAAAGCCCATGACTCCATTCCTTCTTTAGGAAGACTCATCGGTAATTTCATTGTTTTCAATTCGCTCATTTTCAAGTACTGGTAATAAAGATACGTTATCGTCTCTTGTTACTTACTTGAGGTTCCTCATTGTTTTAAGGGTTTTACCGTAGTTTCGGATTCCAAGTAAAAGAAGGTAAAATATACAAGTTTTAACCCTTCATACCCGGTCCAAAAGATGGTAGTAGTAGTAGAAATTCGACTTGAAAAACGATTGGACTGATGTCCTTGGATTTTCTTCTTTTCTTCTTATAGCAAGAACTGATGAGGTACAACTTGACCCCCGCGCTTCTTGCAATATCATCCTCGTACTGTTTTACTGTTCATTCGTTTCTTTTGTGTTGGCAAATTTGTATTGTTGGTTATTTCATTCCATTTTCCAATATCGATACGACACTTTGTTGTCTTATTCGTGTGTTTCTAATTCTTTTCCTTAGCGATAAATTTGAACGAGAGATTCTTTTCATAGTTCTATTAATAGAAAATTAGAGTATACAAAGTTCACCTTACTTTTCTGCATAATCACCAACTTTAAAAACATATTCTCCCATCTAGTTGGAAAAAGTGCCTGTCGTGAACGGGTTGCTTTAAGTGAACCGAATAACCAACAGGCACTGCAGCATACGATGCTACTGTGTGTGTAAAGCTATTTTCAAGTTTCCTTTTGAAAAGTCTCCAATCTTCCAGTACATACTCAGCTTTGAAACGTACCATAACTCCAGCGACATCGTTACAATAAACTAGGTCACCTGCTTGAGAAAAAATAAAGAGAGAAAAACCCTTTCCTCTATTTCGATACCGCCAAAAAGACATACCAGAAGCCAACAAATTTTAGGTCCATGCCATGTTAAAATAAAATATCCCCTTTTATTTTTGAAGTTGAAACCTTGCACGTTACAAGAACAAAAAACAGCAATCATCGCCGTGATTTGTCGGTTTCCTCGACACTATGGGAATGCCAAAAAGAGACGATTGTTTTGCCTTGACTGCACTGCATTAATTCCAAAGTAAGCCAAGATCGGAAATATTTCGACGTTGCATTCTTATTACATAATTACCACAAATGTAGCAGAAACAATCGGGTAAAGTAACCAATTTTCTAGAAGCCATCTTAAAATAACAACACAAAATATAAAACGAACCACTTGCCACTTCAACAAAATTTAAAAAAACACATGTGTATAGTGTAGTATGGTAATATTCCATTAGTAAAATTATCAATAAAAAGATGTAAATTTTATAGAAAGCATTCTTTAAGAAATAGAAAAGCGTTGTAAACATACCACACACATACACTTGAAACATTAAAAATCTAGAATTCCAAATTGCTATAACGACGTGCCGAAAAAATGAAGTTTGTTGATGACGACGGTATGGGATGGTCGACGAAAAAGTTAGATAAAAAGTTATATAAAATACCAGGGTTGAAAAGAAGCAGACCACATCAAAAATAAGAAGTTGTTGTTTACAAACGACGAACAGACCAAAGAAAAAGAAGTACAATAAAAGGAAAAGACCAAAGAAAAGAAGTGAAGAAAGAATTCAAGAGGGAGGGAGAAGTTAAGAATTTGAAAAACAAATTACACTTATACACACTAGGTAATAAATTTTGATTGTATTTTTCATTATGTTGTTAATATAGTACTAAAATTTTGTAAATATTATTTGTAATAATTTTTGCTTTCTATAAAAATATACTACAAATTCATACTACAATAGCATAGAGTCAAGAGACACACACTACGAGGAAAGCAAACAAAGACTTGACAGCTACTGTAATAGAGGGGAAAGGGGCAAGACAGAGGGATATGCGTAGACCACGTACAGTTTGGAAAAGTTTGCACCAGATTTGGTTAGTTGTACTATTATCTGGTCAACGTAAAAATGGCTAACTCAGTGAAAGAACCTTGAAATCTTCACTTATTAATTACCTTCAAGTGAATCTAAGAGAATATTAGTTTTTTAAGCCTAATTAAATTTGAACACTGCAATGCTTACTTGCCTAAAATGCTTATCTGTCAATAATTTTAAGTTTGAATTTGCAACTAAACTGTGGGTGATGGAATTTTTCAAAAGACTAGAAAACTAACTTTTTTTAAACAATTTTTCTATTGAGGGCCTGTGTTATCTATTAAGGAGCTCATAAGGATAAGGAGACTGTGGTTAAAATAATGTATAAAAGAAATAAAATCATCTTTACCGCATCTTTCGGTGTTTGCGTCGTATTCGTCTTGGACATTAGCCGGAAATCGCGGGTGATATTTAATTTCCCCAGTTTTCCGCTGAGGATGGCAACTTAGTTGCCGAAATACGTATCTAGAATTACTTCCGAAAGGCGTGGTAAGGGTAATTTTATTTTTTTATATACTAAGAAATTTTTCTAACCTCTTACGTGCTTCTTTTACGATTACTGACAAATTTAGACATCGGGGACGCTTGTAAGGGTATACGGAATAGCGAAAACGAAAAACAAGACAAGAAAAGTGCAGGCTTGATAACAACACAATGGAAACTTATGTTTTAGAAATGAGATTTATCAAATTTAAAATTCACCATAACATGACTGTATTGTCATTTACCGTATAGTGATTTTCAGCTGTGTTTAACACCGAAGCAAGGAAGTAAGCAAGACCATACTTGAAGGGATTTTATTTTGGAACGACTAAAACTACAATGCCACTAAACAGCATTGAAATTAGTACGCTATAACGATGTGAGATGTGAGTTTTCTCATGGCTTTTATTCCTTCTAGGTTGATGTATGCGTTAACTCGACGACATTGAAGCAGTTGAGGCCATGGCCAAGGACTAGATGGAAATTCCAGTGGTTAACGACATCATCAAGTCTTCCATCTTGTCGCTAGTTCTTTACTTCAAAATTTAGAGAGAAAGAAATAGATGAGGTTGGAAAGATGCGTTCAAGTGAATTGTAATTATTTGTGGTTGACATGTTGTTTCCTGCACTTAAATCGATCAGAACCATTTATGTCACTGATATTCTCTCAGCCATCGATTCTGGTAGCAAACCGATAAAAAATTTCAATCCAATAAAATATTCCACCATATCTAAATGTGAATGAAAACAATCTAAACGAATAATTGCGGACAAATTCTTTCTTATACATAAATCCGAAGGCAGCTAAAACCGGTAACATCGAAGTAATTCTAGAAATGAAGGAATCATCTGTAACTCAATCGAAAACTACAATCTCACACTAATTTAAAACATAATGGATTACGCGCCTTAACAAGTTCCACTTTTTCCCGTTCCCCAATTCAGTTCTAAGCAGCGACCAAAAAACTGCAACTGCGGGCCGATATCTCTTTTTCAGGAACGTTTTCCAATTTCGCATCGCCACACTATACGTACAACGAGCGACGGGTACAAAAAAGGCCAATAAATTATTTCCTATTCCCATTCGAACATCGTCGCTACAATGGAATCAATCAAGTCGGAAATAAAGCAGCTCCTTCGGCCCCCGAAAAAAAAAGGAAGAAAAAGCCCGTGAACGTTACGTACCTAGAACGCGAATACGGCCGGGAATTGTATTTAATAAGGTTTCAAACGGCGCTCGACGGAGGTCGTGTATAGAACGGGTTTCCTATTCGCCCGTCGTAGAAATCGATGATAGGTAGAAGTAGAGATGTCAATTGGAGGAAACCCTAAAAACTCACCGAAGAGAAGACGTTGAATAGGAGAGGTAAATAAACGTATTTCGCCTCGACGAAACGACAAAATAGGCAGCCAGAAACTAGATAATTAGTCACATGTTGACGTCCGCCTTGGATATATGGTATTGGTGCTATCGGAAAGTCGCCTTTGATCCTCTTTCGGATGGGTTTCGTGTAAAAGGAATGTAAACAAGGAAACTGTCGACGAGAATTTGAAGAGGTGGAATTTGGAGTATTTTAAGTAGGAAAGGAATTTCTATATAGATATATGCGAGAGCTTGTTAAACCTCAACCAATTAGAGCGCCTTGCCGATGGTGTTATGGGGGAATTTTAGATTGACGTGAATTTATCATAGAATTTTAATTTATTTATTTAATTTAACATTGCTCTGCAGGCCCTCGTCTTAGGCATAGCTGAATTATACATTCTAATACTAAAACTACTAACATTTTCCTTTTACATATGTCAGTTTTATAGTCAGAAATTTTATTTACAACTTTACAAGGGCTTCGTTTATTACTCCTCCCCAGCTGTCTCTGCCCATTGCCCTTTCTCTCCAATGACACTGGCCCATAATGTTCTTTTGTAACATAAAACTGAATAGCATATTGTAGTATAATGAACCTATCTGTTATAACACGTAAGGTTTTCTTGTACATTAGACAAACCACATGTAGAACTGCACCATGTAATATTTATTGAAAAATGTAATTTCACCGTTTTTCTAACCCTGTATATGTACCACATTTATAATTTATATTAGGTTGATATCTAAGGAAAAAGCAAACATCTTCTTCTTCTTCTTCTTCTCGTTAATCCTTATGCCTTTCAGCCTCGGATTATTTTTGGATCTTACGACGATTTAATCCATTCTTTCCATCGTGTCCGGTCTGTACTCATTCTTCTCATTTCTGCTATGGTCTTCCCTCGCTTTCGTCCTAATTCGTTGACTCTGTCAATCCATTCTTTCCTTGGTCTTCCCTTATTTCTTCTCCCGTTATTTTTGGCTTCTATTATTTTCTTTGTTAAACTCTTCCGTTCCATTCTAATTATGTGGCCGTACCAACTCAGTTGACATTTTTCAATTCTTTTTAGTATATCTTCTTGATTTATCATATTCCTTATCTGTTCGTTTTCTATTCTGTCCATTTTTGTTTTCCCCACGATCTTTCTCAAAAATTTCATTTCCATAGCTGTTATTTTGCTTTCGTGTTTTTGCTGTATTGTCCAGGACTCACTTGCGTACATTATTGTTGGGGCTACTACTGCATTGTATACTATCTGTTTGATCTTGGGTTCTATTTCTTTTTTCCAAAGATGGTTTGATTCAGAGCGTAGGTATATGTTTGTGGCTTTCCGTCCTCTTTTTGCTACGTCTAGATCAATTTTTCCATCCTTCGATATAATCGTACCTAAATATTCGTATGCGTCGACAATTTCTTCTTGTTTATCGTTTATTTTAATTGTTAGATTACTGGCTGGCTCTTTATTATTTATCACCATTAGTTTGCTTTTTCTACGTTTATTTCCATCTTCATCTTTTCTATTTCTTCTGTCCATATTTTTGTTAATTTTTCCATTTTCACATAACTGTCAGCTATTAGTGCCAGATCATCGGCGTACAGTAATGCATCCACAGCTACAGGTTCCAGTCTGTTATATCCTAACAGTGTCTTCACAGTTTCGGTGCGTTTCCTCGTATTTTGCAGGATTCTGTCCATTACTATAATAAATATTAATGGACTTAAGCTGTCTCCTTGTTTTATTCCTTCTTGCATTTCAAAATCTGCTGATCTTTTTCCATTCACTTGTACTATCCCCCTAACCTGACAATAGTAGACTATTGATTATTTGGCGCATTTTTCTTGGAACCTCTAGTTTCTCTAGACAGATATCTATACTCCCTCTATCTACTGTATCGAAGGCTGCTCGCAAGTCTATGAAATTGAAGTAGATTTCCTCCCCTGTCTCAATTTTACGTTCAATGATGTTTTTAATTATGTGGATATTATCGTTCGTTTGTTTCCCTTTTCTATAGGCTGCTTGTTCTTCTCCCAGTTTGTCACCTACTAAATGTGTAAGTCGTTCCACTATTATTTTGGTGTAGACCTTAAAACATACTGTCGATAGGCATATTGCCCTATAGTTTTCGCACTGACTTTGATCGCCTTTCTTATACATGGGAGTGATGAGGTTATTTTCCCAATCCGCAGGAATTGTGTTCGTTCGCCATGCCTTACAAAAGATGTCAAGGATCCACTCCTTTCCCACCTGTTCGAGCCATTTTACCATTTCCAGTTCTATATTATCCGCACCCCAGGCTTTTCCTGTTTTTATTCCTTTTCAGGGCTTTCTCTACCTCTTCCATATCTATCTCTTCAAGTTCTTCATTATATTCATTTCGTGTTCCTGATTCTGGCAATAAATCTGTGTGATCTCCTGCATCTGTGAATTTTTTCGTGAAGAATTCTTTCCATATTTCAAATATATCTTCTGTTCTTGTTTTTAGTTCATTCGCGGTATTCCTAATTGGTTTTATTTCTTTCTTTTTCTTTCCATTCATTGATCTTATTAGGTTCCAAAATTTCCTATTATTTGTTTTATATTCCTCATTTAATATCATTTCCAACATCTTCCCAGCTTTTCCTTTTCGCTCCTTTGGTTCTCTTCTGAACTTCGTTTCTTATTTTAACATATTGTTCTTTGTATTGCTGTTCCTTTGTTAAAACATATTTTCTCCACGCATCTTTTTCTTTTTGACTTCCTTTTGTATTTCCTTAGTCCACCATTTTGTTCTTTTCTGTATTTTTCCTGTATCTGATTTGACCACATACTTCTAGTGCAGAATTATAAATAATTTCCTTGAAAATTCTCCACGTCTCTTCTAGTGTCATTTCTTCCTGGCCATGTCTCTTTAGTAAATCATTCGTTTTCTGTTGGTATTCTGCTCTTTTCTTCTCGTTTCTTAATTTGCTGATTGCTATTTTATGATACTCAGCTATTTGTTGTTCTGTGTTAATTTGTTCTTGGAGTTCTGCCGTTAGCAATCTGTGTTGAGTTCCCATTTCAGCCTCTTTTTGTGTCTTTATGTTTCGTATATTAGTTTTCATACTTTGGGTATAGACTATGTAGTCTATTATACTCTTCGCGTTTCTCTCTTCCGCGACAAAGGTGTATGTCTCTTCCAGTGGTTGCTCCCAGAAACCGTTCCCTATTAGGAGATCATTACGTATACAAAAATCAATCATTTTCCAACCATTTCCGTTTAACGTTTCTTCTCCAAACATCAAGAATATTTATTTGGACCACACTAATTCAATTTTTTTCTTTCATACCGAATTTCAGTTGTCCTTATATCTTGATGGAATCTTTCACCCTGATTATCACTGACAGCGCGCATATTCTTAGGAAGAAATGATAACTGGGAATGAAGAAGGTGACATTCGGTAACCAAGCAATTTGTAGGAGTCTAAAAGTTTATTAACTAGTTTTCGCTAATTCTTGCGCGGTGAGCTTTTCTATAAAATAAACATCGTCCAGCAATTTTCTAATTTGTGGCCCAATATAAACGCCTTCTTTTAATCTGGCGTCGCTTAACTTAGGAAAGACTTGCCTTGGGTATTTAAATCCTTCACTCTCTTTATTCATAACCTTCACAAAGTATTTCATCAGTCCAAGTTTAATGTGAGGAGGAGGCAAAAGAACATTTTTTGGGTCTACAAGGGACACGTACTTAACATCTTGAGTTCGCGGTTTAAATTCACTCCTTTCCGGCCAAATTTTAGTTACATAACGTTCATTCACCGCACGACTATCCCACAAACAAAGAAAACAGCAATATTCTGTTGATACTCTCTGAAGTCCCAGTCAAATTGCAATAACTTTTCAATCTCTACATATCTGCCATTTGTACCAGTTGTAGTTTATTGTATCTAGAAGAATGCGCGTATTTCCATAAGTTTCTTTCATTGTCACTGAATGGGCAAGTGCTACGGATGATTTTAGATTTCCATTATGTAGTAACACAGCTTCTAGACCATATTTCGATGAGTCTATGTACAAGACCCACTCACAAGGAGAATGCTCCATATTGAGAGAACTGGACGTATTAGGACTTTATGAATATTCTTTCTATTATTATAAAGGTACTGGCATTATGAAAATGATAGGTTGAACCGTGTTACAAAAATCGTTTCGGCCAGTGTTAATTAATACCCATTTTCTTTAAATCTCTTGGATGCTGTTTAACCATCTTTTTCGTGGTATCTTCTCTTCCATTTTCCAGATTGGCTTCCCACACCGGACCATTTTATTCATTCTAATTCGTTGGACTTTTTCCACTGTTATTAATTTCGCGTCCTTGTGATAACTCCCACCGTTATCTACGATCTTTTGATTAAACTCGCACAAAAACAATTTAGTAATCATCTCATTTCCCCACCTTTAATTAATCACTAAAGCCCTCGTCACCTTCATGTCGATTAAATGAAAATTTAGGTTACATTCTAGGAGTTTTCCTGGCCAATATATAATAATCTTTTCGGAATCATCAATATTCAAGCGTGTGTCAAGACTAGGTCAACCTTGATGAAAGACCGAATATCATCGTTCACCTGTCACACAATTTTAGTTACAGTTTGAAACAATAGTTGCATCAAGTTTGTCGGGATTTAAACATTTTATGCATCGGCGTGGGCACAAAGTGGCTCGTTTGATACGAGTAGATTTATTATTTTTGGTATTAAAGGAATCTACGAATACGTTTGGACCTCGAGTTGCGCAATCATTGTTTAGACTCGTAAATGTGTATATTTCTTCTTCGACGTGTGGATAGCTCAGTTGAAATCATTTGTAAACAGATGTTTTCTATCGAAATATTGAACTAGAAAGTCTTCTCTTGATTGATTCCTGGAGTGGGCATTATGTTGAGGAGCTTCAGAAATTGGTACGAAAAGAACAAACTGTAAAAATTTAGTTAAGTTAAAGTATCCCTAAAAACTCCAGAGCAATGGTACAACCTCCAGATGTGTTTGGTTTTAGATTATGAAAGAATTTTACCAGAACCTTTTCTGATAAAGTGATTCTTATGAACTACGACATAGATTTGTATCAGAGAAATAGTACTATTAAGCTGCAATCGTTGACTCACAATCAGTTTTCTTCACCGAGACTTTCCGATGTCTTGGTATAAGAGTGGATTCGTGGATGGAAGACCAGGAAATCAGAATTTCTCAGTTGCCAGTGTTCCCTTCAGTCAGTGCCAACTTCTACCAAACAAAGTACATATACCTATAGGCTTTTGCTTCTTTTTCATTATCTGTCCTTATTCTCCAGCTTTCTTGTGTATTCATCCCTCCATACATTGTTCTTAATATCTTTATTTCCTAACGTTCCAATCCCTTCTTCCGTTTTACTCAATATCCAGCTTTCACGCGCATTTTATTATTGTCATATACATTCTTTCCTTAGTTCTTCTTGGCACACAACGCGACTCCATTAACGATCTCAACATCCCATATTTCCGATTTCCCTTTGTTATTCTGACTTCTATTTCTGGTGCTCCATAACTATTTTTAACCCTTGTTTCACGCCTAAATATGGGAAGCCTTGCACGTTTTCCAGTAGCTGTTTGTTTGTTCATCTGTTTGCACCTCTAGGCAATTTTGTTTGTTGTTTGTCGTTTGTTTGCTTCCTGATTTATTCTTAGACCAAAATTATTTGCTTCCTTAACTAGCTTTCCGAAGTGAAGGAGTTAATAGACTCAAAACACATAGAGAACGATACATAGATTGAATATCTACGGAAGGTATGCAGAGGAACAGCAAATGACGTCAAGACCAGAGACTCCAAATGAAGAAGTTAATACAAACGAGCAGGAAGTGCAAGAAACACTAAAGAGGCTGAAAAACAGAAAAGCCGCGGATAAATATGAGATATATAATGAACTGTTAAAATACTGTGGGGCAGCAATGACCAAACAACTAACTGTACTAATTAACAAAATTATCAAATACAATAAAGTACCAGAAGAATGGAAGACAGATATATTGATCTCGCTATTCAAGAAAAGCGATAAAAGGCAACCCGACAACCACAGAGGTATCACCTTGTTAAATACCACTCTGAAACTCACAACTTAAATCTTGCACGAACGGATAAATCTGGCAGATGAGCAGCAAAGTTTTCGTACAGGAAGATCGTCTACAGATGCAGTATTTGTCATAAAACAAATCACTGAGAAGGCGTCAGAGTATAACAGACCAGCATTTCATCTTTTGTACAATAGAGAAATCCCCTTGGGTATTATAAAAACGATTGAGAACATCTTCCGAAACAATAAGATGGAAGTTAGAATAGACGGACAATTCACGTAACGGATACGGGCAACGGAATAAGGTAGGACGATTCATTAGTTCCCATGCTGTTCAACTTAATTATGGACGAAGTCATCAAGAGTGTCAACCGAGGACGAGGATACAGAATGGGGAACGAAGAAATCAAAATACTCTGTTACGCGGACGACGCAATATTGATAGGCCACGATGAGGATAGCTTACAAAGACTAGCTCACAGGTTCAACACAAAGGCAAAGGAATTTAATATGATAATATCAACTCAGAAAACCCAAACAATTGTAATTAGTAAGGAACCGACTAGATGCAAATTAGAAATTGATGGCGTCAGTATTGAGAAAGTAATGGATGTAAAGTACATGGGTGCTACACTGTCCAGTTATGGAGATGTAGAGAAAGAAGCCGGGGATCAAGTACAGAGAATAAACGAGTGGACTCTCAACCGGAAAAATGGGTAGAACGATCATATAAGCAAAATGGAGGATGATACTAGACTGGTCAAGATAGCAAGAGACAGATCACCAAACGGAAGAAGAAACATCGGCTGACCGCCAATTGCTTATAATGACGAAGAAGAACAAGAAGAAGAACTAGCTTCCTCACAAACTTTTTCTAGCTCTTTCTTAATTTCCGCTAGAATCGTTATCATCAGCCAATTCTATACATTGTTGTTCATTTTTATGAATTTATGATAGAAATCACAACAAAAAGAATCTTGAGACTCTAAAATAGGACATCAGAAAGTCATCATTTCCGTCCAATAACAACGATCATCATCAAAATAAATACCATCCCGTTCGTTTTGTTCGATTCACAATAACAGGACCAACAGGCGACAGACTAATAGGAATAATTTGTTATGAAAACCACCCCGAAGGGCAACGCATCGTCGCCCCCGTCCGGGCGCGCATCGCACACGCACCGCATGCGATCCTGTTTGAGGAGGCTTTTGTGTCGCTAATCTGTCCAGAATGAAAACACGACGCGGCGAAAAAATCGTCCTCCGATCCTCGCCCGCCGTCGACGCTACCCCGGGGCGGTAAACATGCGGATGGGGTGGGCACTCGAACGCGAAATAGAGTTTGGGGTTGAATTAGCGACCGTAGATGCCGTAGATCGAGGGTCGGATTTATGTACGTATGTAGTTGCATGTACATTGTACATACGTACGTACTAAGTACATATGTGTATGTGTATAAGTTGGTATGACGTTGTCTATGCGACCGGAGGGCGCCGCCGCCGCCGCGTTCGCCCTGAAGCCTCGAGTATTTGCTTGTAAATAATGTAACGACTCTTGGGTAACCTCTTGTTCTGCTACCTACATACATATGTATATTTAATGTGATCGAGTGTTAGGAAATTTTTCGACGAGTTGCAGTCTTCGTTGGCAAACAAATGTGTCTTTATCGGGGAAGAATAAAACTTTTCGTTGTTTAACCCTGAAACGATAGGGGAGGCTTTTGTACGATGGGACATATTCTAAATTCTATTTCTTATATACTCACCTTACATCATAGTTTTCTACCACGATTGGGTCAATTAAACAAGAGTGGTTGAAATAATAGTTATACTCTCAAAACGTTTACAAACGTTTTCGAAACATCATCAGTGAAAATATTACTAGATAAATGTATAAACAAACATGTTCTTTTAAAAATATTTGTTGGCAAGTCTTTTAGATTGTTTGGTAAATGGTTATATATCTTTACTCACTGTGTAGATACTCCCTTCTGCACAATACTTTTACTAGTTTGCTGCGGTAAAAGACAAATTTCAATTGTTCCCCTGGTACTATAGCAGTGGTTAAGTTCTTAGTGTTTGAAGAATTCATAATTCTCCTTCACAAATAGAGCACACTCCATCACGTACAGACACGCCATATTTAATGACTAGTATTGCTTGATATCTATAGGATCTGTAAAAAAGTTTATGTTATAAACAGCTGATTTAATATGCAAGCGTATACATGCAACCTATGAAAATAAAAGAAACTTTATATCAAAATATCTTTGTCGAAACCTTGACAATTCTATTCAAGAACTAGGAAAAATCTGAATCAAAAACCTAGCCAAAGGTTGCCCCAATAAATTATTATATACATTACTTATATTCTTTATACTACTATATCTTTCTGTATATTTATAATAATAATAATAATAATAATATATAATTTATTTTCAACAATACAGTATAATTAAAAATATAACAAAGAGAGAAGAAATAAAAAAAAGAAAATGTACATTCTCTGTATGTGAAAACCAAAAGGATCGACTCAGAACACAGATAACTGTGTTCTGATCTTCCGTCGAACCTTTGCAGTATATGAGCAAAAATAAACAGTACATACATAACAACATAATTCTAACTTAATCCTAAATTCTGTCATATACACAGTTGCCAAATTGCACAAACATTGAATTGATACATAAGCACTAGTACCGAACATAATTACTCAATTAAATATTTAACATTAATAAGATAAAATAAATTTAAAAATTAGAAAATTAGAAAATTAAAAAATTAGAAAGCATTGTAAGAGCAATAAAACAATAACGGAACCAGAACAAGGCTCACCGCTGACCCGTCACCAAATGTTCCCGCATCCACGATCTAAACCTAGCGAAAGAATAACTCTTTGTCCCCAAAGGCAGATTATTATAAAATTTAGGGACATTGTAGGAGAAAGATCGCTGGAATAAAGAAGTTCTATGAATGGGCGTAGTAATAAGATGTCTGTGTCGGAGACCCAGATGATGAACATCGGTACGAAAGCTCAATTTGTTAAATAAGTATGATGGAGCTTTAAATGTAATAATTTTGAAATAGACCATTCCAGCCTGCAAACAAAATCTGCTCCTCATGTTCAACCATCCCAGCTCAACCAACTTAGGAGATAAATGTTGATATTTGCGTAAACCATATATTAAGCGAATGCAAGAGTTTTGAACACGCTGCACCCTATTCAACACATTCTGAGTCAAACAAGGGCCATAGACCGACGAACAATAATTAAATTGTGATAAAACCAGAGAATCACAAAATCTCTGATTTTATCTTTCTAGACAAACAATGTCGGTGAGGATAAATTAGTTTCAAAGCGCAATAAGCATTTTTAACGTACCCCAAAACCTGAGTATTAAATCTAAAATTGCGGTCAATAATTAAACCCAGATTCTTTGCCTCCTCAACCACAGGTACCGCAACACCATTAATCCTAAGTTTAATGGAATCAAAAAGCATACGATAACTCTTTTTATCAGTAAAAACCTGAACTGTAGATTTAGATGGATTCAGAATCAGCGAATGTCGCAGTGCAGCCTCATAAATAGCATCGAGATCAGTTGCGACATCACCCAATGCCTGGTCCGTATCAGCAATGTTGAATATATGATATAACTGCACATCGTCAGCATACATATGAATCTTACATGATTTTACCGCCCTTGGTAGTAAGAAGGTATAAATAATGAAGAGCAATGGGCCCAAAATGGACCCCTGCGGGACACCACGCGATACTGGAATGGGATCGGAGACGCCATTCGTAGTTCTAACTTTCTGAGTTCTTTTAGATAGATAACTATTCAAGAACTGAAGCGCATCCATAGACAGTCCTATATAGCTCAGCACGGACAACAAAACATCATGATTCAGAGTGTCGAAGACCTTGCTAAAGTCAAGCAATACAAGTACAGAAGCTTGACCATTGTCACGCGCAGTTATCAGATCATCAGTAATATTTAAGAGGCACGTTGTGCAACTGTGTCCAGATCTAAATCCAGATTGAGACTCAGGTATGATGTTATAAAGGTTTAGATATGTTCGGAGTTGAAGGTTCATGACTTTCTCCAATACTTTAGATAGAACAGGAAGCAAACTAATTGGTCGCAAATCAGAGAAATGCTCAGCATTAGATTTCTTAGGAAGGGGAATAATGATAGCATGTTTCCATAAATCAGGAAATGTATTAGACAGTATACAAGAATTGATAATATTGGTGACAATATTTATCATTTCGTATATTAGTCTTTTCTTATAATCATTTTCTGTTTTTAATATAATTGTATAATATAATTTAAACAAAGTTTACTGACATTAAATCTCTAAAATAAATAAACAAAATTAAAGTAATGTAGTTTATAAAGGAAACTGTAAAGGCTGTGATGATTGTTACATCGGTCAGACAAAACAATATTTAAAGAAAAGATTGTGCAACCATAAGTATTCTTTAAATAATGATTTCGGTGCAACGATCGCTGTAATAAAAGATTATAAAGATCTGGGGTATTACTTTAATTTTGAAAACACAATTATATTAAAAACAGAAAATAATTATAAAAAGACTAATAAACGAAATGATAAATATACAGAAAGATACTAAAACTACTAATTTCAGTACTAACCACTTTCTGTATGCGTTTCAGTATATTGCAAATTCAATTACATTATTACAAATCTAATAAATTATAATATTATGTAAAATATTGTATGGTCATGTACCATGGAACGTACACTCTTGTACCTTAGAACAAAGGAACTTCAGGTGCGAATAAAGCTACAACAGTGGCTAACAAGTAGAAAGTAAGATAATCGGATTTTTATAATTTTTGATATTATATTTATGGTACGTGTAGTTTGGACCTTAAATAAGAATATTTTGGAGTAGTTCGACGCAACGTTCACAAATTACCGTGATAATCGATGTTGAAATTTCACCCACCATTTAAATCCACTAGATATAATCCGATTGCCAACTGGACTCGTGGCCTAGTCGATAGCGTTTTGGTGCGATACGCACGAGATCGCTGGTTCGGGTCTCGTCACGGGAAATTTCCTTTTCTTCCATTCAAAATGCACCATGTTTTTCATTCCTCTTCTCATATTAAAAATTATCTTATATGATAGATCTCTACCACTAATAGGTCAATAAAACAATATTTATCTAGTTATATTTTCACTGACGAAGGTGTTCCGAAAACGTTTGTCAACGTTCTGAAAATATAACTATCGTTCAAACCAGCCTTGTTTTATTGACCTATTAGTGGTAGAGATCTATCATATAAGATAAGTATAAAAGGTCACGAAATATATATATATATATACATTTTATTAAAAATTATGAACGACAGGTTTAATGAATTATGGTCAGACAGAAACTATTCAATGGTAATAAATATTACTGCAACTTATTATTATTATTATTATTATTATTATTATTATTATTAACAAAAATCACAAACACAGGTTTTATACTGTGCTGCTATGACTGCTTGTGCAGCTTCTTTTAACCATCCAAAACGATGTGTATTCCAGAGCATAAGGATGTACGCGTTTGAATCACTGTGGCTGCCTAAGGTGCAGATTAAGGGGGACCAGCAAAGTAAGCATACATTTTCACTCACCAGTTGGTAAGATGTACACTCTGTGTGATAATAATTACATAATCCGTTATGGTTCTATGTAATGAAACAAAACACGACTAGCAAAATATTTACTTTCAGCACTGGAAATTTTATTTTGATCGTAGATCATGAACTGTGGAACATAAAGGATCAGGACTAATGTCAGAGCTGTCTAGCGATGTTTTATACAATGTAGTTGAGTTTGAGTCTACTAGGTAGTAGTACAATTCAAAATCAAGCTATGTTTCAAGGTACACTATGCTTAAGATACAACAGTCCCCTCACCTATCAAAAGGGAACTCGATAAAGGGTACTCTGGGGTACAAATGTATCCCAATTGAAAAAAAAAGTATATTATCCAACTCAAATTAAATTTATTGAAAAATTAAACATGGCATAGTGAAATCTCATTGTTAATTAACACAGTAACAAAAATTAATTAATTGATGCGGGAATCACAGGTTGAAACTCATTAGTCGAATAACTTACAAAAGTCAAAAAGACTTTGTGAGTTTTAAAAATATTTAATAATAGCACCACTACAAATTTGTTTCGCCAATATCCAATAATAATGATAATCCAGCTAATAATACACCGGATCTTCTAATAAGTTTGTTTAACTAAGTTAATTCATCGCTATCTTCGTTACCATCACAACCAATAAGAGTACCACCAAAAATAGTACTTCATTTGCCCCTATTCATCCCAAGTTCACCAGATGACATCAATCGTCTTCACCAGCATGATCTTCTCCACTGAGTGCACCACTTTCAAGTTGAGGTAGTAAAATGTACAACGCAGCTGGTGATTCATCTTCATCGTCATTGCATAGTTCATTCAAGAAGTCGATAGCCTCTTATGCACTTACAGTTAGTGGTCTAAAATTTTACGAGATATACTACAATTATTACCTAATAATTACCTAAATTTCAATATGTTCAAATTAAAGATGTTCTGAATCGAAAATTCAGTTTTGCCTAATCTGACCCAGGGAAAACCATTATCAAAAAATAGTAAAAAATTGTAAAAGGACATATTATGAATTGTTTCAATTTTAATAATAACTATGAACTAAATTAAAGATATACTTACTTTCTACTGTAATCACATTTTACGTTCTTTTTCTGCAATTTTTAATAAGCTCTAATATGACCGGTAAAGCTCAATGAAGAATAAATCGCTCCAGCAGCTGCATGCACATATTTTTGGAGGAAAATATACGGATTTGAAAAAGAAAGATAGCTTATCGTTATTTTCATCGTACAAAACAATAACTATTGCTTCTTTCTCAAAACAATAAGATATCGCAAGACAATGACAGCTATATATTTAATAGAAGCAGATAAAGGTAGGAATATATGTGATTTAGGACAGACTTAAATAAATCAGCTTTTACCTCTACCGCATCGGTTTTAGAAACGGCAAATACATATTTCCACAATCAAGTTGTCATCGTCAAAGAAAAAGAAACACAGAAGAAAGAAAACGTCCTTCGTGGATTTTAAGTAACTAATTGAATTACTAACTATCAAGCTGTCATCCTATTCCCCCTTTCAGGGGTCCTTCCACTTTTCTCTATTCTGCATTCTTACACGGACTTCTCTCTATTTCAACCGCTGTCTTTATTTCTTCTGCCCAGGTTTCTCTTGGTGTCCTTTTTCGTCTTTGCCTTGGATACTCGTGCTTCATACACTTTGCTAATCATCTTGGTCTTGTCCATTCTCAAAACATGTCCTAACCATCTCAACTGACTCGCCTCCACTGCGACTTGCATCGGCTTAACCTTCAGGTTTTCTCTAATAGTGTCATTTCTGATTCTCTCCAAACTCGTTTTATCTTAAATTTTTCTCATAAACCTCATTACCATGCTTTGTAACTTGCTTCTGTAGTCTTTTGTTGTTATACGTACTTCTGCTCCATGTGTTACAATTGGTGTTACTACCCGTTTAAATATTTACGTTTTTGTTGGTTTTGGTATCTCTCGTTTACTTAAAAATGTATTTTTAATGCAATTGAATAGTCTTCCAGCTCCTCTTCTTCTTACCATAATTTCTTGATCCGACCTTTCATCTTTCATCACCATTGCCCCCAAGTATTTGAAATTATTACTGAAACTTTAACTAACACTGTTCTGAAGTATTAAATCTTCCGGTTACATCATGTGAGAAAAAGAATAATTAACTTTAAAGTCATTATGTACAACAGCAAGCTGAATAAAGCTAGCAAAAGGGGGAAATGGAGCAAACACAAAATCATCTTCATGTCTGTATGCTTAAACACAAAGGAAAGAAAGTGATACTCGTGAACTGTTACGGCCAATCGTTACAGCGTTCTGTATTGTTACTTTTGGCATCCCGCTCACAGGTACTTGTCACTTGCATATATTCTTGTTTTAATTACGTTGTGCTATCGCCGTAAGGTGGCTGTAAGGCCGCTGGAATTTCAACGGTTACCGAGAGTGTTGTAAGCATTAGATAGGAAACTAGGTTAATTGAATTTAAATTAATCAATACACCTCAAGTGACAAATAAAGTGCTATTCGACGTCATTCTCGTTATTTGTTAATTCGTTTGTATTATTTGTAAATAGAGTTTTCAAGTGATTTTGCTGGTCGCTTCACGACCGACTAAAAGATCAAGTACGTAGGCGGTTGGGATAACGCCGTTTTACCTACTAACGAAGCTGGAGGCTCTCTCTGACTCCAGTCACTCAGATGTGATCCAGTTATACAATTGGAGAGTGGCGTCTTGTTATTAAGTGCTCGAAGTTAAACCTGCGTCGTTTCCATTGAGCTAACACGGCCTGGATCTCCATCTTGATCACCAAGTAAGTGGGTAAATCGAACTGTAACGGCGAACTTCCGTATCGGTCACGTTTCCGACTTTTTCTTTCGTTATTTTCATTCTAACTAAAAGTTTTGAAGCCAGTAATAGAACTTTGATTAGCGGTATTGATAGAAACGGAAGTTCACGAGTGTCACTTCCTATTCTTTGTGTTTAAGCATATAGATATGAAGATTATATTGTGTTTGCATCATTTGCTAGCTTTGTACAGCTTGCGGTTGTGCACAATGACTTTAAAGTTAATCATTCTTTTTCTCAAAGGATGTAACCGCAAGATTTAACAGTTCCTGGTGATGATCGGATCGACGGATCTTAACAGCTTCGTCCATCTCTACTATCGCAATTTAATTGCTACACAAGATAATGTATAGTTTGTAATTTAAAACTACGAACGAGACGGCACTTAGATTAAACTAAAGGAAATTAAACATCAGTGACCATCACACGGTATCCAATCAAAACTATAAAATTACGGCGTAGAAGCGACATTCGCGCCATATCTAAACGCCGCAATACGGTTCTGGTTGAGGATACGAGCAAAGACAGCTGCCGTCTGAAGAAATACGGATAACTGACGATCTCGTCGCGCCGCCACCAGCACGACCGTCTTTTACGACGTTTCGCCCGATGACGAAAGTAAAAAGATTTCGCGGTAGACGAAAAAATCGCCGACCGACGACGTCTATCAAACCGTCACGGTCGCAGAGATGTACTGATTGGTTTCATATTTATTTCTGTGTGTGTGTGTGTATGATTGCTTGCCTTTTATTCGGTCGAGATAATGAAGAACTGAAATCGGTATGAAGAGGAACATGCGACGATAGCTGGGATCCTGGCTAAGGTCGCGGTCGAAGTCGTATCGGATTTTAAGTTTTATAACCGTACGGAAAATGCCAACGCTTCGCTAATTGACATTACAAAATCAAAGATAAGCGGTCACGTTCTCTATTACGTCGTCGTGCAGGAGTTCCGGAGGGTACTGCAGATGCGAATGGAGTGGTTTTGCTGGAAAAGGTGTTAACGGCTTGAGTTTTTAAATACTAGGACCTCGCTGACAAGCTTTAGCACCGTTTAATACCATTGGAAGTTGCGTTAATGTTAGAAAACTGGAGGAAAATGAGGATTCATGCCCCGTAAAAGGAACGGAAATAGGACAGAACTTACAAATCGAGAGCTTATTCCGTATTTTGCTTTCGTAACGAATGACGAGAAACTGAGAGAAAGGTGGAACGAATACTTTCAGGAACTATTGAGTTGCGAAATGGACGAATACGGAAGACCAAGGATGGAAGAAGATGGCTTGGAAGTAGCTGAACCAACGAAAGAAGAGATCGATGAGATCTTTAGTGATATGGAAAACAACGAAAGTCAACAAAAGACAAAATGGAATATGGATTGAGAACATTAAATACTATGCGGGGAGCGAGTTAAAACCAACAAATTTCTGAGTTAACAGCAGATGTATGGACAGGAGAGCAGATGCCAATGGAATAGGAATACCACTCCTAAAAAAAAAGAAAACGGGACCTATTGCAGTAATTATGGACGAATATCCCTTCTAGACGTAGCAAATAAGATAATAATAATTATTATTATTGTGGCTATACACCCCCGAAGGGGTTGAGCCTCGTATTCGGATCTCTAGATCATTAAAATTTGGGAGATCAGCCCCTTCTGCTGACTATATGCTTTCACATAATTTCTTCCATAAGTTTCTGTTTTTCCTTTCTCCACTTCCTTTAGCCATGTAGTCTTCGATCTTCCTCTCCTTCTTCTGCATCCCGGCTTCAACTCTATCACATCATATATTCCTGCTCCTGGACCCGCTCTCCATACATGTCCGAACCACCTTGCTCTTGATTGCTTAATTTTTCTCACTACATCCATTTCTACTTCTTGTGCCAATTCCTCGTTCGTCCTTCTTCTGTATTCATTCTAGTTTAGTCTAGTTGGTCCCAGGATAGTTCTCATTACTTTTCTGTTCACTATTCTTAGGTAATAGAGAATTATCAGGCGGAATTTCGGAAAGGCAGAGGAATAACAGACCATGTGTTTATAATGAGGGAAGTGCGTACCACTTGTTAAGAGTACAACATCCTTGCACCGGTATTATTTATAGATTTTAAGTAGGCGTTTGACTCCTTGGAATAATGGAAAATAGCAGAGGAAGTGGTGCGAAGCTTAGGAGATTAATAGGCAATACAAATTAAAAGTCAAAATAGAAACGTCAGAAAATTTTATAGTTATCACAGGACTAAGGCAGGGAAACGCACTTTCAACTTTTCTCTTGAATATTACTCTAAAGAAAATGGTTAAGAACAGCAAGTTAAACAGTGATGGACACATACTGTATAAGAGTCACCACTTCGTAAGCTACGCAGACGATCTGGCAATTACAGCGAGAAGTGAAAAAGAACTTAAAGAAACAACAAAGAGATTGAGATGGAAGAGGCGTATCAAGGCGTATCAATTAAATATGAAGAAAAGGAAGATTATGAAGGTGGGAAAAACCAACGAACGACCGACACCGAACTTCGGACAATTGCACACCTGGGAGAATTTAAGCTTGGAGAAGTGGATGAATTCATTTACTTTAAGGTAAGACAATCGAGAAAATCCGAGGAAATGAAAGAAATTGATGCAAGATCAAGTAATAAAACCAATCGATCGGCTGAAGTCATCAAGTACCTATTAAGATCGAAGTATTTGTTATGGAATACGAAATTGAGAATTTACAAGGCAATAATAAGACCGACAGCGTTATCTGGATGTGAGACATGGTTGTTTAATGAAAATATCAATGAAGCATTAAGGAAATGGGAATGAAAAAGACTTTGAAGGATTTTAGGTGGGAAGAAAGCAGAGGAAGAATATTCACGAAGGACGAGTCAGGAAATCGACAATATCTACAAGGCGCCACAATTGGATGCAGTAGTCAAGTCAAGAAGGTTGCAGTGGCTGAGATATATCGAAAAAAGTGAAGGAAGACCGAATACTGAAGAAAATGGCATAGAGGGTGCGAGAGAATAAAAGAAAAAGGGAAGGCCAAGAAGACCATAGAGAGAAGCGATATTAGAAGTTCTGCGGGGAAAGGGAATAACAGAATGGAGAGTTTTGATTCGGGATAGAAAGTTAGAAACCTATTAAAGGCACAAAAATGCTCATTGAACCGCGTGCAGCTTCGAAGCAAAGAATGACGACTAAGCAATAGGAACGAGAGAATCAAGAAATTGCGTCCCACATGCTCCCCGCGTACTATGTCTTTCCAGCAACCAACCAAACCGAGTCCCCCGATTCCTGAAGATGACTCCAAGAAAGGAACACGACATCCAGGAAGGAAGTGGCTGGTAGAATATCTCAGGGGGATTTGATAACACGCAGAGACGACTACGGTTGACCCAGAGGATGAAGGTGCGAGGAAAGTTCAAATAAACGAGTAACACCGATTTGAGGATAGCTTAAGAAGAGGAAAGAGGAAAGAATGTATATCGAAGAAACGAACATTCCAAGTAACCAGTCGAAAGATGTAAAAATAAAACAGTTGCCACTAGTTTGAGGACTTTAAATCCGGTCTCAACTCTCTTTTGATACCACCTGCAGTTTCTGAGTTATTGAGTCAAACAGCAAGGGGCAGTGTTGAGCTTAGGGCGCTTTACACCCCGTCAAATGTGAGATTGAGCAGGTAAGAAAGTTACCGTTGTTTTTACACTGCATCGTTCTATAACCCGCAAAGTTACACTTCGGTGAAACACACTTACCAGTGTTTCCTTGTTAGGAACAGAAGATAATCAGATATCTAGTTTATGGACGGATCGCAACCCAACCAGGGCAAAGGGGCTATTCTTTTTTTGAATGGACCCTGGAAAGATGATTTTGGGAAAACACGCAACGATTTTTTCAGGCCGAGCTATCTGCGATAGCAACGTGCGCTGAAGAAATGAGACTAGAGGGTGCATCAAGAATAATTTATGCATTCTATTCCGGTTTCGTTGTTAAGTATTTTAAGCTTATTATTCTTCTCCAAAACTACTCTTACTATCTCCGCCAAGTCGTTTTTCCAAATTCTTTTCAACTGTTGCTATCAGTATTCTTTCTTCAATTTTTGTGCATTCTATTCGGGTTTCGTTGCCAAGTATTTTCCCCTTCCTCCTCTTCTCCAAAGCTTTGCTTGCTATTTTCTCCAACTCGATATCCCAAATTTTTTGTAACTGTTGCTGTCAGTGTTCCTCTTTAATTTTTATGCATTACATTCCGGTTTCGTTCACAAGTATTTTAGCCGTCATTTTCTTCAAAAGCTTCGCTTCACACCGTAGTATGGTAGGAAGACTCGTGTGTTTGAATGTGATCTAGGTGTAAGGCTAAAGCATAAGGAACACACATGGATTTTGGAAATTTTAATGTCTGCAGCGGCTCCATTATGGAAGTTTTTGTCTTGTACAGGCAAGCTTAACCCTTTCAGTTGAATGTAGATTTTTCAGTTTTGAAAATTTTATTATTACTATTTTGGATATATTCCGATTTCAGGAAAGCTGTTGTGCCACTTGACCTAACTCAAAAAAAAAAAATTGCCTTTTAATCCAAAAAAGATACTTAGACTAAAAATCCGAACAGAAATTTAAGGAAATTTATAAACTTTCAGTAAATATGAATTAACACACAAATTACACCGAAAGAGTATTATCAACAATCAATCTTTATCCCATACTTAGATTCTTTAATTTCATTTTTAACATCCAGACTTTCATCAAATAATGAAACAGCATTTTCAATATTTCAGTTTTATCCCAAGAATATTCACAAAATAGACAGAATAAAGTTCCAAGAGGGCGCCAAGAAAGTAACTGGGAAATATGATTAGGAATATATGGAAATAGGTTCAGGTACGTGATATAAGAAATGGACGGAGCTTTTCATCGAGTAATGTTCTCCAACCTTCTTTTAGCAGTTTTAGAACAATGCGATTATTTACCTTCTATTAGTTCTGCAATAACGATTGGTATGACATTACCTGTTATAACTTGCACTGTTGAAATAAGGTTCAGTACTTGAAGACCTAGTGAAGGTCCACGATTTCAGAAACGCATTTGGGAAGTTTGTTTATGCTCGGTGTGCATGCAGGAAGAAAATAGAGGAGGAGGGGGTAAAGAAGAAATATATTGGCAATGTTATCAATAAATTTGCATACGACAAACGTGGAATTCAATTCTTGCACGATTAGAAACTGTTGAATATATCGAAATTATTATTATTAATTTTATTTTTTTAAATTAACTAGCTTATATTGTTATATCCCTTTGTATTGATGCAATATTTTATAATATACTTTCGAAAAGAAAAATATATAATATAAAAATTATTGCATCTAATTATTTGTCTCAAAGGTTTGTCCCCTCTAAAAGCATTTCTGTGGACGCTCATGCTTGTCATACTCTTCGATCTAATCTGTCCATTTGCTTCTAGGTCTTCCTTTTCTTCTTTCTCTAGGTTTTCCAATACCAAATATTTTCTTTGTCAGTCTATCTGGGTTTATCCTCATAACATATACCACCCGCACCAATTTAATTGCTGTTTTTTTTTTTCTTCTTTTGTCCAGTTTGGGTACTCCCGCTATCTTCTTAATATATTGCATCTCCAATGCATGATCTTCATCTCTTGTTCTTTGTTTATCCTCCAGTTTTCACTCGCGTACGTCAAAGTTGGTACGAACAAAAATTCAAATGAACGAAACGACCGAGAAACGTCCCACAAATTTTTACAACAACATCGAGAGAAATAAGCAACGTTCTTCCTTCTTTTTTAAATATTTTCTAGTATTGGTTCCTGGTTTACTCTTCTTCTAGTTTCATCGTTTCTTCTTTCGTCCAGTTTGGTTACTCTTGCTATCGTCTTAATATATTGCATCTCCAATGCATTGATCTTCATCCCTTGTTCTTTGTTTATCCTCCAGTTTTCACTCGCATACGTCAAAGTTGGTACGAACAAAAATTCAAATGAACGAAACGACCGAGAAACGTCCCACAAATTTTTACAACAACATCGAGAGAAATAAGCAACGTTCTTCCTTCTTTTTTAAATATTTTCTAGTATTGGTTCCTGGTTTACTCTTCTTCTAGTTTCATCGTTTCTTCTTTCGTCCAGTTTGGTTACTCTTGCTATCGTCTTAATATATTGCATCTCCAATGCATTGATCTTCATCTCTTGTTCTTTGTTTATCCTCCAGTTTTCACTCGCATACGTCAAAGTTGGTACGAACAAAAATTCAAATGAACGAAACGACCGAGAAACGTCCCACAAATTTTTACAACAACATCGAGAGAAATAAGCAACGTTCTTCCTTCTTTTTAAATATTTTCTAGTATTGGTTCCTGGTTTACTCTTCTTCTAGTTTCATCGTTTGTTCTTTCGTCCAGTTCGGTTACTCTTGCTATCGTCTTAATATATTGCATCTCCAATGCATTGATCTTCATCTCTTGTTCTTTGTTTATCCTCCAGTTTTCACTCGCGTACGTCAAAGTTGGTACGAACAAAAATTCAAATGAACGAAACGACCGAGAAACGTCCCACAAATTTTTACAACAACATCGAGAGAAATAAGCAACGTTCTTCCTTCTTTTTTAAATATTTTCTAGTATTGGTTCCTGGTTTACTCTTCTTCTAGTTTCATCGTTTCTTCTTTCGTCCAGTTTGGTTACTCTTGCTATCGTCTTAATATATTGCATCTCCAATGCATTGATCTTCATCTCTTGTTCTTTGTTTATCCTCCAGTTTTCACTCGCATACGTCAAAGTTGGTACGAACAAAAATTCAAATGAACGAAACGACCGAGAAACGTTCCACAAATTTTTACAACAACATCGAGAGAAATAAGCAACGTTCTTCCTTCTTTTTAAATATTTTCTAGTATTGGTTCCTGGTTTACTCTTCTTCTAGTTTCATCGTTTCTTCTTTCGTCCAGTTTGGTTACTCTTGCTATCGTCTTAATATATTGCATCTCCAATGCATTGATCTTCATCTCTTGTTCTTTGTTTATCCTCCAGTTTTCACTCGCGTACGTCAAAGTTGGTACGAACAAAAATTCTAATGAACGAAACGACCGAGAAACGTCCCACAAATTTTTACAACAACATCGAGAGAAATAAGCAACGTTCTTCCTTCTTTTTGAAATATTTTCTAGTATTGGTTCCTGGTTTACTCTTCTTCTAGTTTCATCGTTTGTTCTTTCGTCCAGTTCGGTTACTCTTGCTATCGTCTTAATATATTGCATCTCCAATGCATTGATCTTCATCTCTTGTTCTTTATTTATCCTCCAGTTTTCACTCACGTACGTCAAAGTTGGTACGAACAAAAATTCTAATGGACGAAACGATCGAGGGACGTCCCACGAATTTCGACAACAATCGGGAGAATTAAGTAACGTTTTTCCTTCTCTTCCTTTTTTTTTTTTTGTAATGAAGCCTAATATAACGCACCCTTTAGACGCGATATCCACGCAACGAACCCGTTCCTCCAATTATCCCGTCAGAGCGAAATGCCGACAACGAAAAAGCACCGGGCAAATCTCATCAAAACGCTTTATGATTCACCCGACGTCTGCTTTTGAGATCTCGTCACGGGATTCCCCGGCTAATAATCGGTTGTCAGTACCGGAAAGATTTCCTACTCGACAAGCGTATGTAGATGTAGTAGGTTTGACACGACGTCGGTTGGCAGGCCTGACGGACGCGGAGGAACAACACGTGCCGCACGAAACCGGAAGTGCAACCCCGCTCTCCAATTACGGCGATAACCACCTTGAAGTTCGCGTGAATCGCTTTTTATCCAGTCCCAAATTCCATATAGTACGTATTTAATTTTTGCAATAAAAAATTCCCTCCATCTAGAACCCGCATTTCCAATTAGAAAAAGAAAATAAAACTTACCCCTGACTTACTCATTCCCAAGCACCTTCATCGCTGTACAACTCGACAGATTATTGTTTAATCCACCGCATAATAAGGTCTACGTTGATAATGTGAAGCGTCTCCTTCGTCACCATTGACCGGTACCCTTCGTCCGTTACGCTTGCAGTCGTCATTTTTAATTTCCGCATTTCGAAGTGCGTTTGAAAAATTTTCATGGTTTGGTCGCGTGTCGAATTCTTACGGTAACCGTAACTCCAATACGATCGGACGTTCGTTCGTTCGATTCGCCGTCGCAAGATAATTTTCAAGTTCGCTTACTACCGATTATCTGGTCGTGTAATCCATTTCTCATCCACCGTATTGTCCCTCGATAATACCGGCATGTACATACGTGGAAACGTACGACGTTTACTATGGGATTAATACTTAACGGTCGAAGGAAAAATTGCGATAATTAAACCGAAGAAATTAAAAATGAAATCATCGTACATCGACAGAAAGGGTATTCGTCTTGCAGAAATGTTCAGCTAGCGCAAATTGTATGTCAGCCCCCGTTTATGTACTGATGCATATTAGAAAGTAGGAAAATAATGAATATTTCTACATATTTTGGTAGATGTATACCGTGTGTTCCAGATCGAGTGGGATTGTATGGGTAACTTTCCTATTATTGAAGATGAAGTTCTGACTAAATGGGATATTTTGCCAGCTTTATATGCTGATTTGAACCTAGAATCATAAGCACTCGTAAATTTTACGATTCAAAAATTTTAAGCTTAAAAAACAACAAACGAAAGTTAGTATAGCTTCATATCTTGAAGTAATAACTTGTGCTGTGTGTGAAAGAAAAGTGTATTCCTTGCATTGAAACCGGTAAAATTTCGATGGAATCGTAAAATTTACGACTGTTTAGCCTGAAAGTAAGTTTTTCTTTATTAACATTTATTTCAGAAATATAATATTTTTGTCGTTATCTCCTAAATGCATGATGAATATCCAGAAGAAAAATGCAGGCCGACCTCTGAAACAATGGTAGTTACAATTGATCTTGCAAGAGGAATCTGACATAGAACAGGGAAGCGCTTCTGAGATTCACAATAACATCGAAAATGATTTTAGTGCATCCGGATCGGAGTATTCTTGTTCCTGTGATGAAAGTGGTGATTATGAATTGCCTACATTTTCCAAAAGGCTAAAATTAAAACCAACGTTGCAAGCCAGGTTAAGCAACACGGCAGTATAACCGAACAAAAAAATAGTAGTAATAGTACTCTAACACAATCCAACAGGTAAGAGAAGATATTTCTGTAAGCTTTAAATGGTCATCGTTGGTCTACTGTGTCCAATAACCGCAAAAGAACTGCAAAAAGAAATGTTGTACATATATTGCAAGGTCCTCAAGGGCGTGCCCGTCACTGCATACTTGCCATTTAGTGCCTTTAAATGCTTCCTAAGCACCGATATTATGGATATAATTTTAATTCACACAAATTCTGAAATCGCTACCAAATCCAAGAATTATTCTAAAGACTAAAGAAGAGTTATTGGCACGTTTTGGACTACTAATTTTTGCTGTTTTACAAAAGGACAATCATTTAAGTAAGCTAAATATGTCTGACCCAAAACTATCTGGAACTATGTATAAAGCAACCATGAGTCGTGACCGTTTTTATTCTTTGTTAGGCTGTTTACGATTGGATGATAAAACTACTCGTGCTGAAAGACGTAATCAAGATCGGCTCTAATACGTGAAATTTGGGATAAGTGAATTTTGAATTGTAACACCTCTTATAGAGCAAATAGCTATATAACTATCGACGAACAATTATTGCCATTTAGAGGCCGATGTCCATTTAAAATCTACATTTCTACATTAAAATTGTAATGACTTGCGATGTTGGAACCAAATATATGATAGATGCTAGTCCCTATCTTAGAAGAAAATTCAAACACTAACGGAATGTCATTAGCTGAGCATTATGTTACTGATTTAATCAAAACTATTCACGGCACTAATAGAAATGTCACCATCGACAATTGGTTCACATCTGTAAAATTAACTGATTTGTTATTAAAAGACCCTTTTAAATTAACCGTAGTAGGTACGTTACGGCAAAATAAACGTGAAATATCAAGAGATATGCTTCATTGAAAAAAACCGAGAAGTTGGAAGTTCCCTTTTCTGTTTCAGGAAAAGAGACTAGTTTCATATAAAGCAAAAAGAATAAGAGCGTGATCTTGCGTGATCACAATCCACGAAGGGAAATCGGTATGTCCAGACAGTCATAAGCCAGAAATTATTGAGTTTTGTAATGAAACAAAGTGTAGTGTTGACAGATTTGATAAAATGTGCAGCACCGTAAACTGCGGCCGAAAAACTCGTAGATGGCCGATGGCAATTTTCTAAAACGTATTGAATATCGCCTGTATTAATTCTTACATTATTCATAGCCATAATTCACGAAGAAATAATGTAAAACTGATTACCCGCAAGGAGTTTATGACACAATTGCACGAGGAAATCATAACACCTTGGCTTGGGCAGCGAGTAAAACTCCTAACTTTGGAACGTCCACTTAAACAAGCTATAAGCGAAATATTAAATATTAAGCTTGCTGAGCAAGCCGTGGACTCTTCTGAACCAAAAAGGACCGATTGTCCATCAAAAAGCAAAAAGAAGAATGACGATGGTATATTGTAAGCACTGCAATCGAGCTTTTTGTGCAGAACACCGAGCACGTTGCTGTGTGTGGTGCAATGGGACAAATAATTTTGAATTAAATATTAATAACTTTTGTTCTTTAAGGTCTGTGAACCAATTCAAAAATTCAAGGTGGCTGCTTTTGAAGCACTCGTATCAACTTCCTTAAGTTAAACGGCCGCCATATTGGATTTTTAGGTTATTGGATAGAATTTTTTTCTCTACGGAGGCAGACTTTGTTGGGAATCAATGGAACAATGAGCAAGTTGGAGTGGTGAAGAAAAACAGAAGTGTCCTCGGCAATAAGAATGCTCAGTGCTCTTCAGAGGAAGGCTTTGTTGAGAATCACTTGAGCAACGAGCAATACGAGGAACGCTGCTATGGAGGCCATAGTGGGTTTCGCTCCATTAGAACTATTCGTGAAAGCGGCAACGATAGTTAGACTGAAAGTTGCTTGTAGTCCCCTAACAACGTATTTGACGGACACGCAGATATAACTGGACGAGCCATTATTACAATATCGTGCCACAATCCATTTTTGCGCATAAAATAGAAACCCTTATACTGACCTTGGACTGAACGAAGAATCACTTGAGAAATTCAAGTGTTCAAGTCAAGTTCAAGTGTCAGCGTATGGTTCGCAACACGAAGCTTGGTATCTACGGACTGTGTCCTAAAAAAGGAATATCACTGAGCTATGGGACACATTTTACGGTTTTTCAGGCTGAGGTATTTGCAGTTGCAGCCTGCGTTGAAGAAATCGGAGGGAGGGACTGCACAAAGAATAATGACTCATTATGTTTAGTCTTCTTTCATTATTAATGAGTGATAGTTGGGCTATTATTAAAGCCGTTATGTATTACCACGTCGAAACATTGCAAAGAAGTCCTCAGTGAACCGGCACAGGACAACATCGTATCGTTAACCTGGGTGCCAGGACAAGGAGATATTAAAGGTAATTTAATTGCCGAACACTCTGAAGTGACAATGACCAAATAATGTCTGAATGGAAAAGGTTTTTCGAGCAGTTACTAAATACAGACAACGAAGAAGAAGAGACGTAAATCAAATAGATCATCCAACAAAACGGAAAGTAATAGTATCCTAGAAATGAAGCACAAAAAAAAATTCCGGGAGCAAATGATATAAATGCACAAATGCTTAAACCAGGTAGTATCCAATTATATAATAAAGTGCATGAGCTGACACAAATCATCTGAGAATTTGAGCAAATGGCAACAGAATAGTGTACTGAGAATTTAGTTAAATTTCTTAAACAAAATTACACCGGCCTAGTTCTTAATTAATGATATAAGAAGCATAAATTATAACAAATTATATTTATAAATTTTGAGAAATATTTAACATAAAATCAAGATAATTACCTAGTGTTGTGTTTGTGTGTTAGTGTAATTTCTTTTTCGATGATGGATTCTTCCTATGTCCCCTCTCTTGAATTCCTTCTTCGATGCAGCTCTGTTTTCTACGGATTCTTCCCCTTCTTAGATTCTACCTTCTCCGGTATGGGGAGGTTCTTTTATCTACTGGTACTTCTTCTTAAAACCCTTTTATTCCAAATATATTTATTGACTTATTTGTTGACTTATATATCTTGTCAATTTTCTCCATCGTTAACCAAACAAACTTTTTTATTTCCTTTGGAAACCAGGGCTACACTGCTTTATTTCTAAGTGGTCCACGAAACGAAAACTTTAATTCATCTTGACTCCAGTTCATCCAAGGCATAACGTCGTTATAGAAACCTGTATTGAATGTCGATGTATCCTTGGTTATTTCCAGTAATTTTTTATGAATTCTTGTAATGTAAAAGTGTTGTATGTATGTGTCTAAATGATAACAATGCTTTTCTGTCTATTAACCGATGCCTTTTATAATAATTAATAATTTTATTTCTAGTGACATTTGTTTCTCCCATTAAACATCTCTGGCTGGACTTAAAATAAGAAGCTAACACCCGTAGGGTAATAAAATGTTCAAAAAGTGGCGGGCGTGGTGTCGAAAAGATATAAATAGAACCCCAAAATAAACGGTATGGCAATTTAAGACCATAACCCCAACATTAACTGTGAATTTTGATATATTGAATTGTACTAAATGATAAATTTTCTAATGGTAGTTAACCACTCGAGTATTACTATACTACAATAGGCCGAGGCGCGAATATACCTAATACATAAAAAAGATGAAAAAATGTCATGCAACAACTTTAGAGATATTGCCCTATTGGAAAGTATTCAGCAAAATATGAAGGAAGAGAATTAACGAGTATGCAAAAACTTAACGAAGCCGGTTCTTGTACTCCCGGCTTCGATCGCAACAGATCAACAATAGACAAAATCTTTGCACTTAAAGAGATTCACACAAGCTGCTATGAATATATAATGGTGCTGCACACTGTAGTAATAGATTTTAAATAGACCTATGGTAGAATAAACAAAAGGAAAATGTATGAAACAATGTCACGGTTAGACATCCTATAAAGCTGATAGAACTAACGCGAATGACTCTGAAAGGAACGAACAACAAAGAATATTGTGGAACGGACAACAATCTCAGAGGTCCCAAGTGAGAAATGGGGTAAGACAGGGCCAACTTTTATCCGCGACTCTGTCCAATTTGGATTTGGAAGCAGTCACAAGAAACAGCGGAATAGAAAAGAGAGAAACGACATTTAAGAACAATCATCAATGTCTAGCTTATGCGGATGACTTAGCAATATTTCCGAAATCCAACACAGAATTCAAAAGAATTGCGACAAAATTAGAAAGTGTAGGACAAACAATTAATGAGGAGAAAACTAAATACATGATCATGGGCGATGGAAGGGGAGGAGCAGGATACAAACCTAAAGATACCTACCAAGAGTGGTGAAAACTATGAGTTTGAGATGGTTCAAGAAATTACATATTTGGGAGTACTACTGGCGGAGAACGGGCGTGAAGAGATCCAAATGAGAATAACGAAAGGAAATCACAAGTATGAGAGTTTAAGAATGCTGATGAGCAGTGAGTAGTCTCCAAACGATTTCAAACATCTTTTCCCCCATCCCCGACTAATTCTAACTGGTCCACAACATTTCCATTAATTTTCCACACCCTCGAACAACTTACACCGTATACCTTCCTTGACTATTCATCATTCAACCGCCAAACCTCTCGCGTCTAACTTTTTCAGCGACGCCGGCGTGCGGAAAATCTCCAGCGACGAGACAATTTTTTCCGGCATCCGCGCGCTTCTTAATCCGCAAATAAATGAGAAAGTCGAGCGCTCGGCGTAATAAGATGCAGAGACAGCGCGCGCGTTCCGGCGACGTCCCTCGGGAACACGTCGGGTCGAGACTCGTTCGTTCGCTCCCGCCGCCGTACCATTCGACCTTAAACGAAACGGGAGAAATTCCCCAGAGGACTGGGAGGCCGGTCCCCCGAGGATAACCTCCGCTTAATGTGATTCACTACAACAAACACGTGACGACGGTCAACCCCTTCGTCGTGTCGGTAGTTGACCGCATTCGGAGGACGGTTAATTGCTCGTGTGTACGTAAACGCCTTGCTGGTGTGGTTGGTGTTCCTGTTTTTTGCCGACGGTTGTCAAAGAAATCGGTAAAAGCTCTGATGCAAGAAATAAAGTAAAACTGTCAACCGAGAGGAGTGCTGAAATGGTCGATGCGTGGAGGTTACCACTATTGAGGACACCTTGATATATGTATTTACGCCAGAAAAATGAAACAAAATATATTTGGAATTGGGCTTACGCTTACTGGCAATAATCCGAATACCTCTAGATGCGTATTTGAAAAATGTGCTACTACTCTCAGATGGAGAATCACTGCAGCTTAAGGAAAAGGAATCGACCAAGAGAAGTTATAAGTTTTTACATCACTAGAAAGTGGAAACAAGAACGATGTCAAAAAGCGTATGTTGATTTCTTCAAAGATGAAAAAATCCGAAAAGATTTTGCTGCATGTTTCCTAAAATGAAACAGACGACCAAAAGTTATCTGAACGTTTTCTGGGAAACGCCAGAAATTGCGCTGAGAAGTCAGAACATTTCATTCAAATTGAATTCATTTCAATGTAAGGTTCCACGTCGAAGTTATTTATTTAAAATAATGCATGTGGTAGGTGACAAAAAACTATTTAGATGGGCGACTGAAGTAACGCGGGTGATATATATTGAATATGAAGTTTAAGAAAGTAATAAAGATACGAATAAGGCGGCAAGAGGAAGGTCAAATAAAAAAAACAATATTTTCATAACAGGTTTGAACTTAAACACAGACAACACGTTAAATATGAAAATTGAAATAGGAAACTTCTGAACTCTCTGAATAGGAAATCTAGGCGAAAAAGTATGAATTAAGAAAGTAACTGGGATTGAAACAAAAGTTTGCGAAATTGAATTAGAAAACCCAACCGAAGAAGAGAACGTGATGACGAATAAGAGGAAATTGAAAAAGCTGCAAGAGAAAATTTACATTCAACATGAGCGTATAAAGGAGGAATGCGAAATACAGAAACAACTCAAGCAGATAGCAGAGAATGAGAAAGGCAATGAAATAAAGATAGAGATTGGATACCAAAGGATTATAATAAATGGAAATGTGTGGCAATGGGACTTTAAAATCAAAAAACAACGGTCAAGAGGGAAATATCACAAAATTGAAGCCAAAAACGGATAGAAGATGATGGTAAGATGAAACAGACAAGGAAAAAGGGTCAGACTAAGGGTAATAAGAGAATAGAGAATCTAACGACTAGGTCAGATACTAAAAACATAAGGTAACGGAAAAAGGGAATATTGGGGAAAGAAAAGAAAACAGGGAAGAAATAAAAATAAAGGAGAACATAGCCTAACATGCAAAGATGAAGAACTGAAAGGAGTACAAAACTTTAATTTAAGCCTTCATAGGAATAACAGGGAAGAAAAAGAAATGGACAAGCCTAAAGGAATTGAACTGCAATTACTTGATGATATCGTCCAGAGTTGATGAAAACGCCGCACAAGAGCAGGAGTAGCCCAAATTATTAAGGATGAAAGCATAAACCAAGTTAAAAGTGGAAAGTACGTAAGCGAAAGAATATTCATAGTAACAATACAAGATGAAAAGGAGGAATATGCAGCAGTAGTAGTAGTAGTAGTAGTTTATGGACTAAACGAGGATGCGAAGAAGGAAGAGAAGAAAATACTTTTTGAAGAACTACAGAAAGAAATGGATGACAGCAGAAAAGCGCAGTAATTTTAGGAGACCCGATTGGAAAAGCAGGCAAAGTAAATGAAGGAATAGAGTGGTGTTTGGGAAATGAAGGAGAATCTGCGAAAAACACAAATAGAGAAAGGATGTTAACTTTCCGCCTTGAACATGAAATTGTCATAGCAAATAAACATTTAATGCGTAAATGCACACGAAAAGTCGCGAGCCAGGCGTAAAGATAATAATAGACTATTCGATAGTCAACAGAAAGATATGGAAAGAAAAAGCGGAAATCGGCAGCGACCATTATCTAGTATAAAATAAACACACTAAGTAAATAACAGAAGAACCCAAAAGAAACAAAATCAGGTGTTATAAATCAAGGGAGGAAACATATAGGGATAAATATCAAAACCAATTGACGAAAAACCTGCAAGAAATAAGGAGACGAAGAGAAACGATAGAACAAACATAGAACAAAATTAAAAACATCAATACTTGATGCTACAGAGAAGGCATATGGGACTACAAGGTTAATACACAAAGAATGTAAAAAGACAAGTTGGTGGAACGAAACGATAAAAGAAGGAGTCAAACAGAAAAAATAAAGATGGAAGAAGTATATGTACAAGAAAACACTCGGAAACTACGAAACCTACAGAAGAGAAAGGAAAGTGGTGAAAAACTAAGTAAAGAAAAGAAAACAAGCAACATGGATAAAACGAAAAGATATTGAACGAAAATCTGAGAATATTGTACTGAGAATTTAGCTAAATTTCTTAAAGAAAATTGCACCGGCCTAGCTCTTAATTAATGACATAAAAAGCATAAATTATAACAAATTATATTTATAGATTTTGAGAAATATTGAGCATAAGAGCAAGATAGTTACCTGGTGTTGTGTGTGTGTGTGAGTGTAAATTTCTTTTTCGAAGATGGTTCTTCCTATATCTCCTCTCTTAACTTCTATTCTCGATGCACCTTTAATTTCTATGGATTCTTCCCCTTCTCCGGTATGGTGAGGTTCTTTTATTAGGTGGTACTCCTTCTTAATAGCCTTTTATTCCAAATATATTTATCGACTTATTTGTTGACTTATCTATCTTGTCAATTTTCTTCGTCGTTAACCAAACAAACTTTTTTATTTCTTTTGGAAACCAGCACTACACTGCTTTATTTCTAAGTTGTCCACGAAACGAAAACTTTAATTCATCTTGACTCCAGTTCATCCAAGGCATAACGTCGTTATAGAAACCTGTATTGAATGTCGATGTATCCTTGGTTATTTTTTAGGAATACTTGTGATGTGAGAGTGTTGTATGTATGTGTCTGAATGTTTACAATGCTTTTCTATCTTTTAATCGATGCTTTTTATAACAATTAATAATTTTATTTCTAGTTACACTCTTTTCTCCCATTAAACGTCTCTGGCTGGAGTTAAAATAGGAAGCTGACACCCGTAGGGCAATAAAATGTTCAAAAGATGGTGGGCATGGTGTCGGGAAATTATAAATACTACCCCAAAATAAACCGTATGACAATTGAAGACCATAACCCCAACATTAATTGTAAATTTTGATAATCTTGAATTATATAATTAAATGATGAATTTTCTAATGGTAATTAACCATTCCAGTATTACTATAGTACAATATGCAATAAGAGTGTGAAGAGTAGAAATATGAAAATAAACGGAAGAGGAAACGAAGATAATGATTATAAGCACGAAGGATGAAAAGCACAAGACTTATCTGAAGCAGAAAAAGCTAGAGCAGGTGAATAGTTTTAAATACTTAGGAGGGAGGGGGCGGATGGAGATATCATAGCAAGAACAGGAGCAGCTGTAAGACTACTCAATATCGTTAAAAACACCTTTTAAACGCAGATATTTAAACGGGTAGTAGCACCAATTTTAAGATACGGAGCAGAAATGTGAACAACAACAAAGAACCAAAGAAGCAAGTTACAAAGTATGGAAATGAGGTTTCTCAGAAAAATTGAAGGTAAGACGATACTGGATAGAATCAAAAATAAATTCATTGTACAAAATATGATAGAACAAGCGCAACCTAAATGGCTCAAACACCTAATAAGAGGAGATGAGAATAAGCTTATAGGACAGATATTTGAAGCGAGGGAAATTAAAAGAAACAAAAGAGGGAGACCGAGGAAGACGTAGGCGGAGGCAGAGGAAAGAGGAACAAAATGGGAGAATATAGAAAGCATGGTCAAAAAATAGGGAGAAGTGGAGGGGCACAACTCCAAAATAACTCGACGCCGAAAGGTAGAAGAGTTCTAGATTCGTCAAGTAAGTAAGTATAATTTTTGTCAGTATTGCAATTTGAGGAAGGAGAACTCGTTATCCTCCGTGCCCAGATATTCAGTCCTATTTGACTGAATTAGACATCTCCCAACAATTATTTGCCTAAAAGTTCTTGGATACTTTTCGAACGACATCGCACCGTCGGTCCTCTCCTCAAACATTCGTAAATCAATCACAATTTCCGAACAAAATCCTCGGGCGCGTTCCATTTACGAAAATTAAATTTTATTCGTTAACATGCAATAACTGTCTCTCCGAGACACAATAAAATCGAACTACCGCTCAATCAAAACCGGCTCCGATTTCGTCTGAACGGAACGAACGCACCGCAGAAAGAAAAAAGAAACGAGGACACGAAATCGTTTAGAAACCGTGACATCGTTTACAAAATTTCGGAGAGGGCTTCCCTTTTTTGTAGGTAGGTATAAACGAACCGGAGGAGGGGGCGTTCGTCGTCTACGTGTTTGTAATTAAAATGAAAAATAGAAGCCCCGGAATGTTTTTCGTTAATTTCTCCTCCTTTTGGGGTCGTGCGAACGGCGATCGCGGCGCGTTGCGCCAGGTAGATCTACGTTTGTAACCCTTCTACCTGATACGGATCTAAACGAATTAGTAGTCTAGGTTTGGGTGTCCAGCTATTTTGGAGTCTTTCACATTTCCCTCCACTTTTTCCTATTTTTGGCCATACTTTCCACATTTTCCCCTTTTGTTCCCTTTTTCTATCTACTTGTTCTAATGGTTTGCCTTCTATGTTTATGTGTTATGTTTTTCATGTTCCTTTCCGATTATCATAGTTTTAGATTGTTCTTTATTTATTGCCTTGTTTTTAATATTCAATTCTTCATTAAGGAAAATTATATTTCTTTGTAGGAGAGCATAGAAGACACTCAATATGGATTTAGAAAAGAAAGAAGTACACAAGATTTAATATTTGTGATAAGACAAGCAAGTGAAAAGATACTTAACAAGAAAACAGAAATACATATATGTTTTATAGACTTAGAAAAAGCGTTCGACCGGATAAAAAGGGAAGACATATGGAATGTCCTAGAAAAGATAAATATAGACAAACGAACAATAGAGTTAATAAAAGAGATGTATAGGTACAACACAAATATAGTAAGAACCAACAACGAAGAATCTAAAGAGTTTACAACAAAGATTGGGGTAAAGCAGGGCTGTGTGCTTAGTCCATTGTTGTTTTCTATGGTACTAGATGAGGCCATAAAAAGTGCTAAAAAACAAATGAAACCACTTTAAAATGGGTCACTGGAAAATGAAAGGAGACTAACTTGTTTGAACTGATGTTTGCGGATGATATGGCAATTCTGGCTGAATCTAGAGAAGCGCTACAAAGGAACATTGAAATCCTAAATAAGGAAATAAAGAATATATACATGAAAATAAACATCGAAAAGACCAAATCAATGATAATAGCAGGAGAAAGGAAAAGACATAACATCAAAATCGAAGGGAGGACAATAGAACACGTGAATAACTACAAATATTTAGGAACAATAATTCAATGGGACGGAAAAATGGAACAAGAAATTAATGAAAGAATGAAAGAGGCGTCAGGAATGGTTTATATGATGAGAACTACGTTTCTGGGGAAAAAGGAAGTGCCAAAACGGATTAAAACGGAAATTGTGAAAAAGTGATAAGACCAACAATAACATATAGTAGTGAGTCCTGGACAAGGTCAGAAAAGGTAAAATCGCGGGTGAACGCCATGGATATGAGATTCCTAAGACGAATAGAAAACAAGACCAAGAAAGACAAGATAAGAAACGAGAATTACTGGCAAAACCTAGGAATAGAACCCAAATGGAGAATAGTGGAGGAGAATCAGCTGAGATGGTTCAGCCATGTGTGTCGTATGAGTGACGATAGACTGACAAAGAGAGTGTATGAGACACGAGTGATAGGAAAAAACAAAAAAGGAAGGCCAAGAAGAAGATGAAATGACGATATCAGGGGAGCAGCGGCAGAGAGGGGAATTGAGTGGGAGGGAATAAAGGATCAGACCGGAGACAGAAAACGGTGGAGAGAATTATATAGAAAATGGGAAACTTGACCCCATCCAAGCCTTACACCGAAAGGTAGACAGGAACATGATTAAGAAGAAGCAGAAGATATTTCTTTGTAATTGATTCTCGGTTTCTCCAATTATTTAAGTCATCAGCGTAAGATAACTCACACAAAACGCCTACATATGCGTTTATAGACTCCATCGATATACTTATTCCAGCAATACGCTTAGAACTCTATTTTTCAAACCACACGAGCTTCCAATATCATAAAGAAAATCTCGTATCATCTCCAACGAAAAGAAGAGCATCATCTATCCGTCGACTTTATACGACGGAACGAAACGAACGAATAGAAGTTAGGAATCGAAAAGAAAATAAAGGAGAAGACAACAACGACGACGCGACGACAAAGAAAACGAGCGCAGAATAAGCGTATACGGCGAAGAATACGTAGAATCCTGCGTCGAACGCCATTTGCAATTAAAAGCTGCCGCTGTACATGTATATACTGAAAAGTGCCGAGTCCGGAGCGGCGCATTGTAGTAACATAGGAGGAGCCTAGCCGACGACGAGAAAGAGAAGAAAAGGAAAGCGAGGCGAAAAAAGATCTCAAGTGGAAAGAACTAAACACAAAAATCCAATATTACAAGGAACGACGAATGTGCTGCCTCATTTTCGTATCATTAATCATCCGGCTATCCAACTTTTAGACTACTTTTATTCAAGTTCTATTATTATCCGCCGTCCGCGTATGTATACGTAACGCGCGTTTTATTATGTATGTATGTAATGTACGTCTGGATTGTTGTTGATACATGCACACATGTGCGTGAATCGTGGATAGCTGCTTGATGATCTAGACGTGGTTGAAGTAAGTTAGTTACAATAGCATTAAATGGAGTTTCGAAAATTACTGAAATTGTGAATTCTATGCATAGACATGAAGGAATACCAATAATGATTATTAGGTAAAGCGTAATATTTCCTATTCTTGTTAATTTATAGGAAGAATAGTTAAAACAGAAATTAACAGTGGGCAAACCAATTTTAGAAACAATTTCAGGATGATCGCCTCGGCCATTTCCAACAACGTTGAGACTAGCCTGATCGCTTTTAAATTGGGGGGTGGGGGAAGATGTGATCAGTCTCAAGCTGAAGGACTTAGGGATCTTGGTGATCTGGGCAAGCTTTGAGCAGGAGAGAAAATATTAGACACACGATATTGCGTTGATGATTTAGCGCAAATACTCCGTTGCTTCTGGAGATAGTCTCTTCATCTCCAAGTTCGAAATGCAATCCGACCCTGAAGACTTCCCTTTTCTTCCAAGCCCTTATGCGAAATTCAGATTTGATCCGAGTTAGCTGGGGTTAGGAGGCGTTTCGAGCCCCAACCAATTCACCATCTCTACCACTTCGATTTGGAAGTCTTTTTTGCTTCGTTGTCGGTAGAAAGAACCACCCGGAATACCTCTTCGTAATGATCGACGTGAATGTGGACTTTCTCCTCGGGAAAGGAATCCAAACCGTGGGTGCCATGGAAAGGTCGATTTGGAGGTGTTCTGCTGAGATTTTTGGGAGCCTCGAAGAGCTTCCACAAAGTCCAACAACCTCTGTCTTACCAGACCTCCTGGTTGAACTCTCTCAGGCCTTCCTGAACCTGATGAGCAAGAAGATTCGATTGTTCTCGGGACATATGACGGATTCCGCCAGCTTTCTTGTTCATCTTCACTTTCTCATTAACCCGCTTCAGTTTTCCGGAGTTCGCAGACGTAACGACAAACTGTAATAGTGACTGAATCAATCAAAGCCTGGTTTTGGTGAAATTCGACACGGTTTCCTCCAGGACGGCTGCGTTTTTAATGTTTTCGGCGACTTTAACGTTTTTGACGCACTTGGAAAAAAGAGTTAGTCCTTGGTCAAAACCGCATCGAGAGAGTGAATGATCTGGCAAATAATCCTAGAGCGATGATACTTCTCCAGATGAGATGCCTCTCGTTTATATCATGAGCCACCAACTCCGGATTGAGATTGGTGAAGATGCTGATGTAATCATCGCGCGGAAATTATTAAGTGGGTGGGTTATAGACCAAGTAGATCTTGAGAAGACCAAAATTCGTCGAAATCATGATGGCCGGTTTTTTCTTCGGTTGATACGGTTATGATAATGGTTGCCTCGAGTTAGCGAAACACGTGTCACCGAATTTATTATGAGACAGTAGTGTAGTGAGGACTTTACCGATGTTCTATAGTATCAGTAAATTACACCACAGTCCTTGCAATCACCTTCAGTGAAAGATATCAGTGATTGCAAAGGTATTCTTGTGCTTATGATTAATCTTGATGGGCACAAATGGTATCAGAGTCCCTTTCACCCACCATTTCAGTCTGTACAGCTTCATCTAAACGAGTATTTTGAGGTTGCCGGTTTTTCACTTGTAAGTAACGTCCTTTTGGCATTTCAATGCTCCAATATATTTTCTTTTAAAGTACGAGGAAGATATGATGGCATAGGAGACGCTGAAATATTGATTGAAATTAAACAATAACCCTGATAAACACACTGTTTGGCACACGAATCATTGATTATGCTTTATATGTAAAGCTCTATGCTGATTTCAAATATGCAAGCAGATTTTCTCTATCACACATCGTGTTTGGACAATATCATTGGTAGTTAAAGTCGTAATACACGATAACAAATTGTATGCATTTTTCATGGATTTATTGACATAGTGTGAATTTGACTGTGTATTGTCAGCGTGTATTTTTACATCAATTCTTACACGTAATATTTGAGATTTAAATGATGTTCTATTTTTCGAGGTCAATGACGTGAATTTTTAGTGATCTTAGATTAGATTAGATTAGATTACTTGAGATGGCACCGATGCCTGTTCCACTGCGTCCTTTCCAGGTCTATTGTGGTCCTCATGCCTCCTTAGAGTACGTTCTCCAGCTTTATTCCTTTAATTAGACTTGACAGCTTTGAGAGCGGTTCTTCCGCATATACTTTTAAAAGCGGACTTGAAGCCCTTGCTCCGTAATGCTATTATATGCCTCCATAATAGAGTCCTGGTCTGCCTTAAGCTTTGCCGACTCCATCTGGGTGGCTAGATAGTCGTTGCATACTACCGCGATCCTCTCCAAAGCAGTCTCTTTGAAGGTAAAATCTTCTGGCCCCTTGCTCTTCGGAAGACCTACGGGAGAAATGCCCTCCGACCTGGCTTTTTGGACTTCCGTCCTTTCTTTATGTTTAGTAGCCTCGTTGAGGCCTAACTTCCTTATCTAGACTAACCTGGCCTTTTTGTGCATGCCTACTGAAGTTGGCCTTGATTATGGCTCTTTTAGCCTGTATGAAATTTTGGCCCTGTTTAACAAGCTTTTGCACTTTAGCCTTGGAAATTCCAAATAGCGTAGCTATACGAGGAGTAGCCAGGGAAGCATTTGTCCGCCCGATCAGAGCCCCGCTTGATCGGGTAAGGCTAATTACAAGGGGGTTTCGCCTGGTGCCCCTAGGGGAACGTTAAATACCGCACAACCGTGGAGCCACGCAACTCTCGGCACGTTACCTTACACCTTAGTTTGCGTTTTATCTCGGGTACCTCTGGAGCGCAAAATTCCCGAACTCACTTGTTAAGCTTGTTAACAGTGAGCCCCTGAGGGTGATCTTAGTAATCGCTATTGGTTAAGTGGTTTATATTATTGGACTTTCGACTTGAAGTTGATTGTTGTTGTTATGAGGTTATGGTATGCATTCACATTCAGTTTCCGTTCATCAGTTTGTCAGGTTTCAGTTGTTATTAGATCTGTTAAACATTTATAATACTAAATTAATAATGTGGACGCATGAAAATACGACGATATTAAAACAATTATATGAACAGTACGAATGTCAATATTTAACAAGCAGTGTGCACTACAAAAATAAGTTGAAGAGTAGAAAAGCATTGCAAGCAATTGCTACGGAGTTGAACGAACAATGCAATGTGGACGTTTCTGCGGATATTATGCAAAAAAATAATGGCCTCCGTACTACATATATGTCAGAAATGAAAAACACAAAAGCGAACATTCAGGAATGGGCATTGATGATGCACATAAATCGTTCTGGTGGTGCTTTGAAATGTTGTGCTTTCTACAAACCAACAAAGTATTGCCCACTGGCTCAGAGAATATTTCTTCAATGGAAATAATAAACGAATACTTGCTAATTACTGTTGGACACGGAAAAGAGACGTTCCTCATGCCAAGACCGAAGACGGTCATAAATAGTTACGATTTAGCTAAATTAGCGAAGTATATTGTAAAAGTAAGAATTTTATTCAAAATTAAACTGTTCGTCACAGAAAAACTGTACATGATGGAAAAAACTAATTATATATTTCAATTTAACGAAAAAAATACTATTAGGATCAGATATTTTCTCTCATATGCCAAAAAAAGTTTAGTTTTGTTCCCTAGCGCGAGGACCGATATCGAGAAACTGCTGAGGAAGGTGAAAGATAGTAGGAACAGAAAAAATAAGCAAAGCCACAACAGGTAGACTAAGAAGAAATTGAGTGGAGGGTATAGATCGATGTATCTCGACCCTTTTGTACTAGCCCTTCCTCCGCCCGTAGGGCGCGTTCTCCTTCGGGAGGCGCTCCACAGATCGAGAATCATCCTTTATGAAAGTATTACCTCATTGGGAACACCAGTTGAGTAACCATCATACTTTTCCTAGTTCATTCTTGTTTGCCCAAAGCAATGAGTTAGTTAACTTAACTTGAATTTGACCGTTTTCCATTTGTGGAAAGGGAAGCCCCCTTCCAGTATTAGGACATATATTTCTAACAGCAAGCCTTAATGATTTCAAATTGGCAAGACGAAAATAGAAACCTATCAGATCATGAAAGATGGTGAAAACGAGTTTTTAATATTGTCGTTGATCATCTCTGGTAATAAAAAGTAAAGTAAAGTATGTTAGCCAGGTGAACCAGTGATTCTCAATTTGTGAGGTGCGTGCCCATTGGGGACGGGAACATGATGGAAGAAATTGAAAGAGGTTGAGGAACACTGTTATAAAGAAGATAAGCATAAAACAAGGCAAATCATTGAGGTAAGCCTAACACAAGAACGGAGATTTGAAAGAATCGCGTTATATGGTCTAAAGATACGATCTGACGCCGTACAAGATTTACGAAAAAGAAGTTCCCGAAATAGCAATACAAACAAAATAATACGGATTCAAATTATATTTTATTTCTTAATATAATCCCCTCGAAGCTCAACACACCTGATCCAACGTTTCTCTAGCTTCTCGATTCCCTCCAGGAAGTCGCTTCCTACGAGGTTCCCAAAATAATCGTTTGCAGCCTCTATCAGGTCTTCATTTGACCAAAATCTCGTTTCAACCAGAAATGGTGTGAGTTTCTGGAAACGGAGCATGCGGAAGATTTTCGAACTTCAATTCTATCAATTTTTGCTGAACGATTGCGCTTGAATGATTGACGTCTTAACCATTCCCGACCGTTCTTTCCTGAATTGTTGCTTTCAATTTGTCCAAAAGTGTTGTGTGATATTAGCCGGTAACGGTTTTGCCTCTTTTAAGGCAACCAACTAGCAAAATTCCTTTTACTTCGCAAAGAAAACGATGCCATCACCTTTCCAGCTGGGTGAATGGTCTGAATCCACTGGTTTGATTGCATTTTTGTTTCTGGTGTGTGAACCCAAGTCTCGCCGGTGCTCTCTTGAAATCCATTGAATTTCTCGTAACGACTTCTAAACTATCGGCGAAAGTTCGAGCTTGTAAGCCGCACAGAGCAAATGCGGCAGTCATCTTGTAAGAAGCGTTATTAAACCCAATTCATTATGTAAAATACGAACTACTCGTTCGTAAGCGATGCCCACGGCTTCCTCAATTTCACCCATTTTGCTGCGGGGAAGATCTGCCCAAAACGAAGTCATAGATGATTTTTCCCACAATTTCTGGTTTGGTAGCCGTTTTCGGACGTCCTGGACGCATGGTTCATCACTTGTATGGGTGCGGCCGTGCTTGAATTCCGAAACCCAAAAACTCACGGTGGAAGAGGAACGTGATGAATCCTCAAGAACGATATCAAATCTTAATTTGATTTCCGCTGCGGTTTTTCTTTCCAAATAGGAAAGTTTGATGACCGCTCGAACTTCATTTCTTTCCATAATTGAGAACGCCAGGTACTTGAAGGTACTTGACTTATATGTTTGTCAAAACCAGACTATTTGACAGATCGATTTAACATTTGTAATCAATTGATGTGAAAAACTTGCCAACACAACGATATAAAGCATGGATGCACAGACCGCGGCGCGCAGGCCGCATGCGGCCCGCCTGTCGAATACTGGTGGCCCGCCGACAGCAAAAATAATACTCTCGTACATTCGAAGAATATTTAATTCTATTCCAGAATAAAACCAAAAAAATATGTTCGAAAAGTAATTTGAATCTCGCGCGCGCGCTATTTGAATCTAGCGCCCAAAAATGCTAAGTCAAGTAACATCGCTTGCTGCCTTTATATAAAGTTCAAAATAGTAGAGAAATCAAGAATTTTCTAGCGCGGTGTGAGCAAGCGAGATAGCAATAGTCCCGAATTCCCGATTGCTCGCGTAGGTACGAGTAGATACACGAAGCTTCCAGAGTCGTATGCGCGGTATAAAAGCCACGCTAACCGCAGCGACCGACAGTTCGGTTTTAATTTGAGTGAAATGTCAACAGGAAGAAATAAGCGCGAAAATACAAAGCGAAGTAATAAGTGATTGAGAATAAGTGCAGTTTAATAGTGTTTTGGGAGGCAATAGTTCTAGTGTAGATTTTAACTCGACTAGCCGGTGTCATATATTTTGATCCACACTCAACGTAGATTTCCTGTTAACCCGTCAAGTACCGTGTATAATTGTGTTGCGAAATCGTAAGTAAAACTCAGTTATTAATAAGTGTTTCCCTACCTATTTAATCAATTTTAATCAAATTTAGTTTTAATGTTGGCCAAATATTAAAATAAAACAAAGAAATTACTATTTTTATCAGAATTTCTCTAACTGTAATAATTACGTCATTATTTCAGATATAAAATCTGTATAAAAATCTTAAAATTTCTGAGGAATTAATCAATTATTTTTGATAATTTCAAAAGAATGGGTAATTTAAGTAGGTACTGTAATTGTTTTTAGGTGCTGTGTTAATCCTAGCCAGGATTAGAACGCAACATGGAGAAGCCAGGACCTAGTAAAAAACGTAAGGTTAAAGGTGAAAATCGGCAGTTTCAAGAAATTTGGACTGAGAAATACTTTTTGTATGGTCGCATAACAAAGTCGTTTGTTTAATTTGCAAGAATTCTGTTGCAATTGCAAAGGAATATAATGTAAAAGGTACTATGAAACGCAGCATCCTTCTTTTACCAAGTTTACAGGCGAATTAAGAAAGCAAAAATGTTGTCTTTAAAACGGGAGCTTATTGGTCAGCAAGCTATGTTTACAAAACCCATTCAAGATTCAGAAACAGCTACAGAAGTTAGTTATGAAATTTCTCGAATGATAGCAAAGCGAAGTCGCCCCTTCAATGATGGCGATTTTGTAAAAGAATGCATAGAAATTGCCGCTAAGAAAATGTGTCCAGAAGCAGCAAAAAGTTTGAGAAAATTCAACTGAATCGTATGACTATCCAAAGGCGAATTATGTCTTTGTCAGGTAATATTGCGGAACAATTAATTGAAAAAACTAAGATCATTGAATTTTTTTCATTAGCACTCGACGAATCCACTGATATTAGTTCCACAGCTCAACTTCTCATATTCATACGAGGTGTTACTCAAGATTTTGAAGTCTTAGAAGAGTTATTCGGAATGTGTTCATTGAAAGGTCAAACCAAAGGAGTTGATATACTCAATGTACTTTTGGATGAGTGTTCAAAAACTGATTTTGACTTATCAAAATTATCGGGAGTTGCGACTGACGGTGCTCCTTCGATGATTGGTGTCAATTCCGGGCTAGTTACTTTACTGAAGAAGCATCTGCAAGGAAAAAACATAAACGCTGAAGATCTCATGCAGTTTCACTGCATTATACACCAAGAAACCCTCTGTTCTAAAAAATTGAATTTCAAAATGTCATGAAAGTGGTAGTTTCGACTGTAAATTTCATAAAATCACGAGGACTCAATCACAGACAATTCAAACAATTCCTTGATGACATCGAAAGCGAATACGGAGATTTACTGTATTATACAGAAGTAAGGTGGCTAAGCCGTGGATTAACACTGGAACGATTTCTAAATTTAATAGAAGAAATTGGAATATTTCTGGCGGAAAAGCAAAGGGATGTCCCGGAACTTACAAATCCTGATTGGTTGTGTGATTTGGCTTTTTTAGTTGACATTACAAATCATTTGAATGTCTTGAACACACGGCTTCAAGGCAAAAATCAACTGATATCCCAGCTCTACGCTCATGTATCATCCTTTCAATGCAAGCTGACACTTTTCAGATCACAATTGAATTCTGGAAATTACAATCATTTTCCGAATTATAAGAAAATGGCTGAAAAATTCAACAAAACTGCGATTAATTTCAGTTATGTAGAAAAGCTAGATATTTTGATTCAATCTTTTCAAGACAGATTTTCGGAGTTTAAAGAAGTGAAACCTCTGTTGGACATATTCAGCAATCCTTTCACGATTTCAGTTGAAAATGCGCCAGAGTCAATGCAGTTAGAAATTATCGACATTCAAAACGATCAAGATTTACGCAACAAATTCAACGAAGGAGACTTGCTGAACTTTTACCGCTGCATTGATAAAAATATGTACGAGAAGTTGCGCATAAACGCTCTCAAATGTGCCAGCTTATTTGGTTCTACCTATATATGTGAACATACTTTTTCAATACTAAATAATAATAAAACAAAAAATCGAAAGCGCCTTGCAAATGAAAGTTTGGAAGCAGTTTTACGTGTTGCTACAAGTAAATTTGAGCCAAATATAAAAAGATTGTAAGCACTATGCAGTGCCACGCTTCAAATTAATAAATTCTTTTTGAATTTTAATAAATTATTATCAATTCTTTATTGTCTTTAATTACCTATACTTCTGGCGGCCGGCCCGCCATCAGTTCATCATTTGCCCGAGTGGCCCCTAGTCTTCATAAGTCTGTGCAACCATGATATAAAGTATTTTGAAAGAAAAACAATCCCCCTAGCAGGGATTGCCAAAACTTATCAACCTATCCTCGTAATTCTGAAAATGCTAAAGTCAGGAGCCCCTAAATCGAGATGCGACTAGTTTCCTCCACATAATATCAAAATTATGATTTTCCTCTGACGCACCTATCGCCGTCACGTTCTTTGATACGCGCTGCTGTACGTTGCACCTGCAACGTACGAAACAATAGGTAAATATCCATCACTAAACTAACAAAGATCGAGAGATAAAGAATCCTTCTCGCATGATTATCATATAACACAAAACACTTACAAACGTACGTTCGCATATTACGCGATACGCAGAGTCGTAATAACGTAAATTACGAACCCGAAGAACCGCTCCGCAATCGGCTTTATTAATTTGACGAGGCTGACGCTAATCTGTTTTAAATTACCTGCGCCGTCGTTATTTTACGCGTCGCCGTTATTGCGTAATTAACTTCATTAACCGATCAAACAAATGACCAAAGCCGCAGCACCGGCTTTCTTCTAGTTTTCCTCGCCCGTTGCTCGTTTCCATTCCTTTTTCTCTGGCGGTATCTTCGTTTACTTCGTTGAGGGTCGACAATTCGTCCGTCTTTGTCCTATGAAGTGTTTCAGGATCGTACTGTGGTAGCAGCGAATGCGAGGATAATAAAAATGGATGGTAGCTTTAAATAATGATGTTATGCGGCACGATACGTATGGAGAATTGCGGACTAAGAGTGCACGACAAATTGTTCGTGGAATCGCGATGGTGATCTTCGTGGTGTTGCTACGCGTGAAGCGCGATAACTTTTTATAATTGTCTTTTATTAGTATGCGAAGAAGGTGTTAGGGTAATGAGGAGTGAAAAAGCGTGAGGCTGTCGGAGATAGCAATAATGATAATGACACCACCAGCACATGTTCGTTCGTTCCGTATCGAAGACCGAAATTAGCTTTTGCATTTTCTTTCTAATTACCACTCACGGTAAGCAATGGTTATCTCGTCTTACTAGTAGCCAGTTCGTCATTCTCTTCTATAATCTCATAGTCCTTGGTCCTGGTACTTACTTACTTAATCCTTGAGCCCTGTACCTTGGGTTTATACGCAGGTTCTAATTTGGTTTCTCAAAATGCCTAAATCAACTTTTCTTCTTCGATTTCCTTCTTTAACTCTTTTACGGGGCGCTATAAGAAATTGGTGAATATTTCAAAAAGAAACGGTTTGCCTTTGTTTATAAATGTAATTTAATGAAAAATATTTATAAAAATGTATCCTTGCAGGATTCCGCGCAAGGATGTGTGGTATGATTTTTATACCATCACACATAAAAATAAGCTTTTGTTATGAAAGTCAGGATAGCAAGTTTTCGTTTTGCTTAGACAAAGTGGAACATTGCAACTGGAACACATCCACTGAGTTATTCTCTGGTGACCCGTCTTGCTACAGTGGGCACATCTACGTAGTGTAGTTCTTACTGCTTGGTGGCAGGATGAGGCTGGCATTCTTGAATCGACAAAAGGTTTATTAATTTTTTTGTGATCCAAATGTTGGTTTTTTGCATGATTTTGCAGCAGTCGGTGACAAACACGAGCTTGATTGACTTAGATTTGAAATTAAGTCAAGCTAGAAGTCTTTTAGTGGTGAGCTGTACCCCATATTTTTGGCGATAATAAAAGCATGGACGACTGCCACATCGAGAAAATGGAAAAAATTATGTGCCACCATTTGCGGCTTCTTCTGTTAAACTCGTAGTATTAGCAATGGTGTTAAAATCTTGAATGATGAACGTGTGTATAACATCTCGTGGTAGGTGGCTTTGTTTGTCGTGGAAGTGCTATACCGTACTGATGAGCTCCTAATAAGGGCGAAACCGGTCTAGGGTTGCAGTCCGCGGCAAACAAAGCATAATTCCCCTCCGTGATAATTATTGGTATATGCAATGTAGGCCGCAGTGCAGTCGTTGCACAACTTTTTGAAAAGTTGCCAAATAAATACATCTCAGTGAGATAATTTATGTGAAATTTTATTTCACTTTTTTTGGTTGATCTAACTTGTCAACATTATTCCTGGGGATATTGTAGTCATTAATTATGCCTGGTTTGTTGATTTCCTCCACCGTACCATCCCTTTGACGTTGATTCAACTTTACTAATTCATTTGGATCATGGAAATTAGACAAAGCTGTGACCGCTATCACGTATTTGTCAGTCATATTCTCCCCCTTTTAACGGGTCAGGCCACAGTAACGGGTATAAAATCATGTGAGAATTTAACCATTTTTTTTTTCGTATGAAAAAGTGATTCACTCATAAAACTAATTACACATCTATTTAGTACGAATATCAAGCTGTTAGAAAAAATCTTTTTGTTTTTTTCTCGATGTACAAAATGGCTGACTACTAATACAGTCGACTCTGTATATAGTGAAATACAAAAATACAAGCCAAAATTTCACTATAGACAGGATTTAACTATATGCAGATAGTGGTTGGTAAGGTCAGGTAAAATAAATTACACACATTTATTTTATAAGAGATGTATTTATGTACATATTTACGTACATATTTACATACACATATGGATATACAGTAGTTACAAAGCTTTGTATTAAGATTTTTTACAAAATAATCTGTAATTTTTTTCTGTATATTTGCATTATAATATATCTCTCCATCAAACAAAGTTTCAAGCCTATTGAAGGCATTAAAAACTCGATCTGGTACATTATCTTTAAATTGTAACGCAGATCGCATAATATCTAATGCATTTCTAATTTGTTCAGTTGTTGGCTCTATTGCACACTCGTCTTCATTTTCGGCAACGTCATCATCTCCTACGACATTTTTGAGACTCTCAAGAATTTGTTGGTCTGTAGGATGCTCACTTGTTATAACACCGTCGTCAATATGAATGAATTCCTGTAATGAAAAATTCGCATCCACATTCCCAGAATTTTGCATGTAATCCCACTGTTTTCTCAACGAAGCCAAGTCAATTTCATCATCCTCTTCCCATTCATCTGACCTATCGTTTGTTTTAAATCCCGCCTTTGCAAAACAGTTCTCTATGGTTTTTTAGTGACATCACCACTCCAAACTCTCGTGATTTCATTTATGCAATCCCGTAATGTTATCAGTGTATTAAGTTGAGGATTATTTTCCATGCTGGCAAAAATTTTACGTATTATGCGTTTGCGGTAATGTACGAGGGCCATCCAGTAAATAAGTTTCCCTATTTTTTTCTGCGAACGAAACGTTGTAAAAATTAGTTAGTAGTGTAAGAAATGGTGTCTAGGATGCGTTGGAAGCGCGTAACCTTCCACATCACGCTATTCGTACGCGCAAGTCCGTAGCGCTTCAGTTGCCATGGAGCTACCACTGGTGAACATGTCCACGTGCGAACTCCGTTCTGTAATTCGTTTTTTCACGGTTGACTACCTGCCCCCAAGAACTACGGTTAACGCTGCGAGGTACATGACAATGCTCGCCCCCACGCAGCTCGAATGACCCAAACGTTGCTGAAAAACTTCAAATGGGAAATTTTCGCACATCCACCTTATTCTCCGGATCTTGCCCCAAGCGACTTCCATCTCTTTCCAGCACTCAAGTTGCACCTTGGAGGCAAGCACTTTGCGAATAATGACGAAGTGAAGGCGGAGGCGAACCACTGGCTACGAAGACAGGACACAGCTTGGTACAACAGTGGTATCAAAAAATTGCTACAATGGTACCAAAAATGTTTGGACAGAAATGGTGATTATGTAGAGAAGTAGTCTATGAGTTGTATAATGAAAATAAAATAACTGCATAATTGTAAATAATGTTGTTTATTGGTTAAAAAATAAGGAAACTTATTTACTGGATGGCCCTCGTACTTTAATGTTTTTATAGTGCCCTGGTCCATGGGTTGCAGTTTGGCTGTTGCATTAGGCGGAAAGAACATCAATTCAACATTTTTTAAGGTTTTCCCTATAGCAGGTGGGTGAACAGGACAATTATCGACAAACATAACAATCTTTCGTTTTTGAGCTTTCATCTCTTTGTCAATTGCTTTAATCCAATTTCCAAAAATTTCTCCGATCATCCATGCTTTATTATTGTGGGTATATTCAAGTCCTAGGGACTTTAAACCTATTAAACAACGTGGGTTCTTACTTTTTCCAATCAGCAAGAGTTTTAATTTCTCAGTTCCATCCATATTGGCACCAGCCAACAGTGTTACTCTTTCTTTACTGGTTTTAACTCCAAAGCACTTGTCGCCCTTAAATGCCAGAGTTTTGCTAGGAAGACACTTAAAAGACAAACCGGTTTCATCGCAGTTGAAAATGTCCTTTGGTTCAAATTTTTGTAAAATTTTGTTTAAAACATTTTCAATCCAAACATCACAGTCTCCTTGGTTGACACTCGAACTTTCACCCGAAATTGTTTTATATACTACTTGGTTCCGTGTTTTCCATGATTCGAGCTAGCCGTTGCTGGCTTGAAAATCAGGACAGTTGAGTTCTTTGGCGAATTGTAATGCCTTTTCTCTAATTAAGTTTCCACTGAAAGGCAAATTATTGGACCTAGCTGCTTCAAACCATCGAAGAATGGCTTCATTAACATCTTCGTAAGAACAAGTCCGCACACGCTTTCGGCTACTCAACACATCAATATTGCTAATTTTGGCCCGATTTTTTATAATTAGAGTAATAGTGCTTGGTGCAATACCGTATTTTGTAGCAATATCAACTTTTTAACACCTCGATCAACTTCTTCTAACACTTTTACTTTGTCAGCAAAACTTATACAATTACGCTTTGACATCTTGACGTTTTACAAACAACTAAATTTTCAATGATCTTTCCACACTGCTACTACTGCTCTTCTCGCTCAACTCCTACTGCCTATTAAATGTGCGTGGCAGTTGCGCACTCGTCATTCTGTCAGGTACAAAGAGATAAAGAGAAAGAATAAGCCCTAAAATTTAGAAACAAATCTCCTAATCGGTTTATGAAAATTTCATTATATAGAGGTTTTATTTTATTATAGAGGGGTAATTTTACATGCAATTTTATAATAATGTACTGGTTTTTATAAAAATTTCACTGTATAGAGTATTTCACTATATAGAGTTTCATTATATACAGAGTCGACTGTATTTTCTTTTGTTATCTTTTTTAAGGCGCTCTGCGGCGTGACATTTAGCGTCCACAATTTTTGACCTAGAGCAGAAAACAAAAATTCTCCTCAATCTACGTTAGAATACCTAGAGAAGTACGTACGGAATTTAAAAATATTGTTTTATTCAAAAGTTGTTGGAATTTGAACTTAAGAAATGAATTTTCAGTGAAAAATTTCGTATAGAACTGCTCATAAAATGAGAAGTTTTCGATTAATCCATACCAATACCATACACCCACTTTAGTTGAATAACCTTCGGTTATTTTATCATGTATACCCTCAACCATTTTCTTTTATGTAGTCGTCATTTCTTTACTTGCTTTATACATTCTCAGTTTCTTGTTTATTTTTGCCTTTTCTTCTGTCCTGCCTGGGCTTCTTCGTTTCTGTAAGCTTTTTCTTTTTGCTAGTTTCTTGTGGTAGATGATGTAGCAGATCTTTTAACCTCTTTCAGTGCTCCATCTTCGTAGTCCCACATATAATCTCGTGCATGGTTTGTTATTTTGTTGTAGCCCAGTTTTACACTTTTCCCCTTCCTTCCTCTCAGTATCAGTACCAGGTGCACAAGTATGAAACGCGGATTTTATTTCTAAAAAAAGACATGTTAAATTCGAAAGAATGATAAAAGTTGCTTTATTCAAAGTATGCTTCATCGTTTGTTATACATTTTTCCCATCCATACCACGCCAGTAAAAATCTTCCCCTATTTGCCGCGAACTATTCATCGAGTCATTTTTTCACATCTATGTACGAACCAAAACGCTGCTCAAGAAGTGCCTGATCCATCGATGCAAACAAATGGTAATTGGAAGGAGCCAAGTCTGGCGAGTAAGCTCGATGGGGCAGATTTTCGTGTCGCGAACCGGTTTGGCCGTATGTGATGGAACATTGTCACGAAGAAAAATTATTTTGTGTTGCCTCTTTCGATATTCTAGCCTTTTCTCAAGCAACGAAAAGTTCAAATCAGTCAATTATTGTTGGTAACGTTTAGTATTAACCGTTTCCCCAGGTTTAAACAGCCCATAATAAACCACGTCCCTCTGGTCCCACCAAACACACCAAAGCAATTCGGTCTTGCGGTCGATGTAGCTGATGTGCTTGGGTCTACCCATGATTTTTTTGTAAAATGTTACATGTGCTTTTGCGCTTTTCCACTTGCCTGTCGTTCAGCTCATGTGGCACCCATCCACCGGTCTTCTATATCTTCTCCATGTCTCATAGCCGATTGGAAACAGCTTGTTGACTAAGCCCATTTACTCGAACAGTTGTTTTTGTGTTTGCCAATCATCTTCGTCCAAAAATGCTTGGAATTCCACATCTTCCTATTTTTTGGCGGTGGTCACCGTTCCTTGTCTGCAACATCGAAGTCATCACCTTTGAAACGCCGAAACTATCGTTCGCACGTATCTTGTGATAGAGAATGTTCACCATAGGTATCTCGAAGTAATCGCTATGTTTGAGCAACAGTTTTCTTCAAATGAAAACAAGGAATTAATACTGTCCACGAAATGCTCTTTGTTAGGTATAAATCTTGACATATTGAGTACAACAACACAAGACTATACACACACTTTTCCAATTTATCACTCGTGCGAGTCTGAGACTTGTTGATGACACTACAAAATGGCGCAGTGTTAAATCTTTATAGCACAAACTGCATTGGTGCGCCGTTTGTTGTCTGAAATCGGCATTTCATACTTGTACACCTGGTATATTGAAAATTATACAATGTACAACGAAACTATTTCGACCTTCCATTATTCCTTTTCTTCATTCGTTGAAAATATTGCTGTAAGTTAATGATTTTTGCATATGAATGTTCGAAACGAGAGTATGCAGAGAAAAATAGGAAGGGAAGATCAAGAGCCAGATGGATTGACGGAATCAGGAAAGAATCAGAGAAAAACGGAATGCCATGGGAAGACATACGGAGACTAACACAGTACAGGAAACAATGGAGGCTGAGGTGCAATGTTCGACCCCTCCACTCGTACATCTAAAGGTAGAAAGACTCAGGACTAAGTAAGTTCCATATAAATGTATTATCAATGAATTTCACCATTCCAAGTTTTACACAAATATCGCTCTTTGTTTAGTTTAGGCGAACTAAATCGGAATCGGTGGCGTACCTTGTACAATTTCCTCTAATTCTTGCTAATTGCTTACCTATTCGTCCAAGAAGGACCACGCAACGACGGGAACGAAACAAGAATCCTCGAGCTTCCAATAATTAACGAAATAAAAGTCGACCGACCAGAAACAATAGTAGAATTCGATAGGAAGAACGGTACCACCGCGTTGGCAATCTTCGTCGCCATCGCCGCCACCATCATCATTATCGTCATTGTCATTATCGGCAGCAGCGTGGTAAAAGCAACAATAACGGCAGCAACGGCCGTGTACCGACCGTCATTATTATTACCATTACGATCATTGGAAGGCGGGAGCCTTCCGACCGGTGGTGTTCTCCGCGTGCGCTCGGCGAAAACCAAGGAGCATAACAAATGCGTCTTAATTATAAAGGAGGAATAGAATGCGCTTCCATCTTAATTATATTTCGAACGGAGCTTTCATTATTCCGCCGCGCGTTCGCGCGCTCCCCAGGACGGATCGCCATCGCGGAGATGAGTTTGACCTGTGTGTGTGTATGCGCACCAGCACCGAGAAAAACGAACGAATCTTCTCGGTTTAAAAAAATCAATTTTTTAGCGTGAGCGCGTTTAATTAAAATAAGGTACAGGTACGTGAATGTTATGTAGATGCGTGTAACATCACGACAAAACGAAGTTCATAGGTGTAAAGATAACCTGTTTGCATAGACTATGAAAAGGGTATTTTCATTTATCTTTGATTCTTTTCCGTCTTTCGTATTCTAAAATCAAGGAAATCGACATATGCAAACATTTCTACAGTTGAACCTAACTATAAAATTTGGAACGTGTAGTACCATTATTTCCTTTGTGTGGTTGAGAATGTATATTGTCGATGATAAATTGTCTTCACTTTCAGCTTCGCTCACAATTTTGATAACTTCAGTCGAGTCATTGTCATCATGTTCACTTCCGGTGACGATTATGGAGGTTATGCCATGGACTCACATACGTCAAAAAATATGACAAGTAAGGTTATGTGCTTATAGCTTTGTTCATTTCCGGGATTGCAACGCATTCATTTCCAGCTTTTGTCAAAATTTTAACAATTTGATTTAAGCCGTTGCGATTATATTTATTTCCGGTGAACAGTCCAATCTTGTTTTCGACTTCCCTATATCAATCGATCGTAATAAGTAAGATTATGCTTTCAAGGTTATGTCTCTTTCCGGTGATAAGTTGTCCTTGTTACCAAATTATTGTCAAAATTTTGATTTCCTTCTTCTTCAGTTTTTGTCAAAACTCTGACAACCTTAGTAGTTAGATCACTTCCGGTGACAAATTTCAGTTTTGTTATCGATTTACGTCAGAATTATGACAGATGGGGTTATGTTCATTACCGACTAATAAGTCGCCTTAGTTTCCAGTTCTTCTCGAAATTTTGACAACTTTACTTCTGTGGTTGCGATTATATTTCATTTCGGTGACAAATTCAATTCAATTCAATTGCAATTGATTTATATCAAAATTGCGACAAGTAAGGTTATGTGGTTATAATCATGCTCATTTCCGGTGGTAAACCGTCTTCATGTCCAGTTTTTGTCAATAGTTTGACAAGTTCAGTTAGGTGGTTATGTTCATGTTTATTTACTTTGACAAGTTTAAGTTCTGTTATCGGGTTATATCAAAATTGTGACAGCTAGCGTTATGTGATTATCCGAGTCGGTTAAAAAGGTGGATAACGTGTTTTCATTAAATAGTATAAATCGGACTGACGCTGTTACTCCTCGGAATTATATTATTCAATGATAAGTTAGCAATGACGATGACAACTTTGCATTGAATAATAAAATTCGGAGAAGTGACAGCGTCAGTCCGATTTACACCACTTGCCGTACACCACAAACTCAAGTGATTATGTTCACTCACGATGACTATCTTTCTGTCTAGTTCTCCTCAACATTCTGACGACTTCAGTTCCGTGACCGCGATTATATTTCCGTCCGATGACAAATTCAAGTTTTGTCATCGACTTGTATATGTCACAATTCTAATAAATAAAACTATGTGGTTACGGTTACGTTCATTTCCCCTGATAAACCGCCTCCATTCCAATTTTTGTCAAAATTTTGACAGCTTCACATAAGTGGTTGGAAATATATTTACTTCCGGTGACAAATTTCAGTTTCCTTGTCAACTGATGTCAAAATTCTAACCGGTAAAGGTTATGTTGTTATGGTTATATTCATTTCCGCTGATAAATTGTCTGTATTTCCAGTTTTTGTCAAAAGCTTGACAGCTTTACTAAGATTGTTGTGGTTATATTTACTTCCGGCGACAAACAACCTTTCCTATCGATTTATATCAAAATTGTGCCAGGTATAGTTACGTGGTTACGGTTGTGGTCATTTCATAAATTGTCTCTATGTCCAATTCTTGTCAAAAAGTTTATCGACTTCAGATAGAAGGCTGCGCTGATGTTTATTGCCTTTGACAGATTTAAGTGTTGTTATGAGGTTATGTCAAAATTGTGATAGCTAAGGTTATGTGATTATGGTAATGATCACTTCCACTGATTTTGTCTTTCTTTCTAATTCTTCTCAACATTCTAACAACTTCAGTTCCGTGATTGCGATTGTATTTCCCGCCAATGGCAAATTTAAATTTTGTAATCGATTTATGCATGTCAAAATTCTAACAAATAAAGCTATGTGGTTACGGTTATGTTCATTTCTGCTAATTAGCTATCTTCATTCCAATTTTTATCAACATTTTGATTACAATTATATTTAGTTCCGGTGACAAATTTAAGCTTTCCTGTAGCCTGATGTCAAAGTTGATACCGGCAAGGTTATGTTGTTATGGTTGTGTTCATTTCCGGTGATAAATTGGCTTTGTTTCCATTTTTTATCAAAAGCTTAACAACTTCGCTAAAATGATATATTTACTTCCGGTAGCAAACTTAAGCTTTGCTATCGATTTATATATATTGTTATCGTTATGCTCATTTCCGATAATATTCATTTTGTTATATTCAGTTTTAGTCAAAAGTTTACCAACTGCAGTTAGGTGGCTACGCTTATGTTTACTTTCTTTGGCAAATTTAAGTTTTGTTATCAGATTATGTCAAAATTGTGACAGCTAAAGGTATGTGGTTATGTTCATGTCCACTTCTTTCTAGTTCTTCTCAAGGTGATTTCGATTACATTTTTTTACAATGACAAAGTAAAGCTTTGCTATTGACTTATGTCAAGATTGTGACAGATGAGGTTATGTGGTTATGGTTATCTTAAGCTTCCGGTGATAAATTGTCTTTATTTCCACTTTTTTAAAAGAGATTGACAACTTTAGTGCGGTGGTTGTGATTATATTTTCTTCCAGTGACAAAGTAAAGTTTTCTTATTGACTTACGTCAAAATTGTGACAAATAAGGTTATGTGGTTATGGTTATGTTCACTCCCGGTGACAAAGTTTTCTTGTTTCCAGTTTCTATCAAGAGCTTAACAACTTCACTACGATGATTGCAATTATATTTACTTCCGGTGACAAATCTAAGTTTTGTTATCTATTTACGTCTAGATTGTGGTCGGCAAAGCAACATGGTTATTAGTATGTTCGTTTCCGGCGTTAAACTGCTTTCATTTCCAATTTTTGCCAAATTTTCGCAGTTTCGCATAGTTAGCTGAGATTATATTTATTCCCGGTGACATGTTACTAATTTTGTTATACATTTATTTCGAGATTACGACAGATAAGGCAACCTGGTTATTGGTATTTTCGGTAATTAACTGCTTTTGTTCCATTTTTATCAAAGTCATGACTTAGCACAGATGGTTGCGATTATATTCACTTCCGGTGACAAATTTAAGTTTTGTTACCGATTTATGTCAAAATTTTGACAGAAGAGGTCACGTCATTTTGGTTATGTTCGTTTCCGGTAATAAACTGCCTTCATTTCCGGTAATAAACCGCTTTCGTTTCCAGTTTCTGTCAAAATTTTGGCAAGTTCATATAGTCGAGTGGGCCTATATATATTTCCGATGATAATTTTGTTGTTATCGATTTATGTCAAGATTGTAACAGGTATAGCAACCTGGTTACCGCCATGTTCATTTCCGGTAAAATATAAATTACCTTCGTTTCAAGTGCTTCTTAAATTTTGACAACTTTGGGTAAGTGGTTGCAATTATATTTACTTCCAGTGACAAAATTATCGATTTATGTCAACATTTTCAATTTTTGTCAAAATTTTGACAACTTCACATAGATGGTTGAGATTATGTTTAAATTTTATTATCGACTTATATAAAAATGATGACCGGTAAGGTTATGTAGTTATGGTTATGTTCATTTCCGGTAAATGCCCGCATTTCTAGTTTCGGTGAAATCTTTCACAACTTCAGTTAATTGGGTGTTATTATATTTATTTCTGGTGATGATTCAAGTTCTGTCATTGACTTCTGTATGTTAACCACATTCTAATAAATAAGGCTCTGTGGTTACGGTTATGTTCGTTTCCGCTAACAAACTGCTCTTATTTCCAGCCTTGGTGGATTTATTCACAACTTCAGGTAGATAGATGTAGTTATATGTACTTTTAGTAACAAATTCAACGTTTGTTTATTCGAAAATAGAAATAGCTATAAACACATAACGTTACTTGTCAAAATTTTATCATAAATGTATGTCATTTATGATAAAATTTTGACAAGTAACGTTATGTGTTTATCGCTATTTCTATTTTCGACGATAAAGTGCCTTAATTTCGTATTTTAGGTCAAAATATTGACAAATTCGGTTAGGTAGTTCCGATTATATATATTTCCGGTGGCAAATTTTAGTTGTTTTATCGAGTTATAGCAAAATTTTAACAGATAGGGTTATGGCGTGATGGCTATACTCATTTCCGGTAATGAATTACCTTCATTTCCATTTTTTTGGCAAAGTTCTAACGATTTCTGTGTGATTGTTGCGATTATATGTAACTTCGGTAACAAATTTTGTTATCGACTTATCGACGTATGTCAAAATTTTAACAACTAAGGTTATGTGTAGTTATGTTTATTTCCACCGATACATTACCTTCATTCTAGCTTCTGCCAAAATTTTCGCAACTTGTGTTAGATGGTTGATTATTATAATGTATTATATGAAATGTTATGTTTACTTCCAAGGAGAAATTCAATCTTGCTATCGATTTATGTCAAAATTATGACAGGTAAGGTTATGTTGTTATGGTGATGTTTCTTTCCGGTGATAAATTTCCTTCGTTTCCAGTTATTATCAAAATTTTTACAACTTTAAATTGAGTGGTTGCGATTATATTTACTTCCAGTGACATGGTTACATTTTGTTATCGACTTACATATGTCAAAATTGTACCAAAAGAGGTTATGTCATTATAATTGTGTTCATTTCCGGTGATAAACTGCCTTCATTTTCAAGTCTTGTCAACATTTTGACAACTTCGCATGGGAGGTTGGGTTTATATTTACTTCCGGTGACAAATTTATGTGTTATTATCGACTTTTGTCCAAATTATTAGCGGTTAAGTAATGTAATTATCGTTATGGTCATTTCAACTTGTGGTAGGTGGTTGTTTATTATGATATATTATATTATATATTGTATTATATTTACTTCTAATGACAAATTCAATCTTGTTATCGACTTGTATTAAACTTTGACAGGTAAGGTTATGTTTACATTCATTTCCATGTGGAGAATTGCCTTCATTTCCAGTTCTTGTCAAGATCTTGACAACTTAACAACTTTAGGTGGGTTTTAAATTTCTTTATCAACAAAATTCTGTGAAAAAAATGATTCTAATTTTCCTTCCAATTTTTATCAAATTTTTATACAGGATGACTCTTAATGAAGGGCGCAACATTAGGTTTACATTGCATTGCATGAAAAATTTATTACAGTAACATCTTAGAAAAGCACCTAAGCTTTAGATATCATGGGGGGTCAGAAATAAACATAACAGAACAACTTCTTCCGGTTCCGTCCGACTTTCCTTTTTCTGTATGGATTATTGTGACGTTTCAAATTTTTTCTTCTGTTTTTCCTCATTCCTCTCATAAAATATTCTTATATTCGATTTGAACATGGGACACAGCAAAAACTGTTTCTCCTCTCCTATGATTTCTTCAATTGACGTAGTATTTTATTTATTTCGCTTCATTTTGTGATTCAGGTCATTTTTCTGAAATATACTACCCAAGATTCCATTTTATTTCGAATTTCGGAAAGCAGTCCCGATCATCTCATCGTATTATCACATACATTTTAAGGAAGCAATTCGATTAATCAGAACCATCTCAACTCCATCCGTCACACCCACTTCGAAGACGTCCGACGACCTACCGTCAAACCGTCAAGCATCTATAATTTACCGAAGACATCTAAACAAATAGACGACCGAAACGTACACGTACACATACTCCGCGATCAAATTCGATTTTAATTAAGCCCGAAAACAACTCACGATTCATTTCGGAAACATGCACGCGGTTCGCCGGAGAAAACGCGCTCGCCCCAGATTCATCAGGCCGCGCGGGTCCGAGTTGCAGCGCTCAATAAATCTTCGTCGTTCAACATGTAGCAGGTTACGCATGCATTTACACCTGCTTTCTAAACAGAACGGCTTGTGGCGCCGCATGGACGTAATTATCGGCGCGACGAAAAAACAGGTTGTGTATTGTAAGGATTACCTATAAACTGCTCGTGGGATTTAGAGTTGGTATTGGGTGGTTGGTAGACGGATTTGTTCGAAGATGTTTAAATGTATTAAAATTCAAGTTTATAATTGTCTCAGGGAGAGCATTGTGGAGCCTGATACCTTGGTTGTTGTAACTGCTTGTGTAATACTTGAACGAGCATACCGTGCACTCAACTTATCTTTATTTCTAGTATCGAATTCCACGGAAGACGAAGATCTTATTCAGTTTTTGGGAAATAATCCATTTGATACAGCGGTAAATGCTCGAACCACAACGCGATTTCCAGGATATGTGTGCACTTCAAGAAATAGAATTGGAAAAAGCTCAGAATTAAGGAATCGAGCGGCTGTTAACAAGCTATTTCTTTACGACTGGAATAAGCAACAAAGAATTGGCTTTGCGTTGGAATTTCTATCCAATAACTGAAATTTTTGTGAAAACGGAATTTTCTCGGACGAAAAAGCATTACAGTCTTCTAATAATGGTCGCATCCGTGTATATAGACCACCAAATTCTCGAGTTGATGAAACTTATACGCAAAAATCTTGTAAGTTCGGTAGATTTACAACTGTATGGCGGAGGCAGTGTCTTGGAATGTCGAGGGAAGATTTAATTCTCACACACATTTTAACAAATGTGTTCTTACCTTCTGTGGAAATTGTGTTTCCCAATCGAAACTTCATATTTCAACAGGATAATTCTCCAGTGCATACGTCATAGTCAATGGTTTGAGGAAAACAACATAACACGTTTACCATGGTGTTCGAGAAGACCAGACCTTAATCCCGTAGAAAATGTGTGGGGATTTGTCGTTAAAAGAATGAACCATAGTAATTTCAAGCCTAAGAACGTCGACGATTTAAAAGATAAAATAAATGAAATTCCCTTCCCTTATATCTTCCGTGCCCAGGCGTTTGCAAAAGATGCTAGATAATAATGGCGCCATTAAAAAACTATTATTACTATTACTATTAACTAAAAACTAGATTAATTTATTGTTGACAAGATTTTTGCTTCAAATAAATGCATTTAACAGAATTTTGTTGCCCTCGTGGGTACATTATTTTTGAGATTAGATAGGATATGATCGACGTGAACATGACAAACGGCTGCTTTATACAGCTGAAACAAACGGTCAAAATAACCTATAAGACTTGTCCCGATTTTTATTACCACAATACCACATTTACCAATCGTCACATGTTCAGAAAAACATTTATACATATTAAGAACAGAACGGGCTCTAATATGGAGCCTTGCGGAATGCCTAGTCGCATTGCCAATTTATTTAAGTTTAGGTATTAGTATGCTGTGGTTCACAGAATCCAAAGCTCTATTAACATCGCAGTTTCTCTATTCTCTATTAGCTGAAAGGGTACCGGTTCTCGTAGTAGCCTACCACCACTCTCTTCGATGGGTGACCGAACTGAAGAATCCATCCGAAAAGTTAGCTCGTCCGACAGTCGACCTACAAGAATTAGATTTCACCGTTAAATACCGAGATGAAGGTGTGAACAACTCGACAGCTTCGCTGTCAAAGGCGCCCTCACCGAATACCTTCCTCGCCGAAGTGGACCCCATTTTCGATGGTACGCCTCGCTCGTAGTGCCAGAGGAAACTTCAGGATGTCACCTACTGATCCCTTCGAATACTAAATATAAATTTTGGCAGATCGCCGAATAAAAGTGCGTGAAATTGCGGAAGCCGCGGGCATCTCCTACGAAGGAATAGTTTGTATTTTACGTAATGAATTAGGTTTAGAAAAGCTTTCTGCTAAGACGGGTGCCGCGTTTGCTCAATTTGGAGCGAAAACGCACTCGACCTCGTAGCTCAGACGATTGTTTGGAAGTGTTTACGAGGAATCCAATGGATTTCAAGAGGCGATTCGTGACCATGGATGCGACCAGGATCCATCACTACACACCGGAAACAAAAATGCAATCAAAACAGTGGAATAGTGGAAGGCAAAGGTTCGCCCGGCTGGAAAGGTGATGGCATCGTTCTTTTTTTTTTGGGACGTAAAAAGAGTTTTGCAAATTGATCATCCTGGAAAAGGCACAATCTATTACTGGCCAATATTACACGACCCAGCAATTCGGAAAAAACGCTCGGGAATGATTAAGAAAAAAATGTTATTTCACCACGAAAATGTGCCCGCTCATTCAAGTGCAATCGTGCAGCAGAAATTGATAAAATTGAAGTTCGAAATCTTTTCGCATGCGGCGTATTCGTCTGATTTGGCTCAAGTTGATAGTTGTCATTTATTGGTGATTTGGTGGAACACCATAGTTGCTCATTGCAAAATAAAAGTACCTATTAATCGGAGCGTTCCATTACACCTATTCCCGAAACTCAAAACATTTCTGGATGAAAAGAGATTTTGGACGAACGAAGAACTATGGGAGGCTATAAGCGATTGTTTTTGTGAACCTCGAAGAAAGTCACTTCCGGTAGGGAATCTAGAAACTAGAGAAAAGTTGGATCAAGTGTGTTGAGCTTCGAGGGGATTAGATTGAAAAATAACATATAACTTAAATCCGTATTATTTCGTTTTCGTTGTCTTTCCGAAAACTTTTGAATCTACCCTCATATACCGATAGAGCTTAACATCATCAGCCGGATTTAACAGCTGCACTTATTCCTCCTTTCAACACGTTCACCGCTCGAATTAAATTAGTTTGAATTAAAATTTCAACAACCGTCCCACATCGTTTTATTTTATTTATCTCTCTTTCGTCGTTTCGTTTCGTTTTCTATTATTCTTGTTGTTTTCACTTTTCTTCCGCTTTTTGTTTTGAATCCCTTTCGCGTCGCCACCTTTCCTCGGCTTCGAAACGACACTTTTTATTCCGAATTGTCTCCTCGATCTTCCGGAAATGAATTTCGCGCGGGACAGGAGATTAAAGAGGAAGCGAACCGACCCCGTCCGCTTCCTCTTCCTCCGACACCGAACGAATGCGGTGAACGCCCCCACACGGATGCAAAAGTACCAAAACCTGAATACGCGATGGAGCCGTTCGAAATGTTGGAGCTGGTACGGATTGAAAAAAGTTAGAAATCTGGATACAGTGAAGGTACGTTTACTACCTTTGAATGTATTCCGTTTTGGATGCGTCGGAACTAATTCTTGCAGCACTTGGCGAAGGATGGTCCAAAAATACAAAGGTAGATTGACAATAAAAACAAAATAATACGGCTTCAAGTTATATTTTATTTTTCAATATAATCCACTCGAAGCTCAACACATTTGGTCTAACGATTCTCTAGCTTCTGGGTTCCCTCCCGGAAATGACTTCCTTCGTAGTTCCCAAAATAATCGGTTCTTTATCGCTTCTTCATTCGACCAAAATCTCTTTCCACCCAGAAATGCTTCGAGCTTCTGGAACAGGTGGAAGTCTGATGCGGCCAAATCAGGCGAATACGGTGGATGCGGATGAATTTCGAACTTCAATTCTTTCAATTTCTGCCAAACCGCACTTTTTTCTTAACAGTTTGCAGGAGTTTCTCCCCGAATTACTGCTTTCATTTTGTCCAAAAGTATTGTATAATATTGACCGGTCACAGTTTTGTCTTTTCCAAGACAACAATTTAGCCAAATTCCTTTTGTATCACAAAAGGCGATGCACCTTTCCAGGCGAATGAATGGTCTTTGCCTTCTTCGGAACCGATTCATCGCGTGCAATCTACTGTTTCGATTGCATCGCTTCTTAAAATCTGCGGGATTCCTCGTAAACACTTCTAAACAAACGGCTGAAGTTCGAGCTCAAATGCGTTTTTGCTCCGAATTGAGCAGATGCGGCACCCGTCTTGCAGAAAACTTTTCTAAACCCAATTCTTTGTGTAAAATACAGGTTGGTTGAGAACTTTTGAAAGCGATGCCTATTAACCAGTAGAGGAATTAAAATTTATACGCCATTTTAATATTTCATCTTCCATTTGACCACACACAAAAGCTCATTTCGATCTGTGTCAATTCATTCCTTGTTTACAAACCGTTTGAAGTTGACGTGCCAGTGTATTCTGCTAGAATGTGTGATGATAAAATTCTTTGTTTTGGAAGGGTTATCAGCAACAGAAATTCGTACAAGAACGGTGAAAGTGTTAAGGGAATCTGCTCCTTCATTTCCAACTATGCATCGATGGGTTTTAGAGTTTAAACGTGGTCGTACAAGCGTTCAAGGTGATCCACCTAGTGGACGCCCAAAAAGTGCAACAACACCAAAAATCATTGAGCAAGTTTATGATATTGTTTGTAAAGATACAAGTTTGACTATGCGTGCAATTGCTGACACCATAGGCATCTCGGATGAACGAGTACTCCATATTTTACACGAAGAATTACATATGAAAAAGCTATTCGAAAAATTAGTGCCGCATTCGTTAACAATTCAACAAAAACTGAATCTAAAACAAATTTCTCAGCGTAATTTGGTGGGTTTTAAGCAGAATAAAATCGAATTTGTGCGTTCTTTTATAACTATGGATGAGACTTGGATCTACCATCATGATCCTAAACTGACACAAGAACGTTTACAGTGGACTGAAGCTGGTTGTTTAGCTTCAAAACAAGGCAAGGCAGAACGATCGGCAAAAAGGTTATGGCATCAGTTTTCTGGGATGCAAAAGGGGTTTTGTTGATTGATTATCTTCAAAGAGGTAAAACAATTAACTTTGAATATCAGTTTTGGATCAGTTGGATAAAAAAGTTCGTGAAAAAAGACCCGGTTTACGGAAGAAAACAATCATTTCTCATCAAGACAGTGCACGTGTTCACACAAGTGTTTTGACGATGGCCAAGTTGAATGAATTAAAGTAAATTGCTTGAACACCCACCGTATTCACCAGATTTGGCTTCCTCCGACCGTTACCTCTTCAGAAATTTGAAGCGTGGAAAGCGTTTCTCGTCGAATGAAGAAGCTATTGCAGCCGTGGAGCAGTATTTTGCAGAGCTTCCGGAAAATCATTACAGAGTTGCTATAAAATTATTGGAGGATCATTGGAATAAGTGTATTGAAGTTGAGGGAGATTATATTGAATAAAAAACTAATTACATTAAAAAGTGCACATTCTTTAATTTTTGCTTTCAAAACTTTTCAACCAACCTGTACGAATTACTCGTTCGTAAGAGATGCCACGGCTTCCTCAATTTCACGCAGTTTTATTCGGCGATCTGCCAAAATTTATGTCTAATATTTGAAGGGATTAGTGGTGACATCCTGAAGTTTCCTCTGGTACTACGAGCAAGACGTATCATCGAAGATGGTGTCCACTTCAGGACGTCATTGACAATGAATCTGTCGAATTGTTTATATACCTACTCTGGTATTTAAAGGTGAAATCTAATTCTTGTGGGTCGATTACCGAACGAGCTAACCTTCCGGATGGATTCCTCAGTTCGCTCAGCCATAGAGGACACTGGTGATAGGTTGCTATGAGGAACCGGTACCCCTCCAGCTAATAACGAGAGCTAATACGATAATGACTTCTCGTTCCCTACACGACGGCCAAGCATTCCTTCTCCGTGATGGAGTACTTGGTTTCAGCTGAGCTGAGCCAACGGCCGGTGTAGGTAACGACTCCGTCGACGTCATCCACGATTTGCGCGAAGACGACACGTAATACCTTCTTGTATGTAATTGTGTGAATGAAATTGAAGTGTTGGTATGGATTTTTTCCACAATTTCTGGCGTGGTAGCTATTTTCGGACGTTCTGATCGTATTCGTCACTTGCATACGTGACGGCTACGCTTGAATTCCGAAACCAAGAAACTTACTGTGGAAAATGAAGGTGATGGATCCCCAAGAACGGCGTCTAACTTTGATCTGATTTACGTTGCGGTTTTCCCCTTCCAAATAGAAAAATTTGATGACCACTCAAACTTCGTTTTTATCCATAGTTGAAGACACAAAAATGACTTAATTACTAACCAAACTAATAGACTGATCGATTGAACTTTTGTATATGCCAATAATCGGTGAGGGAAATTACGCTTTGTCAATTATAGACCGCATCTGCAGACTAATTAGTTCCTCACGGATTATTAGCATATATAAGTGATGCTTACTTGGGACGGTTTTGCACAGTTCTTGATAGCTGCCCATTAATGTACCTAATATAATCAGATTGTTATATGAGGAGTCATCCAGATTTCATTTCACTAAGATTTTGGCTCTCGAAGTTTACTAGTTTAGTATTTTTACTGATGTATATATTGATTTAAATACAACTATCATTTTTTCCTGCTAACCTCTCTGTTTTGTATAAATGTATTTAGTGTGGTATTATTAATTCTTTTATTTATGTCGTTATCAATATTTTCATGACTGTATTTTTACAGCCAGGTACTTAAATGAACTTACTTGTTCGATTCTTTCCTCCTCAATATTTAGGTTTACTAGCTTACCTCCACTTCTAGCTAGGATGATTCTTGTTTTATTTTTACTTAGCTTCATATTTCTTTTTATTAGTTGTTCGTTCCGTATGTTTAATTTGTTTTGTAAATCTCTTTTGCTCTTTGCCTTAGCTTTCGAAAGCATTGTTCTTGTTTCTTCAATAATATCATCCACGATAATCATAGATCGTGTGACTCTTAGAACTCCACCTTGCCGGAAAGCTTTGTTCGCCACGAACTCATTAGATTTCTTATTTTCTGTGTTTAGGTAATTTTTGTTGTTAAGACTTCTTGCTCCTCCTCCTCATTGACAAATTCAAGGTATTGCACACTAGCGTGGAATCTTGTCAAAAACCTTCTCGGAGATTAAGAAATGCCATATATGTACATACATTACGGTTTTGATATGAAGGAGTTGCCAACACAACGACATAAAGTATTTGGAAAAACAGTAATCCCCTAGCAGCGATTCCGTAAACTTGTCAATCCACCCTCGTACTTCTTTTCATCGACCGATTATTTATAATTATCTCTGGTCAAAGCTCAACCAAAACAAAAATCCGGACTTTATCGGAAGAGAGATTTGTAAGTTGTTTGTTGAACGTTTGTGTTTCCCGGTATTCCGATAGAAACCAATAAGTTATTTCAATGCTCTCGAGTACATTTCCACGAAACGTTCGCCAACTTTCAAATATGCCCGCGTGCTATTTGACCGAATTATTCTGTGACCTTCGTCCGATACCCGACGTTCTAACTCGTTCGAAATGGGAACCCGTAAAAATTTAACGGCCTCGTCGGAGCAAAACGAGGCGTAAATGTAAAATTTTAACGATTAATAAACATAAGCTGAGGTAACAGCTCGAACCGCAAAAATTCCATACGCCCTCTTGCAGTTTGTGGATTTTCATCTACGACGGCGCCTATATCCTTTAAGAATCAATGAAGAACGTTAACGACTATACTATTGTGTAGAATTTGCGTGGCGATGTTCTCATAATATCAGTCGTAACCCAAAGCTTCCCTACTAGAAGTCCAGGTAGTAGCTTGTTTTGTAGATCCAATTCAGAATTATCACTTTCCAAACATTCCCGAGAATAAAATAATAATAACTCCTAGGATTAGGTGATCATTGCAAAGAAGTAGTTTTCTTTAGAAGTTATCATTAGTACAATCTACGCATTATGTCTATAACCATCTGGTAGAAATTTCATAATTCACTTGTATCTCAATCAAACAGCCAAAGTGATGATAAATGACACTGAATTATCCGAAGAAATTGAGTACAAGGGGTGATGTGTGTAATCGGCTGTTAAAGAGCACATCTTTACTCTGAAGAAATAATCCAGGGAACGTTAGAAAACCTGAGAATCGGGATGAAAGTAAACGGAACGCCTGTGAATAACATCAGCTATGTAGATGATACAATATTAGTTGCTAGAACAATCGAGCTTTTACGGAGATAGAAGAATTGGATGCAGTAAGGAAAGCGAACCTTCGTCGAATGTCCAAGAAATTAAGTTTATGACTACAAGAAAAACACAACAACAACCGGAAGCCTTGCCGATGCGAAAAGAACAGATAAAGAAAGGCAACAGATTTAAGCCTCCATGGTCACGTGGGGTCTATCAGACACCACTTTTCACTTTAAGCGCAAATTTTAATCATTTTCAAATTTTAATTAGACATATTAAAAACTGACATGATTACGATTTTTTAATAAAGAATTTTAATTTTCTTTAATGATTTTTTTCATCATCTTGTTATTTGTTTTCTTGCAAATAAACCACTCGTCTTTAGTCTAAAATGTTTATAGTATGTTCCAGAATTTTTACATCAATATCGGATTGATAGTTCTTTTACAATTGCTTATTGAAATGGTTGGGGTCCAATGGACTCCGGTATGACCATCTAGATGCTATATTGAAGTGTGACCATGAAGGGCTAAGTATCTGGGAACAGTAGTAGACGAAAATAATGAATATACGGGAGAAATAAAATCAAGAATTAATATTTAAAAAGAATGAAAAAGATCTCATGTAAGAAGGATCTTAGTCTACAACTTAAAATACGAATGTTCAGATGTTACGTGTTTTCGGTCTTGCCCTATGGAATAGAAGCCTGGACATCCAATAAAGATATTAGCAACCGGATAGAAGCATCTGAAATGTGGGCATATAGAATAATCTTAAGAATAAGCTGGCTGAACATAATAACGAATGAGGGGTACTTAGGAGATTGAAGAAAGAGAATAGGTTGTTAAGTAGTGTAAAATTACGAAAATTACAGTACTTTTGACATGTAATGAGAAGGGACAAATATACATTACTGCAGATAATAATGCAGGGAAAGATACAAGGTAAGCGTACCCAAGGAAGACAGTGGTATCGATTTAGTTATGTAAAATTATTTGGAGCAGCGGCTTCAAACGTTAGAATAGCCAATCTGCTTAGAAGAGGCGGCACTTGAAGAAGAAGAAGAAGTTTCAATATTCAAAGGTTCTGAATACAAAATCAGACTACATATTTCAAGTGGTACAGGTGCTAGAGCCGTTCTAAAATATTTGGCACCCGTAGCCCACTAACAGCGGGTGCACCAGTGAAGTTCTACAGAAATCAAACTGATTTGGATGCAAGCATCTCAAGAGACGCAAAATTTCCATTCCAAGAGACGCAAGGTTGCTATCCCTAAAAACTGACTCTCCGGTGTTAACTCCTTGCACTATTTTCACGAGTCTGACTCGTGATGAAAATTTTAGGCCAAACTTGAATATCACGAGTCAGGCTCGTTCTTCAATTTCACGGCAAACGTGGATATCACGAGTCAGGCTCGTAATCGACGTTTCGGGCCGTGCTCGTGGTCTTAATCTCGGGCCACCAGGAACGCCTGAATGAGGTCTTATCTCTTCTTTCCTTTTCTTGAATGATTGGGTATTTTATCTTGTATCTTGTTGTTTTTTGAATTTTACAAGAGCACCACCGCGTGAAGTCAACACGAGCACGCCTATCTCGCACTCATTGTCAGTCGTAAGAATGGTCGTAAGATGTGTTCAAAGTTCCGACACTCAGTCTTCGCCGCTTCGACTCTTTTCGGGACCACTCAGGCGCCCGAGTTTGGCACGGCTGATTGTGAATTTCGGCGTAGTGCAAGGGGTTAAGGGCCATTTAGCCCTCCGGTTAAGGTGATCCTAACAGTAGCCGCTTCAGGTGAGCCCCCAGATTTCTATGCTGTTTTTGGGCCACTCCACGATATTACTTCTGTTTTGTCTCCATCGTTGAGTACATGTCTTTCAAATGGTCTGTCTGTCTCCTCCGCGGCCGGGAAAATTTCACGGTCCATAAGTCTCTTAATTCTTCGAATAGCAGCCTTTACATGCCACTTCTTGAGCTAGAGAGACGAACCCCACAGGATCCGGGGAATATGTTCTCCTTGTAGGGGCCGATGGGGCCTTCTCCTTTCATACACGTCGTCAGAATCAGAGGGTGACCCCTACCATAAAAAGTACCTTCTAAGCCCGCCTCACCAAAAACCAGGACGAGGGACGATCTGGGTCCATCTACAAGAGATAACTCACCACTGAATTGTTCGAATTTCTCACCCTCTCAAGCGTTGCTTTAGCGATTTCCTTCGCATATTCCAAAGGAGAGTTGGAGAGCGATGGTAAAGTCTGGATGAAGTTATTTGTTTCAGGCACAAAGCGGCCACCATTGCTACAGCCCGTAAGATCTGGTTTTGAGCCGTGGTCGATTTGTTAATGTCGCTCTCTCCACAGCTGTGGATTACGTTAACGCACTCTTGCGGTCTAAATTTATGGTTTAACATAGTCCATTTATATAAAAGTCCTTTCGAAACGTTTATCTTGACTTTTACGAAATACTGCTAATTATTGACGGAATTATAAAGAAATGCTGTAAATGTTATTAACAACACCAAATTACCGAAAGATTACTTTTAATCTTATCCCCCTTTAGTTCTTCAGAGTTCAAGTTCATGTACATATTCCGGCTTTGTAAAGATTTATGGCAAATTTAAGCTTCTCTTAAACGTCACTTTTGAGTTTGAGATAACGTGCGAGTAGAAAAGTACTTGTTTATTTTCAAATCCTTTGACAGTGGTAATTTCCCACCACTTTTCCTTCAATGTCTCTTTTATAATGTAGACATTCTTCGAGAAGTTTCGTCATATGTTTGCAAATTCCTTCCTTCACATCATCCTTCACATTACCCTTCTGCCGGCTAGAGCGTCGGATTTGAAATAGCGCTCGCCTTTGTCCATTGTTTCCATTCTTTTTTGTTAATACTGGTGTTCAATATTTAACATGCTTACATTCAATCGTGAAATTAAAACTTCCACTACTTAAACTTCATTTCTTATTTGATGAACGTCTAGCTAATCGAAACTCACGATTTAGTTCTATTTGTTACTTTGTTTTGTATGTTTAATCCCCTTCCTTCCAGGCCAAACATCTCGAAGCATAGTCACCCTCGGGGAGAGGAATATATATGCCCAATTTTTTGTGAAATTGCCCCACCTGTTTGACGCACCATCACGTCTCAATCTGGTTCTTGTACGCGACGAGGTAGAAAAGTTAAAATCTTCCTTAAGAGCTTGTGGCGCCCGTATCAAAATTTCGTACCGTCAGCCAAAGTTTTTAACCTCTTTCCTCGTGAAAGTAAAAGCTTTTCCATCTATAGCCCCACGTGGCAGCTAGCCATATTGTTCCTGCGTATCAACAGATCTCTACGAGGCAATCTGACAGTCACTTGCTTCCTGGAACCGTCGTGTTTCTGTCTTGAAATCATCTTCAAGAGTCTTACGAGTCCCTTTTCGCGTGTTTTAGGAATTTTTCATTTGTGGAAGGTGCGGTATGAGAGGAAGCACGTGGCAACCAAATTCGATGTATGTTAGAATAGGGTAGAAGTACATCTTGTAAAGCAGGAACTTCGTTTTCGATCAGATTGATCACGGAATAATAGCAAAGAAAAGAGCCGAAATGATAGACAATGTACGATGATACAGAGACAGAGATGTGGATACGATCACCAGTTAGGACTTCGTCTAAACCTTAAGATACAGTACAGGTCTTATGGTAACTGATTGCAAGGTTGCCAAGTCATCTCATCATTTTTTCCGGTTTGTATATATATACAGTAGAGCATCTATTATCCGAACTTTCCATGATCGGAATAGGCGTCATGAAAAAAAAAATCATATGAAATGTCGGTTTTCGCCGAGCACTTTAGCAGTCACAATACTTGTACAGAGTATTTCCTGAGAGCGGTGGTTATTATTCTACATTTATGTACGAATATGGTTGCGTATGTAAAGAACATAGGAAAGAAGGAGAAGTGAACAGTAAAATAGACACAAAATACTGATAGGTAAAATATGGATACAATAAAAAGAAGACAGAAAGAAAAATGGAAGCATACCCTAGATGCGAAGAAGGTGTCGTCCTTTATGAAGGCATCAAAAGGGAAGTAAGCAAATAAATAAATAAGTGAACAGCCAAAGAAGACCGTGGCTGCATCAAAATGGCGAATACAACTACGAAGCAAAGTGAAATGTCACACCTAAGAATTATAACCAAATAACTGTGGAGAAAATGTCCAATTCATAGCAAAGGCGAAACTATAAACAGACGTAGTCAAGAAGGGCCATGGCTTCGTTACAAATTCTTTTCCATTTTTGTTTATCCCAATCTCGCTCAACTCCATCTCCACCGCCTGCAGTCACTTAATTCGCGGTCTTCCTCCTTTCCTTCTCTCCGATACTTCCCTAGCAACACCTGCTGCGCTCCCTCTCCTCCTCTCCATACCCGCCACATACTCCAGCCATCTCATCCTCTGAGTTCTCGCCATAACAGTTACGAATGGTTCTTCATATAGTTCCATTAGTTCTTTGGTTGTCTTCCTTTTCCTCCAGAGCCCCTCTACTTTCTTTCCACCAGCTTCCCACCGCAGATTTATCTTTTTGGTTCATTTCGAAAGTTGGAATATTAATAAAACTTGCATTCGATACAATATGCAACATTGTAACCGGACATGCGGATGGCATTATCTATAGATTTTAGTGACAATAAGGGACCTAAAATCCCCATTCAATCCCATACTGCATCTAAAGGTTGAGACGGACTGTAGTAAAACTAAACTAGTAAAATTAACCCACGAAAACGATCGATTTTGAAGGAGGACATCGACAAAGCCCTTACTTATCTTCACGATTTATGTCCATAGTTAAAATTTTGTGTTAGGAATGGCGACGATGATAATTGAATAAATAATATACGTAAGTACCTACACGCAGATATTTGATGGGAACAGTCGTCGACGGCAGCGGTAACCGCTCGGGGTCAAAGGTCGAATACGAACAAGGATAACACAACTACCGCACATATTTTATTGGACAGTGACGTATGAACATTGTGGATGGGCGTATATTTCTTGCTCGTGCGTATAGTAAGAGGCAATCGTATTGCACACAATCGTTAAAATCGAAATACTTGTAAATTGCTTCTTTGAAAGAAAAAGGAAAATTGGGAATTTACGGGTTTTGTCGGAGTACAGGGGGAATTCTTTACTGTTACTTGCTTTTGAGTAAGTAGCATCATCATTGCTTGTCTCGATAGGGCTGGATACCTTTCACCTTAGTTTCAATATTAGAACGGTACTATCTGCAAGTAAATTTACAGGATAGACCTGGATCAGGCACGGAGAAAATCGGACTAATTGCGCTGGTAAATCATGTTTTTGTTTCTTGTGTATTTTTCGATACTGGTTTTGAATCCATCGTCAGAAATCGTCCATCAGGGACCAGTTTTCCGCAATTGTATTTCCCATTGTTGCGAGTTAGCCTTTGCTCATCGACCATGGTCGATGAGCAAAGAATGGCTCGGTATGAAAGACATACCAGGCACCTTCCCAGAGACTTGAAAGTCATTGCCCTTGAATTTGGTCTTCGACTAAGATATGCCGAATTTTGCTGTTTCTTGTGCGAGTTGGACAGCTGGAATAGACATAACCATTATGTAAGAAAACAACGGCCACCAAGAGAACTGCTCGTTCCAGGAATAAAAAATTTCTTCAGTAAGCCCCTGGTGGATACTCAGAAAGTCTACCTGCTACCTCTACACATTAAACTCGGATTGATAAGAAATCTTGTTAAAGGAATGGATAGAAATGGCGACGATTTTAGTTTTCTAAAAAAACTAATTTGCACGAGTTCGTGATGCAAGAATCAAGGAAGGCATAGTCATTGACCCTCAAATTCGATATATAATGACCGATCTTGAGTTCGACGCCAACACCAAGACCAAGAAATATTACCATGAGAGTCATTCAAGGAAGTAGTCCAGCACTTTCTTGAAAATAACAGGAGGAACAAAAATAAGGACCTTTGGGAAGAATTACTTCAAAAATATATAACTACTATATATAAGTCGTTGAGGTAGTTGACTCCATGCTGGTTTTCTTTTATGCGAATCATTCTGACGCAGTTAAAAATGTAAGAAACTAATTAATCTGTTAAAAAGCGATAAGAGAATTTCCATTATTTCCATTACAGGTTGTTGTCCAATTTGATTTAACATCTTCTATCGCCATAAGAAAGGCACAAACCCCTTTCCAAAAGAAGCAGTTACAAAATGATTCACTGCATATCAAGTGTCATATGAAAACTATACCTGAGAAAATAGTAAAAATAACTTTTAGAAACAAGAGGTTCGCCACTTACTGAATCTATGGCAATTGTAAAGAGTGTTTGGCAAGCACCTGAAATGGTTCTGTGGCAGCAAATCCTTAAAAACAATAAAAGGCGGTAACGGAGAAGAATGAAGGCTACAAGCATCTTTTCAATAGCTCAAAGATTTTTTCTGGCGGCCATGTACAGTCACGGACTTTGGTTATGTCCGGTCTTGTGAAGTACAGCCTGTGCTCCTGTTATTGCATCGGTTTTAGCGTCAAGCCGGGTGTATGTGCGAAATTTGCTTGACGCTAAAACCGATACAATAATAGGACCACAGGCTGTACTTCAAAAGACCGGACATAACCAAAGTCCGTGATGGTACCTGACCACCAAACGGACGTATGGGACACAATATTCTACTTTGTCACCATCACATCGTGGACGTGGAAAATGTTTATTCCAAATATATACAAGTGTCTTAACCGAGAATAGGAAAAGTTTCACACCAGAAAATTTTGAAAAAATACTTAATTCTCAATGTAAATAAAATAACTTAAACGGCTTGAAGTATATTTTTGCAAATCTCCTCGAATAAATCCTACTGTTTGTATAACTATAAATCTTTTGGTTGGTATATCACTGAAGGTACATTTTCTTCATTTCTATTTCGATTTTTCTCCAGGAAAACCTGGGTGACGTCAGCGACGAGAACGGTGAGCTATTCTACCAGGACATATCCATCATAGAATTGTGTTATTAACCCTTAACAACACGTGTAGCAATACGAAAATTTGAGGTAAAACTATTTTGCTTGCGGTCACTGTGACTGACATTAGGTGTTTAATGAATTTTAGTGCCGTTATGATTTTATGTATTTTTATAGAGTTATAATGTCTTCACATGATCAAAACATCGCCAGATGGTTGCAAGAGCTGGCCTCGAAGTCGGAGGGCTTTTTATATGTTGATACAAAACTGCCAAGAAGTTTGCTCAATTGGTAGTTACGCTTGCATAAACGAAATGTTAGTGGCTTTTCGTGGAAAGTGCAGGTTCAAAATGTTTATGCCAAGGAAGCCTCACAAATATGGTCTTAACATTATGTGTATTACTGACATCAGAACTGGGTACCTTTGGGAAGCCTACCTATGGTTGGGAAAAGACTCTGACGACCAAGGCTTACCTGTTCAGTATCATAAACTTGGCAAACCGACGCAGGCTGTTTTGAGATTGATAGCTGAGATTGAAGGCACCAATAGAAATATAACAACCGATAATTGGTTCAGTTCAGTTGACCTTATGAACGTTTTGAAGAAAAGACAGCTGACACTTGTGGGTACCATTAAGAAGAATAAACGAAAAATTCCTCCTAACTTTCTTCCTAACCGTAATCGAAAAATTGGTTCGTCCATTTTTGGATTCACGTCTGATGTAACATTGGCATCGTTTGTGCCAAAGCCGAACAAATCCGTCCTTGTTCTGTCCAGCATGCATCATACGTCAAGCATTGATCCTAATACTAAAAAACCAGAAGTAGTGATGTTTTATAACAGTACAAAAGGTGGAGTAGACATGTTGGACCAAAACTGTGCCATTTACTCCACTTCTTGGGGAACGCAGAGATGGCCAATGGCGATCTTCTATAGAGTGCTAGATGTTTCTGCTGTAAATTCATATATCATAGGCAAGATGAATCAAACACAGGAAAAGGTGTCTCGATTAAATTTTATGAAGAAATTAGCTGAAGGCCTCATAAAACCACACTGACAACGGCGCGCCAAACCAGACTAGATTGCACAGAGAGCTTCAGGGCGCAATTCGGCTTGGGTTGAAAATGGATCAAGTGCCCAGTACATCGTCCACCGACAGCGTAGAAAAAATTGAGAAACGTAAAACCTGTTCATTATGTGATCCAAATAAGAAACGCAAAACATTCCACATGCGTTTTGAGAGCAAAAATCCAATTTGTGTTGAATATTCACAAAAAATGTGTATATCATGTCGCCAAAAATTATGCCAATTATTGCCAAGTTGCAATTTTTGTTTTAAATGCGATTTAATCGTGCCATAAATAATTTAATATTGAAGTCTATGTTTTTAAGTTATAAAAAAATTAAAAATAATAGGTTAAAGAATTAAATCCTATTCAGATCTCACTTTAAAAAAGTATTTACGTTTTCTTAAAAAATTCGTATACTAATAAATAAAATATTTTATAAAGATATAAAACTAGTGTTAAGTTAATTTTTTCTTATCCTAAGTTAAATAAAAGGTACAAAAAGGATAAGTGGTGGGGTTTCTTTTGTGTTATGTTGTTATTTTATACTTAAAGGACTAAAATTAAGTAAGGAGTCACTATGACCGACCTTAGGTGGTAGTGTGACTGAGAAATACGTTAGGTGGCTAACGGTTAAAGCATGTTGGGGTCAACCATGCTGGCCGATTAGTCTTGAAGATTAAAAAATATAAATATTCCTGCTACGAAATACAGAAGAAGATCATGGATAAAATACCATTTTAACTACCATCGATTGAAATGCAAGTAGGAATAAAACCAAGGAGCTTAAGTCCATTGATATTTATTATAGTAATGGACAGAATCCTGCAAAATACGAGGAAACGCACCGAAACTGGGAAGACACTGATAGGATATAACAGACTGGAACCTGTAGCTGTGGATGCATTACTGTACGCCGATGATCTGGCACTAATAGCTGACAGTTATGTGAAAATGAAAAAACTAACAAAAATATGGAGAGAAGAAATAGAAAAGATGAAGATGGAAATAAACGTAGAAAAAAGAAAACTAATGGTGATAAATAATAAAGAGCCAGCCAGTAATCTAATAATTAAAATAAACGATAAACAAGAAGAAATTGTCGACGCATACGAATATTTAGGTACGATTATATCTAAGGATGGAAAAATTGATCTAGACATAGCAAAAAGAGGACGGAAAGCCACAAACATATACTACGCTCTGAATAAAACCATCTTTGGAAAAAAGAAATAGAACCCAAGATCAAACAGATAGTATACAATGCAGTAGTAGCCCCCACAATAATGTACGCAAGTGAGTTCTGGACAATACAGCAAAATCACGAAAGCAAAATAACAGCTATGGAAATGAAATTTTTGAGAAAGATCGTGGGGAAAACAAAAATGGACAGAATAGAAAACGAACAGATAAGGAATATGATAAATCAAGAAGATATACTAAAAAGAATTGAAAAATGTCAACTGAATTCGTACGGCCACATAATTAGAATGGAACAAAAGAGTTTAACAAAAGAAAATAATAGAAGCCAAAAATAACAGAAGAAGAAAAAAGTGAAGACCAAGGAAAAAATGGATTGATAGAGTAAACGGATTAGAACGAAAGCGGGGAAGACCATAGAAGAAATGAGGAAAATGAGTAAAGACCGGACACGATGGAAAGAATGGATTAAATCGTCGTAAGATCCAGAAATAATCCGAGGATTGACGAGAAGAAGAAGAAGAAGAACTACCATCGATATAAGACTTTAAGCTATTTTAAGTTGAAAACAAATGCGAAAGATATACGCTTTCCAGAATTTTAACCGCGTGTTACTCAGAAATTATCTTTATGATTAGAGCTTATTGAAGAGGTGGTACCGGACAAGGGCGCATGTTGGTGAACGCAGCGTATTGGAGTCAGTTGATTGAAGAATAGATGACACACAAATTTGGAAAACAGATTCAGAATCAGTCCGGAAAACACTATAAGAGTGGTTCTATTTGATATCAAAGAAACGCGCAAAAAGTGAACCTAAGGTCACAGTTTTGTGGAGGAACAGCAGATAATGTTTGCTACAATGAATTTTCCTATATTTGGTTATCACCAGAAGATTGATATGATTGTAACCTCCGAGAATGATGTTAAAGAAGTTTAAATCCTATGTAAAAATGTCTTTTTTCAGCTTAGGAAGAGTTAACAATTTTATCATCGCTGCGTCCGATTTTTCGTAGTTAGTTTCAACAAACACACATTAAAAAACGAGTATATTGCTTTATTATCACCATTAACTTATCAAGAAATAACAGTCGAAACGAAGATATGGAAATGAGTTCGCAAAGGTCCGAAGCCCTTGGAAGCATGGTAATAAGAAAACGAATGAAAGGAGTCGTGCATAGATCGTCGAGATTGATGGAGTGGGCCCGCGGAGCATTAAAAATGGAATAACATGCTTTTTGTCGGCCTGGATCGGCTATACTTCGCACTCCCGCGGAGATGTTGATAGATTGATTTGTTTTTCGTTTTATATACCTTGTGCGTGTGAATGTGACTGACCGACTGCGTATTATGTATGTATCGTACGTGCGTATATACGGAATGAAAGTAAGCCTTAACAAATGCAAATCTTTTAACGTAGATCCATTATTGTATATTATGTAGATTATTAGAATAGTGTAGTATATCAAAATTCGCAATTAATGTTGGGGTTATGGTCTTCAATTGATATTCGGTTTATTTTGGGGTTGTATTTACACCTTCTCGACACCACGCCCATCACCTTTTGAGCATTGTATTACCCTACGGGTGTTAGCTTCTTATTGTAACTCCGGCCAGAGACGTTTAATGGGAGAAACAAATGTAACTAGAAATAAAATTATTAATTATTATAAAAAGGATCGGTTAATAGATAGAAAACAATTGTTAACATTCAGTTACATACATACAACACTTTTACATTACAAGAACTCATAAAAAATTACTGGAAATAACCAAGGATACATCGACATTCAATACAGGTTTCTATAACATACGATATGCCTGGATAAACTGGAGTTAAGGAGAATTAAAGTTCTCATTTCGTGGACAACGGAGAAATTATGTAGTGTAGTCCTGGTTTCCAAAAATAAATAAAAAGTTTGTTTGGGTTAACGACGAAGAAAATTGAGAAGATAGGTAAGTCAATAAATAAGTCAATAAATATATTTGGAACGGAAGGAAGAAAAAATTTAATAGGAGGAAGAATCCATAGAAAATAGAGCCACACCGGAAAAGAAGTAAAGAGAGTGGAGAATCCATAGAAAATAGAGCTGCATCGAGAAAAGAAGTTAAGAGAGGAGAGATAGGAAGAACCATCATCGAATAAAAGGAATTACACTCACACATACACAACACTAGGTAATTATCTTTATTTTATGTTCAATATTTCCCAAAATTTATAAATTTTATATGATAGATCTCTACCACTAATAGGTCAATAAAACAAGGCTGGTTTAAAAAACGTTTGTAAACGTTCTGATAATATAACTATCGTTCAAAGCAGCCTTGTTTTATTGACCTATTAGTGGTAGAGATCTATCATATAAGATAAGTATAAAAAGGTCACGAAATATATATATACAGGGTGATCATTTGAAAACTTCCCACCTTGAAGAACTCTTTAATTAATAAAATTATCAAAAATCACTAAAACAGGTCAATGTTATTTTGAAGGGGGACATTTAATAACCTATTCCAATCATTTGGGAAACGTTCACCCTCCCCTTCAGCTACCCCCATCCCAAAATTTTAAATGGCACTACCCCATATGTGATACATCATTTTAAAGGGTATAAAATTCTCAATATTTTAAAGCAAAGAAAATTAAAATCGGCCGAGCCGTTCATGAATTAGAGACAAAAATGTATTAAACCGGAAAATTAACTGACAAACGTTGACGATATCGATAACAATCACCTATTTATGAACACAACAGTTGCAAATAATTAACTACAACAATGCAAAATAAACTTTCATTAATTAACAAGAGTTTACAAATTACCTAAAACTAAAACTCAAAAACGTAAACAATTAAATTTATCGTAATAGATGCTCGAATTGCGCTACATTGGTTGCTAGGCAATGATAAAGCCTATGTTCAAACTCTCTTCTAACATTTTCGAAAACTCGCCGCGGAATCAATCGACATTCGGATGTTATTCGTTGTTTCAGTTCGTCGATGTTGGCTGGGGAGTTTTATAGACGACTGATTTAAGGTGGCCCCAAAGGAAAAAATCGAGGGGGAAAGGTCAGGAGATCTTGCTGGCCACTCTACTGCTCCTCTTCTTCCAATCCACCTCTCTGGAAACTTGTTATTCAACCAGTTTCGAACTGGTACCACAAAATGTGGTGGGGCACCATCTTGCTGAAAATAAACTTGATTTTCATCCAAAATTAAGTTTCCTTCGTCGTCTACTTGATTTTCTATTGCTTCCGTAATCAAGGGATCTATGACATTTTCCAACATATTGAGATAAATAGTACCATTTAAATTTTCATTAATAAATAACGGACCAATGACCGAGTCCCCCAGTATACCAGCCCACACATTAATGTTTTGTGGCCACTGAGTATGCGTTTCTCTAAATAGATTCGGGTTTTCATCATTCCAATAACGACAATTATGACGATTAACATAGCCATTCAAAAAAAAGTACATTCGTCACTGAAGCAAATATTTTGAATTAGATTTGGAGTGGTATTTATCATCACAGTCATTTGTTCACAAAACTGAAGTCGTCTATCGAAATCATCTTCATTTAGAGCTTGGTGATTTTGAAGTTTGTATGGATGCCATTTATGAAGTTTTAAAACTTTCTGAACAGACCCATACGAAAAACCAGTTATGTTGCACACTTGCCGAATTGAGCTCGTATGATTTGCAGCAAATTGTCCTAATATTTCTATTTGAGAGTCCTCATTCACAATTCGAGGTTGTGTCCTTTTTCTATTTGCTACTGATCCAGTTTCTTTAAATTTTCCTACCAAATCTAAAACGTATCGATGGGATACATGGTTATTTGGATGTCTTGCATTAAATTCCTTGGCTGTTCGTCGAGCACACTGACTTTCAGCTCCATAAATGAAAATTATTTCAATTCTCTCTTCTAAAGTGTATGTCATTTTAGTGACACAATTAGCACAAACGCTACCCCAAAATCTGAAGCGGCGATATTTAATTACTGAATTCTACAACAATTGACACTTTGAACTTGTACGATGCACGTTCTTTTGTTTCAAAGCAAAACGTAGGTAGATGGCTTGATCAACCACTCAAAATGGGCATTATCAAGACACGTAATCTGACACGTAATTAGATAGATTAAATAATCAGGTAGATTAAATAAGTGTTGTGTTCATAAATAGGTGATTGTTATCGATATCGTCAACGTTTGTCAGTTAATTTTCCGGTTTAATACATTTTTGTCTCTAATTCATGAACGGCTCGGCTGATTTTAATTTTCTTTGCTTTAAAATATTGAGAATTTTATACCCTTTAAAATGATGTATCACATATGGGGTAGTGCCATTTAAAATTTTGGGATGGGGGTAGCTGAAAGGGAGGGTGAACGTTTCCCAACTGATTGGAATAGGTTATTAAATGTCCCCCTTCAAAATAACATTGACCTGTTTTAGTGATTTTTGATAATTTTATTAATTAAAGAGTTCTTCAAGGTGGAAAGTTTTCAAATGATCACCCTGTATATATATATGTATATATATATATATATAATTTATAAATATAATTTGTTATAATTTATGCTTTTCACATTATTAATTAAGAGCTAGACCGGTGCAATTTTGTTTAAGAAATTAACTAAATTCTCAATACAATATCCTCCTTCACAGCATCCCTTCAGCTTTTCCTGGGTCCTCTTCTACCTCCGGTACCACGTCGGAATCTACTGGGTTATCTTCCTCATCGTATCCGTCGATTTCCCTCTCATGATGTGGATCACCCGCTGCAGCCGTTGTACCTTGATGCATCTTATAATATTGTCTCCTTCGAGCTTCGTTATGTCCCTTCAGGCCCATTTTCCTTCCCATGTGACATTTGGCTACGATACTACTCTCATTATTTTTCTTCCCACTATCCTTAGGTCTTTTTGCTCTTTTTGGTTGATGGTTCCTGTTTCTATTACGTACATGATGATCGACTTGATGAGGATTGTATATATCTTTATTTTGATCTTCTTGCTTAACATTTTGCTGTTCAGTAGTGGTCTGTCTTTTCTATATGCTTCTCTTCGCAATTCTCTCACTCGTTCCCCGCTCCATTTTTATGTATAGCGACTCGCGGATAGTTAAACGAGGTAACTTTCTCAAATTTGTACCAGGTTAGAATATTACTCCCGTCGTTTCCAACGTCACTTTTAGAAAGGGGTTGTAACAATCAAAATGTTTCTCCGCGAGCCCTACAACAAAGAGAATATTTTTGCAAGTTCCACGTCAAAGCTCAAACTAAACAACCTGATCGCTAGAATTACATACCCTAAACTCTTTATTCGTTTGCCGGGACAATAAAACGTCAAAATAGTTACCCCCTTTTATCCATTCAATTTAAATAATAGGACCTCTTTAAAAGTTTCAGACTTCCTTATATAGTCGTGCGTTTTTAAGCCGGAGCCGGTAATTTTCTAAGTATCCACGTACCGTTATTAAACGTTGAAGGCCCGACGCGTCAACGACATCCCCTAACACGACGCGTCGTTCGTATTGTTTCGTCCCTTAATCTCCACCGGTCGAACACGGTTCTAAAGAGATTATTGCCCTTATCCTGGAGTAACGAAAAGTATCCTAGAATGAATGGTGTAATAATAAGGGATTTAGATAAAACTGGAAGTTCCTTAATGTTGTTTCTGTAAAAGTTGAAATGTTTCCTATTCTACGGTAGAAGTACGGTAGTTATTGTATAAGTAAGGATTTCGGTTTGATGTATTTACAATCTAGTTGTAAATATGACTAGTGTGTCGAATTTTTATTTTAAACTCCCCAAAATCTATTTCCTTATTAAATTGTTATTTAGTTGTATATTTCAAATCATGAAAATCTTCCTTTATCTTAGTTTTGGAACAATATCCGCTAGTAACCGGAAACGAATTGTTAAATTGTAAAGGTACTATCGTAGTATAAGACCACACGCTTCGTTGATATGTCGGTAAAACTTAGAACTCGGGGAAATCGTTCGTTGCAAAACTTCTTGTATGGTAAAAATGTCAATAACAATGTTGATGATGTTAAATCGTACTTATTGTTAGTTAGTTTTCTCGTTGATAAGACGCAAGGGATTCTATGAAAGGGAAATCGTGGTGTTGCCGCCTAGAGAATGGCGAAAAATCACAAATAACAATTACCGAATTTTATTATTTCGTTTCGTACGAGAAGAAAAGTTTTTGCTTTCGTTAATAAATTCTGCAAATCGCTATTGTTAAGTGAATAAGATAACTCTTGGAGACAGAAATACATAAATACAAGATTGGAAAGTGAAGATGTTACATATAAGACAACCGCAGAGAAATAGCGTAAAGTTTGAAACTGTAACGATAGAGGAAGAAATTCTTCGCGTAGTAGGTACCGAAATCAAAAAACCATGAAAAAGTTACTGGTGTGGTAATACCAAACCAAAGAAAAATAATAATAATAAATAGTAGCAAAACGATTGAGTGAAGTCGAGAAAACGATAAAAGTAATAGATATAAATTAACCAACATTTAGGAGATGAAGTGGGAAGTGGTAGAGGGCGAATCCACAGATACAAGAAAGATAATACTGGAAACAATGGGAAATCGTTACAAAAATAAAAAAATAAGAAACGTTCATCGAGAAGGTCGATATTATAATGATAATCTACAAATACCAACACAATTTTCTGCAGGAATAGATAAGGATTACTTTTGGTTGATGCACAAACTGAAAAGATTGGCACATACTTTCAGAAATCATTAAATAAAGAGAAGGAACGGAAACAACGGGCGGTGAAACTTAGAAGACTGTATCTACCCAGGAAGAATGAAAGAAGAAGGAATGCTTAAGAGTTTAATACGGTTATAAAAATCATAGACGACGAAGAGACGATCCAATTTTCATAGAAATATTGAAGGGTTCAGAAGAGCACAATAAAAGGTAAAAAGAACTGAGGAAACAACCAACGCTTTGAAAATGAAAATTATGGCGGACGAATCTACAGATACAAGCGGAGGACTCGGTTAGAAAGACAATACTGAAACCAATGGGAGATCGCCGCAAAAATAAAGGAATAAGAAACGTTCATCAAGAAGGTCGATGAAGGATATAATCTACAAATTCCAACACAATTTTCTGCAGGAATAGAAAAGGATAGCGTTCGGTTGATGCAACAAACTTAAAAGATGAGCACAGTACTTTCAAAAATTGTTAAACAAAGCGGAGGAACGGAAACGACAGGCTGTAAAGCTTGAAAGACTTTATTTACCAAGATGAAAGAAAGAGAAAGAAATGCTTAAGGGTTTAATAAGACTAAACAAATCATAGACGTGGAGGGGACGATGAAATTTCCATAGAAATATTAAAGAGTTGAGAAGAGCCTAATAAAAGATAGAAACAATCCGGAGGAATCAACCGACACTTTGAAAATGAAGGCAGAAATTATGGAGGACGAATCTACAGATACAAGCAGAGGATCCATTTATAAAGACAATACTGGAAACAATGGGAAATCGCTCCAAAAATAAAGAACTAAGAAACGTTCAAAAAGGAGCTGGGCGCAATTGCAACAGCTTGACAAGGGGCAGTAGTCTTGAAGGATCAAGCTAGTGTTAGGCCAAATTAAATATCTCAACGTTCACGGTGTTTTTGTGGGATGTACTAAATATACTGAATAACATAGAAATTGCAACACCAAGAAGGAGTAGGATGTTTTTGTTGAAGTTGGGTAGATTTGTTGGGCTACCATTAAATAATAATTGATTAACTTTCGAGATCAAGTGATAATGTAATAACGTCACATTTGACAGTTATTATTAATTTTTGCTAACTTTTTTGATCTGTATTTATCGTTCGATTTGTTGTTTTTTTTTCATTGTTAATTAACATTATTTCGATTGTTATTCAGTTTTTTACGTGATTTGTTTGTTTGCTCATGCCTAGAGTACGGCAACGAGTCAATTACCATCAATTAAGCGAATTCGATAGAGGTCGGATTATCGGTTTGCGCTAAACTGGTTCTTCATTTGGGGAGATTGCTAACCGTGTAAATCGAAACCGGTCTACTGTAATGCGAGTGTGTCGTGCATGGTTTGAAGATGGTCAGGAACGTCGTAAAAGGGGAACCGGTGCTTCAAGGAAAACGAATGAGCGTCAAGATCGTCGCTTAAGACAACTATCATTTAGAGATCGATTTTCCACGACTCGGGCAATTAGTGACCAATGGTTTGGTGAAGAACGACGCCATCTAACCCTTAGAACAGTTTATCGCCGAATCCGAAGTTTTGGGTTAAGATCATATCGTCCGCAACTTGTGCTTCCTTTGACTGCTGAACATTGTCAGCATCTCATTGGAATATTGAATGGCGTGGTGTTGTCTTTAGTGACGAATCTAGATTTTGTTGAGACATGCACGACGGTCGTAGGAGAGTGAGAAGAAGACGGGGTGAACGACGGAATCTTCAATTTACAGTTGAGAGACACGTACACCGCGCCGGCCGTGGGTGTTATGATTTGGGGTGCGATTACTTACGGTAGCAGGTCTTCCTCGGTGTTCATTCCAGACAATATGACGATGTATTGCGGAGGTGGTTGACGTACATCTTCTGCCATACGTAACGATTTCCTTGAACTTCTTTGAACAGGCCCAGATTAATCTTTTGCCCTGGCCTCCAAGATCTCCAGATCTTTCACCCATTGAACTTGTTTGGGACGTAATGGCTTGAAGATCCATTATTCCAGCAGGATAATGCACACCTTGATGTAGCAAGGATTTCCTTGAACTTCTTTGAACAGGCCCAGATTAATCTTTTGCCCTGGCCTCCAAGATCTCCAGATCCAGATCACCCATTGAACGTGTTTGGGACATAATGGGTAGAGGGTTGCAAAATTTGCAGCGCCCTCCTTTGACTCTGGAGGCCTTGAGGGGTGAGGTGCAACTTGCATGGGACGCAATATCCTAAGACGAAATAAACCACCTTATTCAATCAATGCCACGACGTGTGAATGTATGTATAAATCAGAGAGACCGCTCCACACATTAAATTTTGTTTAACTAATAAAGATTTTCCTCCCAAACTTTGATCATTTATTACTATAACATAGGTGAATATTCCAACCAAATTTCATTCAGGAATTCCAACCCCTTCTTGGTGTTGCAATTTCTATTTCGCTCAGTATATTTATGATATTATGGGATTCCAACTCACCGGTTTGGAATGGCTGATTTAAAATTCGCTTTTTCACAATTTTGATGCGATAATACCGAATAATGCTCAGTTTTTCGTTCTCATGCAAGTTGAATGCGTTTAATTTTCCTCCGATTCGACTTCTTTTTTAATTCGTCAACCAGCTACGCCACATCGCTCCGCCGTCTAGCAAATTCGAGGAGGAGATTACGTTTACGCGAACGGATCAGTTCAATCACCATTTCGCCATTGAAGGTAATTTTAACAAGATTTCGAACCCACCGGGCGTAGTACGTACAACGTACACAGTATCTTATCGAAAAGGTTAGTACGCGCCGGTGCCAGTCGAACGATCCTAATCGGCTTGACATCGATGCCTTCACCTCCGTCCTTCGTCTACACACAAATTACCACCGCGTGTGGGAGAGAGAGAGGAGCGTTAATCCTCCGTTCTTAGTACGAGGATCCGTTCCCGTAAAGCCGTTGGAATATTAAATCCGACGGTGACCCAAAGCCGATTTTCTTTTTCGGTCTTTTGTTGGCGTAAAACCACGGAGAGGCAAAGACTCGAGAAACGATCCGACCTCGTCGGAGGTGATTCCCGCCTTTCTATAGGTAGTAGGTAGTTGGCATTCTCTTTCTTAGGGATATCTTGCGGTTTGGTCGGCGGCGGCTACGGCGGTAAGGGCTATCGGTAAACGGTAGCCGCGGTTAGAACAACATCGGATTGTGTTTACTTTGTAATCCGTAAGATGCCGAAGAAAGTTAAAGTTAAACCAGGCGAAAGGGACTGAAATAATATTTATGTTGACTTCGCCAGGGCGACACGGGGCGATTGAGGTAATTGAATTTCGAAACTTCTGACGGGTTCGTCGGAAAACGTCATGTCGTTGGGGATCATTTTCTTTCTCTCTTTTCTTTTATTTTTCTTTATTTGTTTCGGGGGATTCGTTTAACCAATTGCTTACTAATCGATAGCTTTATATGGCAGTAATATTCAAAATATTTCATTGCAACGAACCTGTTATTAACCCTCCATTACATGAATTACTTTTTGTTAGATTTAACGGGGAAAAAATACTACCTATACTCGACTCGCCAAACAGATGCAGCAGCAAATTATGGCAACCTTGCAATGCAAATGTCCGACTCACACAGCATAAATCACATGTAAACATATCAAAATAACAACCTCATTTTGTATTTGACATAAATAAAAATTGCAAAATAAGTACTAAAATAATTTTCTTATTTCTTCAAGTATGTTTTGTTGAATTAAATTATGAATCTCCAATATATAGAATTATATATAGTAAATAAAAAATACACAATGGTTTTAAGAAGATCTATGTAATATATAAATACAAAATAAGGAAACAAATAATTAATTTTTTTTTTTTTGGTACTTATTTATATAAGAAACAGTATCCTAAAAAATTAACTCACTGTACAAATAGGTATAATCAAAAATAATAAATTTTATACATATTACAAAAATTTAATACAGTAAAGGAATTAATTATGACACACTAAAACGTTCTTAACATGTATCTTCTTCGCTATTAGATGATGTACCATCATCATTAATTGTAATGATTAACGGCTCTATGTGTATATCTATGAGATTGTCAAGTTCCCACATTTCCATCTCTGTTTGAATAACATGTTTAATAGCATTTTGCCAATTTTCAACAGAAATATTGTCAATACCTCGTTGAAATAATTCTTTCACGTCTGCCAATTTAAATGTGGTGTTATGTCTCGCAACATACCCCTTCACTTGTGCCCATATTAGTTCAATTGGGTTTAATTCACAGTGATAAGGGGGAGTCTAAGTACCTTTCTATTAGTGTTTCCTATTAATTCATTAACAGCATATTTCGGAGGGCCAGATAAATGTTCTTTAATTAAAGCTAACAATTCTGCTTTTACCATGTTTTCTTCATATGCAATACTATTTTCCCTCATCCAGTTTTGCATTTCTAATTTGCGACTATTAGTTGTAGGTGGCTTATTCAATTTACGACTATGGTACGGAGCATTGTCAAAAATTATAACGCAATTTTCTTTTAAATTGGGGAGAATACATCACATCCACTCTTCAAACCTTTCTGCGTTCATGTCTTCATGATAATCTCCTGTTCTCTTTGATTCAAAGAGGAGTAAACCATTTTCTACAAATCCTTCATCCGAGCCAATGTGTGCAATTATAAATCTTTTGCCTTTGCCTGAAGGATTTTTAAGACCTGTACTTAAATCTTCTATAAATGCTTGTCTTGCAGTGATAACAGACATATCTGTCCATACTTTATTTACAGTATGTCCAGGATTTACCCAAGTTTCATCCAAGTAATATATCGGGCTACCATTTTCACGATATTTCTTAATTTCACGAAGGTATTTCCGTCTCCAGGTAATAATGTCATCTTTTTCTTTTAAAATACTATTTCGAGCTCGCTTATTATAACTACAAACATAATTATCTTATGATTAGTATATAGAATTTAAAGTAATAAATATTTGTACCGAAAGTTTAGTTCCTTTAATAATGATCTGAGAGTCGTAATTTTGAAATTAGGAATGTCATCTCTTTCATTTATCACTGTGAGAACTTTTGAACTGTTGGAGGTTCATTTTTAAAAAAGAAGGAATGTACAATTCTTCGTATAGCATTTTTCATTTCATCATCCACCATATCTAAAACGGCCCTTTTTCTATATTTTTTGGTGGTTGTAATTCATGATTAGTGTTATATTCTTTCACAATATTGTAAACACTGCGTTCACTAATTCCTGCAAAAGATACTATAATAGTTACTTTGATTTGGTTATCGTTTTTGGAAAGATACCTGCTGCTTTGGCTGTCATTTCAACACTAACAATTTTAGAAGTGCTAGGCTCTTCTTGAAATGTTTTAAATATATTCAAAACCTTCTGTTTATCTTCTACCGTAAAATGTTTTGAAACTCTCTTCTTAGGAGGTGAGTTTTCCATAATGTAAGTATATACGATAATATAGCAAGAAATAATGTATAACCTACAAAACAATAATGTATTATTGGTGCACTAGAACGATCGATAAATAGTCTTCAGAAACACTGGCTTATGAAATATAATAGATAATGGATCATTTACAAAGAAAGCTAATAAAATCTAATATTCCAAATGCAATATGGACTCGATTTTTATTCTATTGTAAGCGGCCACCCTGATCGACCAATTACAAACGTTATTGGTTATGTGACCTATTAAACATACATTGTTGCCATAATTTACTACTGCATTTGTTCGGCGAGTCGAGTATAGGGTCGGTGATTTCCAAACAACTAACATACTGGAAGGCTTCATTTTATTTTTCATCTGTGGGAATGGGATACGGGACTTTGAACGAGTTTTGCTGTTCACACGAACATTTGTACCTATTGCTTACGGCGGTGCTTTTTGTTAGGGCGATCTTTGGATTTCATTTGCACGTCTGAAAAATTGATTTGAGGTAAGAAGCAAAGTTACAAAATGCGGTTCTGGACGGAATTGTTTCACCTTGGACTTCGTTTCTGAAGCCGTTTAGATTGTTTGTGAGTTACTCGCGTTTCTGCTTCAAATTGTTGAGAGGCATAGCGATGTCTCTTTCGGTCTTGCGGAGTTGGATTCGTGAACTCTAAAAATTGATTTTGGGGTTAAGGTTTTTTAGTTAGAAAAGGATTTGAGATTCTGGTTTGGAAATTTGACAGATTCAAGAGATACGAGATTCTAGATTCAAACGACAGTACATTTAAGAGATTTCAGGTCCAGATTCCAGAGATTCAACTATTGAAGGATCCGAGATTCGAAACGTTCCAAATTCCACTTTGGCGAAATTTTGGGAATTCCAGATTTGCGAAATTCGTAATAATGGATTCCAGATATACGAGATCAGGATTCAGAAGATTAGAACGACATGAGATTCCACATTGTAGAATATCCGAAAGTACAGTTTAAAACTTTTGAAATACAAAATCTCTGTACCTACAGTAATAAAGTCTATCAACGTGCTGTCACTACATTATTGACTACACTACATTTGACGATTGCCTTGTACTGTTTCTACAATGTCAATAAACATTATTATCATTATTATTATTATTATTATTATTATTATTATTATTATTATATCCAACCCCGCTAAAGACAAGAGTTTGAATTGGCCAAGAAGGGTTTCTTCGGTTGGGCTTTAAAATCTCATCCGCAGTACAATTTACAACTCTTTTGGAAGCAAGTAAGATGAAGAATGACGGTTGATGTGCTTTTAGTGTGCGTATTTACCACAGAATGTGTCTGCCGCGCAACCTTCCTAACTGCGACTTTTTTAAAGCAAAAATCAGCGTACAATTACGAAATTTACGACGATTTAAGTTACGACAACCTACATATACACATCGCATACAGCATCGATTTAGTACTGACGCCGTGAACGCGTGAAATAAATAATCGTCGACTCCCCATCTCCTTATGCACGACACTGACTGTTACCGCTGTGTGCCCACACTAATTATCAGTTTGAAGATACCAGCTTGGCTTTGACTTCTCGCATTTTCTTTTGCCGGGACTTCTACACTTGAATTACTGGGACGGCCTACTTTACCATTGATGTGTTTCCCTTGAGTGCATAATTCCTTTGCCAATTCTGTTTTAAAGGCAAGGAATGATATTAGTTTGTGATTTTGGCGTGTTTGAGGTTTTATACGTCTATCTAACAACCAGCCATTAATGACCATATCTACACATAACAAGAAATTCCGTGGTACCATTTCGTGTTCTTTTAATTTAATGGAGTAAACACCCAGCAAATAGTCCTGCAGGTCAACTCCGTTTCTATGACGGTTATATGTACAGCAACAATATCAGGGCAGGTAATTTTTTAGGTATGTTTTTAAATTTGAAAAGTCTTTTTACCGGCTCTGTGGGTGCACTTCCGCAAAACGTAGAAATCAGAGACACAATTATTATTATTATGGAACCATTGCATCGGACCTACCTCTGACCTCTTTGTTATCATTTGTGCATAGTTGATTTCGTCTTCTTCTGCGCCACCCGCATACAATTTTCTTCACCTTCGGCCATTTCAGATTCGTCTTCGTATAGCTCCCGTTCTCTCTCGATTTTACCTCCGATTTCTTCGAAATCTCCTTCAATATCTTCGTATTCACCTTCTTCCTCACAAGGAGATGAAAGATCCAATTTTCGCCTAAAGCTTTTAATTTGATCTAATAGTTGTAGTATATGAGTACTATTTCCTTGCTAGGAGGTATTACAAATGTTTAATTTTTCAAGAATGTCAGTCAAATAAGCCAGTTTCTGTATGGGCAATTTGTCAACCGTGTTGTTGTCATCCGTGCTATTTTCTTCTTTCAAAAGCGCATATGTTAAAAATATTATACACGATGTGGTCGCTCTTCACCATTAACGATTTTATGTAGAAAACCAAAATCCAAATGCTCCTCACAGTAGTTCCTAGTTTTGGCGCGGGTGTGTTGACAGCTTCTTTATCTACAGAAGCAGATGTGCTTGCACGCTCAAAATTACGATTAGATCCGATTTTATATTTTTCAATGTTTGAAAAGTGTTTCTACAATTTTTAAATCATGTAGATTAGGCGAAATATTACGCCCCTACGATCTGCTACTCCCAACTAATCTAACTGACCATGCATCATGCTTTTATACGTTCTGTCCTCGATATTAGTTTCGCTCAAGTGGACAATACCAAATTTTTAGGCTTGACGGCCGATTCTTCATGTAATTGGAAAGATCGCATCGACATTTTATGTCGAAGACTTAGTCCCATATGTTTTGCTTTGACTGGGCCGAGGAGATGAGCTGGATTTTGCAATATTCTTCTTCTTCTTCTCGTCAATCCTCGTCAATCCTTATGCCTTTCAGCGTCGGATTATTTTTGGATCTTACGGCGATTTAATCCATTCTTTCCATCGTGTCCGGTCTGTACTCATTCTTCTCATTTCTGCTATGGTCTTCCCTCGCTTTCGTCCTAATTCGTTTACTCTGTCAATCCATTTTTTCCTTGGTCTTTCCTTTTTCTTCTCCCGTTATTTTTTGGCTTCTATTATTTTCTTTGTTAAACTCTTTTGTTCCATTCTAATTATGTGGCCGTACCAATTCAGTTGACATTTTTCAATTCTTTTTAGTATATCTTCTTGATTTATCATATTCCTTATCTGTTCGTTTTCTATTCTGCCCATTTTTGTTTTCCCCACGATCTTTCTCAAAAATTTCATTTCCATAGCTGTTATTTTGCTTTCGTGTTTTTGCTGTATTGTCCAGGACTCACTTGCGTACATTATTGTGGGGGCTACTACTGCATTATATACTATCTGTTTGATCTTGGGTTCTATTTCTTTTTTTTTCCAAAGATAGTTTGATTCAGAGCGTAGTATATGTTTGTGGCTTTCCGTCCTCTTTTTGCTATGTCTAGATCAATTTTTCCATCCTTCGATATAATAGTAAATATTCGTATGCGTCGACAATTTCTTCTTGTTTATCGTTTATTTTAATTATTAGATTACTGGCTGGCTCTTCATTATTTATCACCATTAGTTTGCTTCTTTCTACGTTTATTTCCATCTTCATCTTTTCTATTTCTTCTGTCCATATTTTTATTAGTTTTTTCATTTTCACATAACTGTCAGCTATTAGTGCCAGATCATCGGCGAACAGTAATGCATCCAATATTAACCTTCCCATATTCACGTCAAAATATGAAACACGTACCTATACTATATAAATCGGTCTCACAGACCGTATGCGTGGGTATAGGAAGGTTAAAAATTTTCTATTTTGCTTGCTTTCACTCGGTAATGGTATATGGCATGGCAATCATCGGTGAATATGGCCCGTAATTTAGGATCCAAAAGAGAGCACTGCAGATTTTGACAAGAAATTCTTCAAGAACATGTTGCAGAAACTTGTTTAAAGATCTAAATATTATGAGTCTACCGTTCGTTTATATTTGGCAGCTGCTGTCCTACGCTAAAACAAATTTTGACAAAATGGCCGAAGTTAAATAACAATATCTACTGCACCCGAAACGCATGCCTACTAGAGATTCGTAGGCGTAGGCTGGGTTTTAGTGAAAGAGAAGTCTTCAGTGCTTGGTAGCTAAATTATATAATAAATGGCCAAATAAGGTTAAGACAATGTCCATTGATAAATTTAAGTACACAACTAAGAAATTGCTAACTGAAAAAGGCTGCTGCTCGCTAACTGAATTTTTGAACGAGACATTGTGATGTTTCTCTTCATGGGCGCATCGGTGTATTTCTATTAATTTTGTATGTTATTATATATTGATATGTTTATGAGATTTTGCATTCTTGCCGTTTCCTATACACTTCATGAGTCTAGAGGAGTAAAGAGTATTATTATTATTATTTTTACGGTTTCTGGACCATTCTACAGCGCTCGGAAAAGTCCGAGATTCCGTCTTGCTAGGAGGGGGCATAAAACATTTTAAAGCGGGGGCGCGAAACCCAAAAAGTTTGAAAAACGCTACTGTAAGTGAATCACAAACTGTTTCGACTCTGTCCTTTCTTCGCCTAACATTTCAAGTCCTAATTTATCAGTTCGTTAATAAGAACAATATCGTGCTGAAACAGCGTCCTATTTTATTTAGTGTATTTTGCAACAACAAAAAAATTAGAGAAATATTTACTTTATACCATTCCAAAACGGCATTTTTTAATCTCAACGTCAGACCATATCGACCACTTTACAACAGGACTACGTCCGTATCCATAGCACAAAAGAGAACAATATATACCGCGAAAAAGAAACCGCAACGCGCAGCAAATGGCAAACAAATCACGTCGGCGCGAACGAAGTAGGAAAAGAAAGAAGAAGAAAAAACGGCAGCGGATACGAAACTGCGAAAGAAGGAGAAGGGAACATACCGAGTCGCCCGTAAAATTCGTGGTCATTTACATCTAGGTTTACATAGAAATCAAAGCCGCCTTAGATTATCTCAGCGTGAGACTTGTAGTCCATCGGATGCCTGCTGCGAGGCGCTTCTCGCCACCACCGACACACCACCACCAAGGAGAAGGCCTCCTATCTTCACGACCGCCAATCCGAGGGGGCCTGGCGGGAGAGGGAAGCGGCAAACTCGCTGTTTGAATTCCATTTAATTTATGTGGGAAATGCAAATAGCGCCGGTCGTAACGCATAACCCAGCGGCACGCCCGTGTTATCGCGTTCTTTAATTAAATTTATGCGATCGGCGGCTTTCTTTCGCCAATACGCGCGCGATTCGGTTATGTCTCCTCGCGTGAATTGAGGTTTCGATTAACGGCGGTACGATGATTAAGTAATTTTGTCGTTGGAATTAGATAGAGAAAAACCGGTTTTGTGTTTTTAAGTAATCTGCAATTGTGGTTTCTTTTTAAAGGAATTAACGCAGAAAACAGTACTTCGTTCGTACTGATTAAGATTTTAAACTACAACAGCTAAAGAGATCCAGCAATTTCGATGCTGTTCCTCTTCAATTGATGATACAAAAAGTGTGTACGGCGAGCAGCAAAACTGAATCCATGTTTGCCGGTTGCGCACTTCTTATCTCATAAAACCTGAAATTTTTTTTCTTCTTTATCAGATCCTCAGTGTCCTTTCAGGTATCGGATTGGGGTTCCGGTTCTTCTCTTACTTATTTCTTCCACCCTATTTTGCTTCTGTTAGTATTTTTAGGTCCCCTATGATTTTTCTTTTCCTTTTCATAGTCTTCGATCTGGTCCATCCATTTCCTTCCCATAGTCTTCGATCTGGTCCATCCATTTCGTTCCTAAAGTCTTCGATCTGGTCCATATATTTCCTTCTAAGTCTTCCTTTTCTTCTTTTTCTAGGTCCTATCATGTCACATATTTTCTTTGCCAGTCTGTCTGGGTTCATGCTTACCACACGCTCTTACCAGTTTAATTGCTTTATTTTGATCTTTTCTAGCATCGGTTTCTGCTTTACTGCTTTGCTAATTTCATCATTTCTTATTGTGTCCAGTTTGGCTACTCTTGATATTTTTCTAATATGTTTCATCTCCAATCCATTGATCTTCATCTCTCGTTTTGTGTTTATCGTCCGGTTTCCACTGGTGTACATCAAGATTGGTAATGGTAATTCCTTTGTGGATCAGCAGCTTTACTTCCCTATCATATTTCTTTGTGTCCCAATATTGTCTTGTTGAGTGCTTAGTAAATTACTGTAATTTTGTTTCCTCTATTTGCTATTTCCTCGCCCAATTTTCCATCGTTCGTCACTAAGCTACCATGATATTCATAAGTCGATACTTGTCCAAATACTTTCCCTTTATACTTTATCTGGTTCTCCAACTGTTCGTGTGTTTCGTTTCTCGGTATTTACTTCCATTCTCATATATTCAATCTCTTCTGTCCAGAAGTTCAGCAGTTTTTGCATCTTACTCTTGGAGTTTCATATCAGTACGACATCATCGGCATAGAGGAAATCACTTACTTCCACCGGTTCAAGATTTTTATATCCTATAACAATATTGAGGCTTTCTCCCTTTGCCTTATTCTCTTTGTGCGCGTGCGCGTGACTTTTTAGTAGTTTTTGTTTTATTAAGTTCTTTCACTGGTCAACTTGTAGCACACGTCCATGTGGTTTAGGACTTGGAGTAATCGGTTGTGCAGAAATAAAATATTAGCCACTCAAAAGTTTACTAATTTATTTTTGTGAAATTATTGCTGAATGGAATACTTTTTCCTACTGTCTCCCACTACCCACAATGCACTCGTTCCGTACACAACGCGTGCGCAAGTTCTACAATTATTTATATTAATTTATGTCGCCATCTACCCATCTACCAATACAATTAGAATGTAATCAGAAAACTGTTACGTGCTCGTAACATTCTTTGATATCTTATCCGTTATAATTATAAATGGTACGAAGCTTAGGCTATCATCTCCTTGTTTTATTCCTTCATTTGGAAACCTTCCGATAACTTCCCGTCTAATTGTACCCTTGGCTTCACGTCTACAGATGTGGATCTTGCGACGGTACTTTCACTTCTTTGAGGATTTTCCATATTTCATCTCTGTCAAAAATTGCTCTTAGGTCAGGAACAGCTCTTCTCCTTCTTCTATTTTCCTTTCTACAAGTGTTCTTAGTGTGTTTTCCTTAGTTTATCTTCTTGGTCTAAATGCCGTTTGTGTGCCTTCAAGTTTCTCTTCTACGTATTCTTGCCATCTTTTCTTTAGTATCTAAGTATATAGCTTGTAACCAGTTAGGACCAGACAGAGTTCTCCATAATTTTCACATCGTTTTTATTTCCTTTTTTATGTATGGGATTTAGAGTTGTTTCATTATCGTTTGGCACCAAAATGCGCGTTGACCACACTGGTCCTGTATACAGACCTTTTAAAAATACTGAGTTGTCTTAGTTTGTACAGGAAATTTGATTTTATGAGAATTTTTCGAACTCTTATCTTTATATATATATAATTCTATTGTACGTGTGTTTGTCACTGAACTCCTCCTAAACGCCTTGACCGATTTGAATGAATTTTTTTGCATACATTTGGGTGGCGCCCTGGATGGTTTAGATTCACAAATCAGCCCGGCACATTTAAAAATTAAGAAAGAAATTAGAGATTAAACAAATTGACGACGTTTGTTGGGTTAGGTTATGACAGTTGTCATGGTGCGCGCAAACACAGTTAAGGTTATGACATTTGTGATTGTGCGCGCATGAATAATTGTTATGTCGTAATAGAAGCAAAGTCAGCAATATCCATCACAGTCTTATTTACAATGCCGCGAGTGAGAGGATCGAATCTTTCACAACGAAGCCGCAATGCAATTAGACTGCGGAATATTGCGAATCAATCCACTGCAGATGAAGAAGAAATCGCACGGGGGAAGGGCGCCGTGTTAGTACGGCCCAACTTCGTGCTTCACAAACACAAGAACAAAGGGAGGCCATACGTGAAACGGCTCGTTTGGCAATGAGAAATCGTCGAGCAAAACGCAGATCAACAACGTCGGGCCGCAAGAAGAAATAGATAAAGTTACAAAATATATTATATCACAACGTGTTTTAATGAAGATATTCGACACGAGTGCAACACATTCAGCAAATAGTTTAACAGAAAGTTGTGCTACAACGACATGCGAATCATTTGGTTTACATTCAATAAAGCAAATGCTTTGCTCCCACGTGAATTTACTACTTTTTAAACTTTTATTCAACTTAATTAATTTTATCTTAACATTAACAAGCTAATAAAACTCAGGTAATAACTTAAGACAACATTCATTAATTCGGTGGTACGAAGTTCGCCGGGACAGCTAGCGTAAATATATAATGTACCTTGTCAAATGAAAATTTGTTTGAAACATTGAAAAAACCTGACGGAAATGCAATTAAATCGTCAATAACAACAGAAACAGGAATGAGCAATAATTTGTCGAATCTTTCTAGGTTGCCAATATGTATATATAGCGGTATCTGAACTCATGTCATGGCTCTGTTTCGTTTCATCGTCAAAATTCGGTAACTGAGTCGGCGCCAATGAATAATGACACAACTCTATCAGATTTTTCTTCCAACTGTGAAATATCCTCTGGGATTCCCAAGCCTCTTTAATTATGATTCACAATTGTATTCCTGTTTCTCCCATCCATTTGCTAATCTGGGATGTTATTTTATCTTCTCCCGCAGCTTTCCCTATTGTCCTTTACCTCTATTTCCCTACATTCTTCGGATATTGTTTCCCCTCTTGTTTGTTCCGGACTGTGTGCTCCATTAAATTTTTCCTGCATAGTATTCATTCCAGACCTTTACCATACCCTTTTTCGTGAACACGTGAAGCAACTTTATACCATCACTTTGCCTCCACCAAACTTCACCGTTTGTTTGACGTGGTGCTGTTGAATCGTTTCGTCAGGTCGGCGCAAGAAGTACTGTTTTCCATCCCATTGAAAACGATTAAATTTAACCACCAACCAAATGACATGATTCCAATCATCTCCAGCCCAATCTTCATGTTCGCCCTGCTGAATTTTAGCCGCGCTTTGATGTTTTTTTACGGATTTACCGAGCAATCTTACCTCCTTATTTAACGGTCGAGCAGCCTTATTTAGGAATCGGTGTTTTTCATTTCATTATTGGACGAGCGTCTAAGTCAGTTAGCAGTTTTAGACGTCGACCAAAATTCTCCATTATATTAATATTTCGTTTCTTCTCGCAATTTTAGCCGACTAATATTTAATCTTTTAGCTATTATTCAAGATGACTAACCACTTCTGGTCATTGTCACCACTTCATTTTTTAGTATGGAAGAAAATCGCATTCAAATTTATAATAAAAATAAATTACATGTCGGCGTGTAAGGCAATGAGCGAGATTATAGCGGTAAAACTCCAAATGCCGGCCATCTAAGCTTATTCATTGTTCTTGACGTTTGTCTTTAAAATCATTGAAGCACGATGGCACACTCAGTGTACCACCTTATTTGATTCTCTAAATTTCTTCAATAGTTCTCAACCAATTTCATCACTTTATTTGTTACATTATCTCAACAACCTGTTTCTGAATATGGAAGAAATGTGCAACTTCTTGCAATTATTCATAATCAAGAGTCCAGCAATCGAAAAAAACGCGGTTTTCAAGAAAAAAAAAATAGTTTTGGGTGGTGCATCCAATACGATGGGCCAAAGTTGAAGGAAAACCTGTAATTTTTATTAAGATTAACGTATAGGTGCTTCCAGTTCTTAATATTCAATATGGTCAATTTTGAAAAACAAAGTTTTCATTTTATTAAAATTGATAAACGGCGGTTTTTAGGTCTGCTGATTAGGAATAAATATAGACCAAATTTACTCCAACGCACTTGCAGTTTTAATCTCATAAACAACGTGTACATCAATCAAACTGATGTATGCTAATAGATAGACAAAGTGTACACTAAGAGAAATACATTGAATGCATTAGATGGATAACGCACGGTGTTGACTTGGATCCAGTTTACTTGTACAATCTTTCTCTAAAGAAAACAAATATCGGTTGATCTGAGTTCCAACGATGGATTTACAAAGTTCAGATATTGGACCAAATCGCAAAACACACATACGTATAATCGGCGCTCCGAACTTCTCCCCAAAATGAAAAAATCTCCCTCTTTGTCAACGACACCACCGTTGTCCATGTACACCACCGATATCCATGTACACCACCAATGTCCATATACACCACCGTTATCCATGTGCACCGTACCACACCCTAGGCAGGGAAAGATTATAAATAACTTTAAGATGATCACCCGGATGGTAGCGTAGACTTTGTGTATGGGATTCTCAGAGTGTCCTTAGATACCAAGCAATTGACCGATTTTCGTGTACATTTGATACTCGTCGTTAGGAATATAGTGAATATCTAAGACGATGTGTTTTTGCTGCGTGAAAGCGACCCCTAACGAGACTCGGTTGACCTGTAGTAGATACATGTGATGTATTCCTCACGAAGAAAACAAGATGATTTTAAGAAACCAGAATTATGACCCTCAGGTGTCAGAGTCAATAAGTATTTTTTCCACAATTTTCGGAGGAAGGCGAATCCAGAATAACGTCAACTACAAGCAATTCCCTTTCCACCAATGGACAGTTTTAATATTCTTCTATGATGAGATGCATGAACCATTGTGTCCACCTCAGCCCAACAATTGCGTCCTACACTACCATTCCTAAAATAAATAAAAAATTGAAATAATTTCAGCAAATTTGCCTCTGATTGAAAGATTGAAAAATAAAAATGTCAAAAATAGAAGAAAATACTGACAAAAAATATTAAAAATATAGAAATAAAAAAGGTGGCAATAAATGCCACATCTTCCTTCGCGTTTCTGGCCTCCAAACTTGTAAATGTTTCCATGTGGTTTGCCATTTCAAAATTTTGAGAACTTGACTTGTAGATTTGTAATCGGTGATTCAAGATATCTCATGTAAAAGCTTTGATAAAATTTTGCGATTCTTTTTTAATACTTGTCCGCAGTGTTGGATTTGTTGTAAATTTTGAAAATCTGACTATGGGTGATCGACAATTTCCAAAACCCGTATGCAGGGTTTTCCAATATTTCTCAATGTTGTTCCGCCTTATTATTTTGAATTTGGCATACCTGGCAAGAAATTTGTAATCAACGACCTCGAAAACCGATATAATCAATTTTCACCAACAATTGTTTGATTCAAAAGCGTTAAAGTGCAAAACTGAACACAGAGTTCTGGCTGCGGTTTTATCTATTTTCTCCTTGCATCATTTACGTACCATTGTATTGATATGTATTGCATTTTTTAAAGATCTAATCGCGGGAAAGATGCCGAAAATTGCCGATTTATTTGCCTTCATATTTACTCCGTTTTATGGCTCACGTGAGCACCTTTAATTATCTGGACTAAGATTGTGCAAATTTGGTAAACATGGACTCTGTTTAGGGGTCCATTGTACGTACAATAAATTTAGTTCTTGATCAAGGTCGGAAGTAACGGATCCCCCGACAAGGCACCTGCACCCCTCACGATAAATTTTTACCCTTTCCGCCTTCCGCCGCCCTCGACTCTTTCCCATCGAGGGTGGCAGCGCGCAAGGTAACCTCGTTAAAATTCAATTTCGCCCGAATAAAATTTGGCAACAGCGTCGACAGCTGCTGGAACTTGCTTAATCGAATATATCGTCCCAAGTACGAAACGTGATTATCGAGTGGTAATAAATTTATATGCGTATGTCATTGTTAGAAGTTTAGACTCGACTTCTTAAATTGCGATCGTCTTTAAAAGCATATTCCATCATTATCAACTTCCTCGTTTCGGAGCACAGGTCTCATTAATATTTATACCGACATCAATTAACCCGCATCCCTCGCAACGTTTTACGATTAGCCGACGAACAATTCTCTGAACTCCTCAATCACTCCAGAAATCCGACCGACATCGCCGACCAAAAAAGAAAAAATCGCCCAGGCCAAAACCTAAAATCGAATAAATCATCGGAAACGTTGAAATTTAACAGTTGGCCGTCGTGCATCGTTCGTCGATTGTTTACGCTCATTTGAGGGTATATTAGCGGTGCGACGACGTGGCCCTCTGCGAGTCTCGTAACAATTTGTTCTTCGTGCGGCGGCGGCGGCGGATGGGGGAAGGAAGCGGGGTCGTTCGCTGCCTCTCAAACGGCACATCTATCACGCACAGAAAAACACTAGACGAGGCGGGGCAGAGATCGTACCGTGAAGGACGCCCCGCGGAGTTAATGGCGCCCTCCAGGTCTCGTACCTTGCCGAAACAGAGGTTAACGGCGGGAGGTCCTCGTACGGTCAACTCTTCGCTGCCCCCTTGTGCCAACACGGAAAAGGCAACGAAGAGAGGCACGGTCCTACGTACGTGCACGTCGGAGGAGAGACGAAAAAGAAAAATCGTTTCGTCACCTGTGACCGTTGCCGATGTTAATTTAGAGCGTATGATGAGGAGGATGATTGTGCGTTATGCGCGAGGTTATGTTTACTGAAAGTTTTGCCGATAGTTGGGCGATGATCAACGGAAATGTTATTTCAGAAAGAAATGGAAAAGTTCTAAGAATACGAACTCGTTAAAATTTAAAGAGATTATCTTCGGCAAAATGTGTTACTGAATTTTGAATAGAACTGATTTTGCTTGGTGAAGATTCATAATAATAAGGAATAAAACTCACTATCTTAGTATATGGTATAATCTGATGAAATCACTGTGTCGACGAAACGATAGTTACAATTTTTGTGTTAAATATAGTGAAATGTTTACTCTACGAGCTTTATTTATTATTACTGAATTTTATCTTTAAATCGCATCGATGATCTTGTTTGTTGTTTTTATTGGAACGACAAACATGCACGAGTAAGAAACAAAAGGGCGGAATCCACTAGAATCAAAATGTTAAAAATTATAGTGTTATGCCCCATCTGCCAAAAACTATAAATGCATTTTCTGGTGAAGCTGGCTGTGATACGGCGAAAATATGGCTGAAAAATATCATAAGTACTGCCCGACTACAAGCATAGCCAGAATCATTTGCCTTAGAAGCAGGTCGTATGCATATGAATGGTGCAGCAAAGCATTGATTGGAAGCAAGACAACATGAAGTAAAGGACTGGACTGCATTTCGGAATCAATTTAGAAAAAGATTTTGTCAACAAAGAAGTTTAACCTTCCTATACTCACGCATACGGTCTGTGAGACCGACTTATATAGTATAGTATACGTCTTTCATTTTGACGTGAGTATAGGAAGGTTAACCGAATGCTGGAAGAAGATTTAATTAAGAACTGAATGTCCCAAACAAAAGATAAGTATATATTTTCATGAGAAGGTTAAATATTGTCAAGAACTGAAGTTATCATTTGAGGAAATCAAAGAACAGATTGGGTTATGGTCACGTGAACTCACCTCATTGGCTATGTCAAGAGACCGGGAAGATGTTGATGACCTGTATCATGATATTTTAAGATATGAACGAATGAACTCTGCAAGATTAGAGAGAATTGAGAGCCAGAAGGAACAAGGTAAGAGAAAAGTATATGAGAAGCATGAAAATAGAGTAAAATCAGAAATAGTAGAAAAAGCAAAATGTTACAACCGCAGAAAGCTGGAACATACTGCCAAAGACTGTCCAGAATCAAGAAAAATAGACATACTGAGAAAGAAAGAAACAAAGAAATATGAACCAGAGATGGTAAAAGATTACAAATTGGTTAATGAACTACTGTATAAGCGACAAACGATCGACGAACGGGAAAGATATGTATTTGCACTACCCAGAGCAAGGAGAAAGTCATTAGCCGTGAAATACCATAATTTGAAAGGACATGGAAGAACAGATCGAACATTAAGAAGAATTCAGAAATATTATTATTTTCCGAAAATGAGAGCTTACGTAAAAGCGCATATTAAAAGTTGTATAGATTGTATTCTAAGTAAACCATCAGTAGGACCTCAACCGGAAGAATTACATCCAATACTGCGTGGAGAGAGACCTTTTTCGGTCATTCATGTGGATCAATTAGGACTTTTTGTGACCAACTGGAAGAAAAACCAGTACATCTTTGTAATATGTGACAATTTTACCAAATATATAAAACTTTATTCGGTGCGAAATACCCAAGCTGGAACAAATTTGAAGAAATTAGAAGAGGCGCACCAGACAGAATCATAACGGATAGAGGAATAAGTTTCACCTCAAGAAATTTCGAATTATTTTGTGAAAACCATGGAATGAGACACACATTAAATTCGTTCAGGCACCCACAGGCAAACGGCTTATTGTTAGTGGAAAGGGTAAATGCTACGATATTGCTCGTGCTACAGATGGCAATTACAATCATTGAAGGAACAGGTTCGGATAACCACGTAAAGAAAATTGAGCGAGATATGAATACTTCAGTAAACAAAACAACTGGTAGGACGATGGAAGACGGGAAGGCCAGACTAATGACTATGGAATACGAAAATTACAGGAAACCAAGAGAGCTGTGGAAGAAAACCATAAGAAATATAGAAGAAGAACAAAAGAAGTATAAAGCTAGATACGATCAGAATTGTTACCGAAAGGTCAACATCAAATGGATCTAGAAAACTTCCGAACAGATATCGTCCGTTGACGATAATGAAAGTTCGCACTGCGCATGTTTCATCATAACTAAAGGTTTGGAGATCCGGACAAGAGGAAAATGCAGTCAGTGAAGAAGAAGGAGATACAGACGAAGAAAGTGAAGAAGACCAAGTAAAGCACAAGTCCGAAGATGACGAGGAACTGACGAGTGAAGGTCAACGTCCAGAAAGTGAGGTGCCATTACGGGAGGGAAAACTCAAGAGAACCAGACAAGTGACATTTTATTTGAAAGACTATGTATAGCTATCTAGTAAACATTTAACTAGAGGACAAATTAGGTAGCTTGGCCGAGTGTTAGGACATTTAATGTTGTACGATGTATGTATTAGGACATTTTGTAGATTAGGCAAAATATTGAATTGTAGAGCAAAGTTGGGTAGTAGAGAATGACAGTTTACCAAGGATGAAATATATAGGTAATATAAGGCTTGAAATTTATAAGTATGAAGAGATGAGGAATACCTATAACACAAGGTTAATAGCGAAGAATATGTATTACTAAAAAATAGGAACATACTATAATTAATAATCAGAGGAATACAAAGCTTATATAAAGAAACAAGAAATTATGTAAGAACAAAGGAGAGCAGATCAGAATGTTCGAAACAACTAGAGGGCTCAGGCAAGGATGCATTGTGAGCCCGATGCTTTTGATACTGGTGTTAGATGAGGCAATGAAGAGAGTAAAGGAAAAAGGAATAAGAGCATATGAAATGGGCTATTGGAAAATGAAAGATCTAGAAATATCGGAGATGCTATGCGGATGATGGTTATAACTGCAAAGGACGAAGAAACGCTTAATATGAACGTGCAGACTTACAAGAGGAGGGAACAAACATGAATATCAATATAGGGAACACTAAGACAATGATAATGGGAAAGATTTCGTAAAAACATACAATAAAAGTAGGCGAAAAAATACTAGACCAAGTAAGGAAATTTAAATACCTAGTCTCAATGCTATCAGAGAACGGAAAAGTAGAGGAAGAAATAATAGAAGAAACAATAGTAGGAGAAAGACTGTTTAATAGTATAAAAGAAACATTTCTGAGCGAAAAGGAGATACAGAAACACAACTTTTTGTAAAAGTTGCCAAATGAATAATTCTCAGTGAAATAATTTATGTGAGAGATACTATGTTGAATTTTATTTTCTACTTTTTCGTTTATATTTGTAACTCGCTCTAAGCTCTTGAAACTATTTTTCAAATACCAGAAGATGTTAGAGTAGAAATATTTAAAGAAGTAACTATGCCAATATTTTTATACGGAGGGGAAACATGGACCTTGACTGAGAAACAGAAAAGGAAGATAACAACTACAGAAATGAGATTGGTGAGAAAAATGGTGAAAAGAAAAAAAGAAGCAGAAGGTAAAAGAAGAAAGGACAGGGATATACACGTAACATTCAGAGATAATCTGAAACTGAGACCAATGGAGGAAAGGAATGAAGTGGCACAGCTGAGATAGTATGGACGCGTGAAAAGGATGCCGGAACAAAGGATAATCAAACAGGTATTTGAAGCCAGGACTAACAAAACGAGATCGTGAGGAAAGCCCAGATGGACGTGGCTGGAGAGCGTGACAGATGCATTGAGTAAAAGAGAAGCATCATCGTGGGAGAAAGCACAACAAACCATACCAGATAGAAAGAAATGGCGAGAAATATGCAAGAAGAAAATATAGAGAATTCAACTCCACACACGCCTTACTCCCCAGGAAGGGGAGAGGAAAGGTTTGAGAATTAAGTAAGTAAGTCTACCGTGGCTGTCTTCCTTTGCTGAAGATTTATCTGAAGAATCTCCATCATTTGATTCCCCCGATATTGAGGTTTAAGGTTCTCCTTCTCCTTTCCAGCATCACAAGTCCTTTCTCAAATTTTTGTTGTTCCAGGGTTACAAAGTTAGCCCTCTGGGACAGAATGTAAAGTCTCCAATCAGACCTCACCATCGTCTCTTGAATCTTTGTTTATCCGGACATGTAGTCCATTTTTAGATAACTTTGAGCTGAGGATTATCCATAGGTCAACCAGTAACTGTAAGATTTTATCTTTGGTGTGTTTTCAGCCCCACTGACAGATCCTCGTTGTTAGTCTCTGACGAGAAGGCGAGAACTCGTTCCTCTTTGGGTATCTCTTGACTGTTGACGAGTTTCCGTATTGTCTTTTTCCAAGAAATTTCTCGTCGTATTGTAAGAGCTAACACCGGTCAACCCGTAGCCGTAGGACTTTATCATTCATGTCCTTTCAACCACAACGACAGATCCTACTTGTTAGTATCTGACAAGAAGGCAACAACTCGCTACTCTTTGGGTAACTCTTGACTGTTGACGAGTTTCCGTATTGTCTTTTTCCAAGAAATTTCTCGTCGTATTGTAAGAGCTAACACCGGTCAACCCGTAGCCGTAGGACTTTATCATTCATGTCCTTTCAACCACAACGACAGATCCTACTTGTTAGTATCTGACAAGAAGGCAACAACTCGCTACTCTTTGGGTAACTCTTGACTGATGACGAGTTTCCGTATTGTCTTTTTCCAAGAACTTTCTCGTCGTATTGTAAGAGCTAACACCGGTCAACCCGTAGCCGTAGGACTTTATCATTCATGTCCTTTCAACCACAACGACAGATCCTCCTTGTTAGTCTCTGACAAGAAGGCAACAACTCGCTACTGTTTGGGTAACTCTTGACTGATGACGAGTTTCCGTATTATCTTTCTCCAAGAAATTTCTCGTCGTATTGTAAGAGCTAACACCGGTCAACCCGTAGCCGTAGGACTTTATCATTCATGTCCTTTCAACCACAACGACAGATCCTCCTTGTTAATCTCTGACAAGCAGGCAACAACTCGCTGCTCTTTGGGTAACTCTTGACTGATGACGAGTTTCCTTGTTGTTTTTCTCCAAGAAATCCCTCGTTGTGTTGTAAGAGCCAACGCCGGTCAACCCGTAGCCGTAGGATTTTATCATTCGAGTCTTTTCAGTCCCATTGGAAATTGTAATTAGGAGAGTATAAGAAGCAAAGGCAAACGAAAGATGAAGGATCGAGAGAAATATTTGAAGGAAATGGGACAGAAAGTGGTCAAATCTTTAAAAGATAAATGAAGGAGGCGTGTTTTTAACCAGATGTCATACAAAAATTGAATGAAACAATGCGCAATTCATCCGAGGTCGAAAATTAGAAGTGATACTGATGAGAAGAAGACGAATACAGCAGAACAGCACAACAGCCTTTAAGGCCCAGGGCTTGTTCAGCGCCACCGAGCTGTATACGTACGTATACCGTACAGGTTCTAGCGTGCCCCACTGCCACTCCATTTCCTTACTTTTTGCAGCATATTAGAGGTAACTTCATCGACGAAGATATAAGGAAAGGAATCGGAAATCGGAAGACCTTAAAACTCTTCAGCTATCCTCGATACTTACCAGTAATAAAAGAAGATCAGAATGCAGTTGTAGTAGTAGAGGAAGAGAAACAAGAATAAGAAGTAGTTTTAAATCTACGAAAATAGCTGGGAGATGAGTAACCCGCTATATTAACTGTCCAAATAAATTGCTTGGGAAATACTTTTAAAAATTATATTCATTGCTTCTGTCATCGAACTGCAACATTCGTGATACGAAACGTGCGAATTCGCTCCATTTTCATCCAATTTCTATTCCCGATCGGACAACGATGGGGAGACGGTCGGCGTCATCCACCTTGCTACCCAGATGACTCGACCGTTTTGCCCTATTGTGTCCCGGTTCGGTACGGTCGGACGGCTTGCCGAGTTGCTGAAATGACTCTGCATCTGCCCGGTAATTAATTGCTTTGTTTGCGGCGACGATGCGATGCTCCTCGCGGCCGGCAGCACTCCGGGCACCTTTCTTTCCCAATATTTTGACCGTGAAAATAATAAAACGCTTTGTGCTTTTCTACGCGGTAGGGGCTGGATTTCGACGGATGCGCGACGACGTAAAGCCACAACGTTAATAAGTCGGATACGCAGGATATAGAATTCGATAGGAATTTGGTAACTTTTTTGTCAAAATATACTAATGAAGTTTCTGCGAGAACGATACGAAATATAAGCTCATAAATTTGAAATAAAGGAAAAATAAGTAGTAATCCAAAACAAAACGAAAACGGTGGACAGACGAGATAAAGGAAATAATAAGAAAGAGATCTGTAAAAATACTTATATGCTAGTAGAGTTGAAGGCTGCGAAGTTTACAAAGAGAAAAGGAAGGAAGTTCAAAATGTAATTAAGGAGGCGAAGAAGAAATCGTCACAGAATTTCGGGAATAAAATGATTGAAAACTATGGTGAAAATCATAAAATCATCAATGGTATCCCAAACCAACTTAGACAAAAGAAGGAATGCGACATCCCAAACATGAAAGACAAGGAAGAAAACGTAATCGCGATGGAAGACGATGGAGAGAATATTCGAAGATCTAGTAAGCACGAGTACACAAAATCAACCGAACCTAGAAGAAGGAGAGGGAGAAGGAGGGGGAGGGGGAGAGAATGAACAAAGCGTGGAAAATATAAGTGAAGAAGAAATAAAGAAGGCCGTGAAGACAATTAAACTAGAAAAAGCTCTCGAAAAAGACGATATTACACCAGAGACGATAAAATATATGGGAACAGTAGGAATTAATAAACGCAGAAAAATGACAGATGATATATTGAAGAATGGGAAAATTCCGAAGGATTGGGAAACGGATAGCATACTGCCAATTTACATGAAGGGAAATAAAAGAAAGTGTGGAAATTACAGAGGAGCCACACTCCCAAGTATCTCAGGAATTTTTTTTTCGCAGTATCTGCTGGTGCCCTGGTAGAGCATCGGAATTGGATCATTTACTATTTTTGCTCCATTTCCTCCATTGCCTCCGATCCTGTGCGAGTTCCTTCATTTCTCTTATCGTTCTTCCTCTCTTTTCTTCTATTTCCTGTATTTATCCTGTCTTCCCTTTCTTCTCTTGTTGGATCCTTTTGCTTCGTACACGTTCTTTAGTAATCTGTCCTCACTCATCCTACATACATGTCCAAATTATCCCATCTGTTTTCTCACAATAACTTTTATTATAAATTTCTGCTTTAAATCACGAATTTTGTCAAATTTCCAGTTATCTTCCGGAGGTACTTCAATTCCGAAATTATTCACGAAAATAATAGGAAAGGGAATACGAAACAAAATAAGGATAAAGTTAGGGGCACGCAGTGCAGATTCAGAAAAATAAAAGCATGGAAGGCCTGACATTTATGTTCAGACAAATAAGTGAGAAGCTACTCAACAAAGCTAAAAGAATGCATATATACTTTATACATAGATTTTGAAGGAACATTTGACAGAATACGAAAGAGCAATTATAAGGAGAGTTTTGAGGAATAAAGAGATTATAGAAATAATACATGGGAAACACAAATATACTAAGAACGAACGATGAGGAGTCCAAGGAATTCGAAACTAAACAAGGGGTGAAACAGAGGTGTTTACTGAGGCCACTCTTGTTCTCAACAGTATTAGATGAAGCATTAAGAAAATCCAAGGAAAGAATGAAGAAAATGACATTGCAATATTGGAAAATGAAAAGGACACAATTGACCGATATGTTTGCCGACGATATAGCCTTGCTGTCTGATACTGAAGAGAGTGTACAGTATAACGTGTCAAAGGAAAACTCACAAAAGTAAACATGAAGATTAACATACAAAAAACAAAAGCTATGATAATCCCAAACGCAGAGGAAACACATGAGCTAAATTCTGATGGGAAACAAATAGAACAAGTGGAACAATTCAAATAGTTGGGAAGGGTGAAAGATGTGTTCAATACTCAACCTCTCAGCCTTACACCCCCAAGTGGAAAGGCTGAGGACCAAATAAGTAAGTACATAAGTAAATTACTTTGAAGTTTGTCTTTTATTGATCTAGAAAGTGGTAGAGGTAATTGTAAAGATAAATACATAAAAAAGGGTAAAGATGTAAGTTTGGTAATTAGTTACATATTTGCGAATTTCATAAGATTGAAGAGTATGAATATTTATATATATTTTATGGATATTTAGTTTTGACCAAAAATTATTTCTTTTGCCACAAATTATTCCTTTTACCGAAAATTATATTTTTCTTTGGCAAAAATAATTTTTTGATTTAAAGTGTGCTTTACAATGTTAAAGTTAATGTACAATGGGTCCTGAAATGACTAGAAAGTTATTCTAATTTGAATTCGATGTGAAACAACTATAATTCTGATTTGATTCTGGAATAAAAAAGAAACGTAACTTCGCTCCAGATGATATGTATGTCCAGATTTTCGCTGCACGTGGCAGCAAGCTAAAGCTTCGTACGAGTACAAACTGCTTCTTTCAGAAGACGTTTTCCGATCCATTCAATCAATTTATGAAGAATTAAACAGCGATTATTTACTTAATCCCTGCTTAGATGCGTTTACACAAAACAGCAACTAATCCTTCAACGCAACAATTTGCTCCGAGATCTACATCCAGCGACAAGAAAAGTCTAGGTTTTGCAACCGATCTTGTATTTTTAATGACGGAATCACTAATGTAATAAGAATCATGGAGGTCCTAGAAACAGTCGTAGGCCCTGAATGCTACAACTTTTGCATTGGAATTGACGAAAACCGCGTGAAACTAGCAGAATGTAGAATCAGTATAGGTGTGAGAGGGGCTCGAGAATTCTTAAAGTCATCAAGAAAGGAAGAAGAGGACAACAATGGCAATTTGGTAGGTCAGCTTTTTGGTGTAGGGATTGCAAAGTAAAGGTACATTGAGTTAGCACACGAGAAAAGAATCGATTTATGTAAAAAATACGTCACTTGAACTTTTAACGCATTTTTCAAATTAACTCGAACAAATTTTATTCAAATTCCTTGAAATTTTGTCCAAATGTAGCAAATTCAATTTCCCACAGAAATACGTAGCCATTTTTTGATATGTTGTAAGTTTTCCTTTATTAACAACTCTGTACGCCAATTTTTGGCCAGAAACCTTTCTTCTCAAAAGCTTGTCAGTTTTAAACGAAAAAAGATTTTGAAAGTTCCCTGCGTATTTCCATAGCTTATTTAATATGTCTTAAAGCAGTCTTTGTTTTTATGTTCTATGAAAACATTTAAGGCAGTTAATACAGTTATGCAAGCCTCGGAGCACTTGACGAACGGGGAACTAGACGCCATTCATTCCTGCTACCATTTTGATATCAAAATTTATCTAAAACATACATTTTCATTCTCAAATATATCCATAATAAAGCCCCCAAAAAATTGTTTTACATTAAACTGTTTTTATGTAAAAGACATTCCCCAAATCACCCTTCAGAAACCGTCTCCCCTTTAAGTTATAGCTAAATCAGTGTCACTTAACAACTTCGAAGCTCATCGAAACTCATTAAAACATGAAATCCAGTACGAACTATTTATTTATTTCTTATGCTATTTTACAACGGAAACAACGATATTAACGCGAACGTTAGTGACGTTAATAGCCCCAACATTCGGCAAAATCATCGACTTTCGACAGATGCGGATCGTCCCCGAGACCGGAAACTATTTTACGAACTTTCTAGCGATCGTCACGGTTTACGAAATAGAATGGTGTTTTACAATTTGCGATCGTTATAAAAATAATAAGCAGCTCCGAACAGATTTGGTCATGTGACGATTGAGTATTTTGCGATTGAATCTAGGACATATGTACACTAGCGCCTACATTAGTTCGCACACTTGGTAAGATTTCGTAAAGTATTCTTAATTACTGTACTATTACCTTAAAATATAATAATCATAATAGTATTATGATAATACAAGTATTTATGAAGTTTCTAGTTCGCAAAGGACAAGTACCTTCAGAATTTCTGGGTAATAACGTCATTAATAATGATTAGAATTTACGACAATTTAATCGCACGTGTGGCGATTCCTTTATTATGTTTATTTTCGAGGTGGAAGTATAAGCACGACTAATAAATAGACTTAAGAAGTTTACATTACTCTGTCCTAGCAGTGCTGCGTATTATAATCAATATTCTAGTTGCTCGACAAACATGCTGGTGCGTGTATCGATAGTAAGTGTGTATTGACGAAAATAGTTTCATTAAAAGTATCTAAAATACCGAGGGAAAAGCCAACAAGCCTAGAAAAACGTCCTATTATGATTACTTTTTACCGGTAAATCTAGTCGTTGTGCCAGATTGCCGAAAATAGTCATGTGAACGAGTCAGCAATCCAGCGCACGTTCAGATCGTTCGCGAATAATAGACAAGAGCAGACGATGGACCAATAAAATTGTTAAGCAAACGAGATAGAGGGCTGACAGCATCCAAAATTTCAGCCGAAACGTGAAAAAACAATTTCTTTCACCATAGTACAACCGCGGTTGTAAGCTGGAAATCTTCATGACCTCGTTGCTGTGCTGAAACTTCTACTACGCCGGGGTAACAGACAAAAACGATTGCAGTGGACTGAAATACATAGAAACTAGACAGTCGAATACTTCCAACGAGCTATATGGACTGATAAATTGAAGATTGAAGTCCTTGGACAAGCGAGATAGTTCAATAAAATAAAACAGGAAGCAATTTCAAAACGGATTGTAAGGTCAAATCGTTGAGGACAAGTAGAGGGTCATAAAAAATGACTAAAACCAGATTCGCAGCGCAAATGTCCTTGTGCATCGTCCGCCATCTTGAAAAACAGGTAGTCCTCTCCTTTTGATAGCTGTATAGAAAAGAAGTTAAGATAAAAGGAGTTCCATTGAGTAGTTTTTTCAATCCCCCTTTGATTTTATCGATTAATAGTTCCAATGATAGACTTATGGTAGACTTAATCCTCTATAATTTTAGTATTCACGATTTTTCCCTCACTTGAATATTACCGAAGATGAGGGGGGGAGGGCATCTAAACATCATCTGTGAGTCTTGGCTTTGTCGTCGATGGCCCAGGTACATCCTTATGATCTAGGTCATGTGGTTCATGGCTGACGTATTTCTCAATTTCTTGATCGCCGTCATCTTTATCGACCAGAATTTGATGCAATATGTCTGCATACAAGGGAACATTTAAGCCCGAATTTGCGACAACTACATGCTGCTCTACATGCTATCGAAGAATACTTTCAACAAAAGTTGTAAATACTATTTTTAAGGGCAGAACAAAACGAAAATAATTAAAATCCGAAAAACTAGGAGCCGAGATATTCAGGATTACCTATTTTTCAAGATGACGGACGATGCGCAAGGACATTTGCGTTGCAAATCTGGTTTTAGTCGTTTTTGGTGACTCTCTTTTTGTCCTAAAAAAATTGGCTTTACAATCCGTTTTGCAAATCTTTGGTACTTTTTCATGCTAATTTTCTTGAACTAAAGCGTGTTTTCATAAGAAGATCCAAAAGTGAAAGAATGTTTCGGGGAAGGGGGAGCGGTTGTTTGGGGTTTCTCTTCGTACGCTGGGACAGGAGACTTGTAATACATAATATGCTCTAGGATACAATAGGAGAAACGAAAATTAGTTAAAAGTATTACAAGAAAATGCAACACCAACCCTGGGGGTATTTAATTGGTAATAATTTGATATTCATGCACGAGAACGGTCACAAACATACTGCATTAGTATGCAGAAATTACTGGATCATGGAGCTGATACGTTAAAAGCTGGGCGAGAAAAATGTGCGGCTAATGTTCTCAGTAATTTATTACACAACAAGATAGACTGTTCTTGCACACTTGACATGGTTAATTTTTATGTTGCACGACCAGGATCTAGGCATTGTGCAGCTTTCCAGCTTCTCAAGCGTAGAATCGACATCAGGGTCAGAAGTCCAGCCTATCATATCTGTAGATTTGTTAACAAACTATGTAATAATATTATATTCGATACTTATTTGTAATCCTGTATATATTTGTCTATTGTTATATATATTGTGGGCTCCAATCATCTCCTGGTGATAGCAAACCTGCAGGTAGACTCTCTGAATGGACAACGAAGGGAACGCTAAATACGCTAAATACAATATGAAAGAACTACAAAATGAAGAAATTGCCAGGAAGTACAGAAAAGAAATAGACCGAAATTTGATCTACGAAAATAGAGAACTGGGAATAGAAGAACATTGGGACAAAATACAAGAAGCAATTAAGATAGCAACAGACAAAGCGTTAAACAAACAAGACCCGAATAAAAAGAAAAAATCGTTCGATAATATATGCATAGAAGCAACGAACAAGAAGAGACAACTACGACTAATATATTTGGAAACAGGAAAAGAGTATGATAAAAGAAAGTATCAAGAACAGAAGAAACGCTCAAAAAGATCTGCCGATGGAACAAACGAAAACAAACAACAAGAACAAATTCAGAAAATGGGAATGAACTACAAAACAAAAGATATAAGAAACTTCTAGAAAGAACCAAAAGAAATAAAGAAAGGCTATCAGCCGAAGCGAATATTTACCAAAGACGAAGGGGGCAACATAATCGGCAGCAGAGAAGAAATATTACAAAGATAGAAGCAATATTTTGAAAAACTACTGGACGAGGGAAATAGAAAACAGAGAATCCGAAGAACACGGACAAATGGATGAAGGTACAAACACGGAAGAAGAAATCACGCCTACAGAGGAAGAAATAACTGAAATAGTAGAAAGCCTGAAGAACAATAAAAGTGCCGGCAGAAATCAACACAAAATATGGAGGAAAAACACTAAAAAGAGAACTGTCAAAGTTAATAAGAAATATATGGGAACAAGGAAGAATGACAGAAAATTGGAGAAAAGCTGTGATTATACCACTACACAAAAAGGAGAAATCACGGAATGTAGCAACTACCGGGGAATCGCGCTCTTGGACGTAACATATAAAATAATTGCCACGATACTTTAAAAAGTTAGAAAAATTCGCACAGAGTGCAATAGGAGAATATCAGTGCGGATTTCGAAGAGGCAGATCTACGATAGACCAGATTTTTCTGCTAAAGCAAAATTTAAACCAAAGGTACGAGTATGATATGCCAATACGTATAGTCTTTATCGATTTCAAGGCGGCGCACAGTGGTTCCAAGTGCCCAGAAAGCTGGCCAAAAATCAAAAAATCAATTTTCGATTTTGATGTGTTTCTTATGTTAGTTCCATACAGAGGCCTCTCGTGCATGTAGTTAAGAAAAAGACAGCATTGAATATCGAGTTGTCTTGTGCTTCAACGCGAAGTGTTGTTTATTGCGCACGTGTTGTTCTGCATTTCCAAAGCGTTCATTTCAAACAGTGATACATATTATTAAAAAGTGATTATAATCAAAAATTAACATCGTTTGAGATGAATGGCTCTTCCTCGGGTAAGTTGATGACTTTGAATGTACTTTGCTACAGAGTACCATGTATTTTCACGTGTATCATTTCAATTTCGCCATGCGGCATGAAAATCCGCCAAACCAAAGAGCTACGAAAAAACTACCACGTACTACCACTTTCAGTGCTTCGTATAATTGTTGGTTATTACATCAACTAAGTACATGCCAAAAACTAACTGCCCGTAGTTGGCCGTTTAACGGCCATAGAGAGCGCGCTACTGGCGTACAGTGGTTCCAAGTGCCCAAAAAGCTGGCCAAGAATCAAATCATCTATCAAAATACCTAAGGTTCATTATTTTAGTATTTTTTGGGTCAAGGAATCTGAATCTGGCGTCAAACTTTTCAAAAACAAAATGGCGACCAAATTTGACCAAAAATTATTTTATTATCGTAAAAATTGATGTACATAGGATTTTAAAGTCGAGGAATCAGAATCGTGTGTTAACCTTTTTAAATCGAAAAACAGAAACAAGGTGCCCGCTGAATTTTAATAATTTTATTTTTCTTAGTATTCTGAATCGCTGTCTACATTTAAATGAATCATCGGCCTACAGGCTTAGGTCGAAACAAGCAATTCCAAAACTTTTGGAGAAAGTGATTCGCATTTCTTAGGACGCATGTTTTGCAAATTTGATATGACCGGATCCGAAGATACCAGGAGCCTCTTGAAAACGTCTTCCATCGTTTTCACTCTTGATGATTTTCGTGCAAAGTTTTTTCGACAATTTTGAATGTCTTTGTTTCGGGCTTCCTGAGCATCTTTGGATAGTTGTTCAACAATGTGTACCGATGTAGGCGGTTTTTACTCCTCTACTTTGAACTCATTTTTGACAAAAGAGATTGTAATCTATCATGGTCGGTTCTCGAGATTCGAGAAAGTGCTCCGATTCTCTTCAATAGCGCGTTTTCCAATATTTGGATTTGAACTTTCGGCTCACATTGACGAACTTTCTTCGTGAGGTTGAAAATTTCTAGATGTGTAATTTTCAACTCGTCCTCATGTTCTAGAATAATAAATTGATTTTCTGTAATGAATGATCGTCCCTATATATTCATGACGTCTCTCAATGGGAGTTTGAGACAATAGACTGGTATTAGGTGGACGCCATCGGCGTATGATTCAATAGACAGAACGGAAATGTTTAAAATATTGGAATGATTGGGCATACCTAGAAAGCTAATTAAACTAGTACAGATGACCTTAGAACAAACGATAAGCACGGTCAGAATAGAGGGTCACGAGACCAGTGAATTTGAAATCAAAAGGGAGCTGAGAGAAGGAGACCCATTATCCACATTGCTATTTAACCTGGCACTAGAGGCAGCAATAAAAAATAGCAAAACTAACAGACAAGGGACACCACATACAAAGAGTCATCAATGTCTGGCATATGCAGATGATCCGGTCATGATAGCAAACAGCCAAAAGGAACTTAGTAGAGTAACAACACAAGTAATAGAGGAAGCATCGAAACTGGAACTGCAAATCAACAAAGCGAAAACAGAATATATGCAATTAAAAAATAAGCATTATAATAAACAGAACAAAGCCTTGGAAATCCAAAATTATAATAAGGAAAAGATACACTCAAAGAGACAGTCAACTATGTATGCCTAGGCACATGGATAACTAATAAAGGCGAAGAAGGAATAGAAATAGACTTCAGACTAACAAAGAGCAATAAATGTGCAGCAGGGTTGAGGAAAATAATAAGATCTAAAGAGCTTTCATGGGGGACAAAACTAACAATCTGCAAGACGGTGATACGGCCTACCCTCCTATATGGGAGTGAAACATGGACGATAACAAAAAGAGATCAAGAAAAAAACGGATATGGGAGGGAGTGGTTCTGCGGAGAATTTTTGGAGGAAAGAGAATAGATGAAGTTTGGAAAAGAAGATTTAACGAACCACTATACGACCACTTCAATGAACCAACGATAGATGAAATTGTAAAGTCCAGGAGACTACAATGACTGGGACATTTGGAAAGAATGGATAACACCAGAACAGTCAAAGGAATAGCGTGGCGAAGACCGGAGGGCAAGAGAAGGAGAGGAAAGCCAAGGAAAAAGTGGAGGGAAGCATTTATGGATAATATCAAAGAAAGGAAAATAGAAAACTGGAAAGAGATGGTAAAAAATCGACAGAAGTGGAAAGAAGAAACAAAACCACACGCTAGGGGATAGGCCTGAATAGCCTGAATGAAGCCCTTTATATGTGTGTGTGTGTATTATACTTATTTGTAAATCGTGTTTTGCATTTCATGTACAATTTGTTTTTGTTGATGTATTCATCTTGGAAATTTCTGTTGGGCGTTGAATAAAGTATTATTATCATTATTACGTTTACTAACTTCCTACCACAACTATTTGACGCAAAATACCATGTATTTCCCGGTTATTTATCTAGTTTACTGCACGTCGTACTATGGTGTGGTCCCGTGTGCGCTATCCTGATCTCCCGGGCCATTAAATTTGAAGTATTACCGTTGCAGCGCGTATTATGTGAGTCCACATTTGTCCGTCAAGATGTAGATGATAGCTGACTTTGAATGATTGGGGAGCACGTCCTGGAAAATCTCAGCGTTATCGATAGCCTAAATTATCTCTAATTTCTTTTATCCTCAAAAACAATGGTGAAATACCAGGATAATATTAGAATTATCAATCCGGAATCGATACTTCTAAATTCTCCCGTTTCAACGCGTGTGAGATGATTCAAATTTGTCGATTTAAATGATTTAACTTTAGAATCTTTACATCATTCCATCGAGGAATTTTATTCTTTCTTGATGTGATTTTCCTCTTCAACGTCCTTATACCCTTCGCGATCCTGTAAACGGATTTAAATTAAAAATTGGATAGGCGGTGTCGGTTCGTTGCGGAAAACGTCGGTCTTTCGGGAAGCTATTTCTCGAAATTGCGTGGAACGCAGACTTCGTCGGTCGGATCGAGCTGTAAATTGCGAATTACCCGTCCGTCTCGTTCGCCCGAGGGTCTCCCCGATTCTCCCGTAGAGCAGGTGCCCGTGGCGTTCGCTATAATTATTCTTCAAAGAAGTCATTTCGTAACCAGTTTATGAAGCGGTTGCCGGTTTGCCCTGTTGCTTATTGGAAAGTTTTATTACGAAACGTACTTTAATCTAACGTCGAAAAGTGCAAGAATTCCGCTTTTCGAAGCGCCCATAAAGGGTTATGAACTCGAGGCTTATAGCTAACAAATTACGTTTGAATATACTTATTTATTTATTTATTCAAACAAGTAAACCAATACAAATACATTAAAAAGCGATATATGTGCAGGCAATTCAAAATTTGTTGGTGGGGAATTTTCAGGACTTGATTAGATACCCATTCTTAGGAACAAACGAGTATATGACCCCATTAGTGGGGTGGGGCTAAGTAAAGAGAAACAACTTCAGATTAAATGGTCAAGAAATTGCCAAATTTATGAATTCTCTTTTAGATTTCCGGAAACAGAATCGTTAAGTACTAGTCCTAAGCTTTAAAGTCCATTTTCAAATAATTTTTTTACCTGAGATACGTTTGTATTTATAATGCTGGTCATATTGGATCGGCCATCTTAAGTGAGGAAAGTTTGACTTCAGATTCTTGGTCAGCGAGATTATCAAGAAATATTTGTCTAAGAAAGTTTAAAATAGCACATCAGACAGACTGCTTAACCCTTGAGCGGGCGCGTCTACCAGTATAACATGAGCAGGCGCGTGGCGCACGTAGTGCCCCGGTAGTTGTAATCCATTTTTTCATGTTGTGGTAAAACAAATTATTCATTTTCTTTTATTTATTTTTATGGTAATATTCTTAGCATTAAATACAATATTTGATTTAACTTATACTACTACCAGAAAAACAAAAATAAACTGCTAAATCAAAAAAAAAAAAGAAAACTAACTATCTGTTGCAGATTCTTCTCCCGTAATACATTTCTCACAAAAGGTTTGAATTTTTGCATGTCCTTTGCAAACAAAATCACTGCAGCTATCACATTTGATCGTGGTGTTTACATTTTTTGAGCGTCCACATGTGACGCAACGCCCTTTTCGTTTAGGTTCTCCTGCCACAGGTTGTTCCACTTCTTTTCTGTATGCTGCCAAAGAAGCTTTGATATCTATGGGCAATGTTGTTATTTTTGCCCTCTCGAAAAGGAAAGGCTTCATTAGGCTGACCCCAAGTTATTTCAAAAAATTCTTCGAACAACTTTGGAGTTATTTGGATTGTGATGGTACAAAACACGGGCATTTATAGCGGCCATATCCATGATGGAGAAAAATATTAGTGAGGACCATCTCCTTGTAATTCTTTTTACTGAATATGTTCCACACATTTGATCAATCGTATCAACTCCGCCTTTGGTTTCATTATAATCCAAAATTATGTCGGGTTTTTGGCTATTTTCGTCAATATCACCCATGTCGTGCATTGTTGATAAAAGTATCACCGCTTTATTTTCTTTTTGGAACATATGACACATCCTTTTGAAACCCGAATATTGAGGATTTCACTTCGCGGTTTTTGTGAGGCAAGAATTCCGGAGGTAGTTCACGTTTATTTCTCTTTAGTGTTCCGAGTAATGTTATTTTGTATTCATTTAGCAGTGTTTTCGCCAAGGGATAGCTGGTGTACCAATTATCAGTTGTTAGGTTTCTGTTTGATCCTTTGATGTACTTTACAAGCCGTTGTACAATATCTGTTGGTGTATTGGACACTCTGTAAGGTCCTTCAGGTTGCTGACCGCAATAAACTTCTATATTGCCTGTGTAGTGTGTTTTTGCATCACGGAGAACAAACATTTTGACGCCATATTTAGCTGGCTTACTGGGAATATATTGTATAAAGCTACAACGACCTCTGAATGCGTCCAATTTCTCATCAATCGTTACAAATTGTCCTAAACAGTATGTGTTTTTGCAATTTGAAACGAATGCATCCAAAATATCACGTATCGGGGCCAGTTTATCAGTTTTTTTTCTATCTTCTCTTGTAAGACGGTTGTCAAAACGGAGGCATCGTAAAAGAAATAAGAACCTTTTGTAACTCATAACTTGTCTCGTTACAGTAAATCCAGTATCTTTTTCCCATAGTTCTTCCACATTGGTATGATTTCCCTTTTTAGCGCCTATATAATATAATAGTCCAAGCAATGCTAGTATTTCGCTTTTCGTAGTGCGTTTTGCATCTCGATCTCTTTGATACTCAACATTATTTCTTTTGAAATCAATGTAAAGATTTGTGTGATTTACAATACATTCTATCATATTTGAGTCAATTATCACATTCAACGCCGAAATTTCCGAAGTTAGTCCTCTTGCGATTACGTTTGGCCCTGGTGAAATTTTGACTATATTCTTATGTGCTGTTTTAGATTGAGTAGATACATTAGTCTTGCTCCATTTTATTGTTTTATCTTTTCCATAATAATAATTCTCCAAGCAACTGTCTTCAGTAATTTCATCAACGTCAGACTGATCTTCAACGTGCTCTTGCTCAAAATTGGTATCGTGGTCATTCCTTGTCACGAGTTCCTCACCTTCAGACAACTCTTCATGCTCAGGCTCAATCGGTTGCTCATCTTCTGATGACTCTTCATCAAAAATCTTATATAATTCATCGTCTGTAAGATACTTTCTTGCCCTGAAACATTTATCTTTTACAAAACCGAATAAGGCATGCTCACAATTCTCAGAAACTTAGACATTTTTTAACATTATAATTACAAAGAAACGATGTTTGAACATACTTATGTCATGCAATTCTCAGAAATTCTATACAAAACTAATGAAAGTATCAAATAAAAGATACTTACATGAGTGGGCGCGCGGTGCATTCAATGCGCCGGTCAATACATTTATAGAAAGTTCGACGAAATCCACACTAATTTTCATCGAATGAAACACACGACTGTCTTAGTTGATGTACCTATTGAAGAAATACCTGAAGTGGAGAGGTACGTGTAATCGTCAAGAACATTTTTGTTTTGAGAATTGTCACGTTGGCGCACTAAGTGCGCCAACGCGCCCGGTCGAGGGTTAAACACGCGCATGCCACTGACAATTTCTTCATAAACTCGTCCGTTTCTAATAATTCATATTTAAATGGTTTTTCTGGCTCTGGGCTAATTACTGTTAGTTTACCCAGCTTCAAAATTACTTATCTTTCTATCTGTATTTTACATTAAAAGTTCGTAGCTGTCAAGTTCTGCAACATTTCACTTTTCCGTGCCGTGTAGAAAAAACTTTGTCCAACTCAATATCGTTTATGTTATGAATAGACCCCGGAAATTCTAGGGAACGTGCCCCCCTCCCTCACCAATTACGTGAGCAACGTACGTTGCAAGCTCTCGACAAATCGTAATAACGCACCTACATACTAATTCTCTTTAATCTAGATTTGGAGGCAGATTATCCGTTAGTGGTAGGGACGATCTCCCTAAATTGTCCGAGGTCTAATTACGCAGCCCTGTGAAGGTCGATTACAGAAATGACAGGAGATAAAACTTATACACCTCTTGAAACACCGCTGGAAACGATTTTACCGCAGAAATTTTAGAGCACGTCAGATTTTGGAGTAACTTCAGGTTAAATGGTCAAGAAATCGGCGAATTTATGAATTTATTTATTTTGTAGAATTCCGAAAACGAAATCGTTAAGTACTACACCGAAGATCTTCAGGTTTTACATTTTCTGTCATTAACCAAACAAATATATTCGAAAATATTAACTTTCTTTTATTATTTCAAACACATATTATAAAGATAGTAAATTATTTTCGAAACCTAAAATCTTTATAAAATAAAATCTGAATGACTCCCCATATAACGACCTAATTAAATAAGGCGCGTTAATGGATAACCAAGTAACTGGGCAGAAGTGTACTAAGTAAGTAAAAAATTCATATCACAATAATCCATGAAACACCTTATGGATTCAATAATCCCAAACCAATGTTTACTATTGTGTTTGCTTAGTAAGGTTCTGCTTGTATGGCTGCTTTCCTTCTCATCTGATCTTTTCCGTGGCACTCTTCTCTTCTCTTTCTAAACAGGTGTTCTATGTGCCACCCAAAACAGTGCACGAAAATATATTATAGCAAATTGCCGAAGGATATAAGGTGCCAAAGTTTTACAAGAATATTTAAAAAACTATGCCTTTTCTATCTATATATGTATATAAAATACAAAAAATGTTTTTATATCCTTTATATACTTCGAAACTATCCAATCGATGTGCCCCAAACCGGTTTCATTAGAAAGGCAATAACGCGAGGATGGCTTTAAACCACTAAAAAAGTGCATTCGGTCCATTCATGAAGTGGATTTTCGACTTTTCCCATACAATAATTTTTCCGAATACAGACGGTCAACACAAAAACATTGATCTGTCACTGTCATCAGAAACTTTGATCATTTGTGGTTATCGCGTCGACCATATCAAATAATCGAATTAGAAAATATTAATAATCTCATAGGCAGTAAAAACGAGTAATTTTGGCTCCGAAGAATGATGACGTCAACAAAATAAATCATCAAATTTAATTCAAGCTACCCGGTGAAGTTGTCACGTACCCATCAATTGACACAATGATAGATGAGGAACAAGCGGTCAACTTTCTAATAGAGTTTCTTAACTCTTTGGAACCATCTGGAACGCCACCACATATCTTAACTTTAAAAGTTGGTTCACCGCTGATGCTCATTCGCAACTTATTGTTAGACCCACCGAAATTGTGCAACGGAACAAGATGGTAAGTGTTGCTGGTTTGAACTTAGAAAATTCCTGTTTTTCGCACGGCCAATTATATGTTGCTTGCTCCAGAGTTGGAACGTCGAAAAATCTTTATGTTTACACATCTACCGAAAGAACTCAAAACACGACGGGTATCTGCTAGTACTCTATAAAAGAATGAAAATGACTTTAATTATTAATGTCTTTTCTGTTCTATAATGTCTGTGATATTTCATTATTTCATTCTTTCTTTTTCCAGCGGTTCTGTATAACCTAGTCGTCTTAATCTTTCCACTTTTATGATTGGTGTTATTTTTTGGCTCACTAAAATGTGTCCCCAGATCTTTGTTAGTTCGCCTTCTTCTCTGCAATAATGCCCTCGGTGTTCCTTCCTCATATTTCTAATAATTCTTCTTCGACTTCGTCTAGGACCCGCGTTCAATGTGCACTTGTGAGTGTTGCTCTTATATATCTTCATTCTTTTTGGTACGACATTCGACTTTATCGCGCTTGTGAGCATAGCATGTTTTTCGTTCCCTTTTATCTTCTTTATATTTTTATACTCTGTTCTACATTACCATTTCCATCTATTGTCACTCCAAAATATTAGTAAAAGTAGTAAATAGTCTGACCCTTTTGAATTCGTACGCTCCTTACTTTGTTGAGCATCTTCCGTGACCAGGTATTTCGTTTTTTTCTTTCGTTTATCTGTAAATAGAATTCTATGGTTCCTATTAATATCTTCTTCGTAATCCTTTGCAACTCTTTCTTTGTCTTTGTCAATAATGTTAAATCATCATGTAAAAGCCAATACTAGTGCATCAGTGCAGTAGGTAATTGTTACAGTTTTCTGTTTTAATATTTTTGGCCTCTCGTTTCCACTTTTGTCGTAGATGGCGCCCCGCTTTCGTAGGTTTCCGACATAATTCGCGCCTTCGCACGCACGTGTAGCTTGTAACGTTGAGTTGGAACAGACCGGTTTCGGTGAATAAGTTATTCCGTTTTCGCTGTTAAGTCTCCGTTTTGAGGATATACACGGAAATGCGACGCTGGGAAGTGTATAGTATCGTCGGAATCTGGAAGTTTGACTTCCCCATATTTTGGTGTTCGAACTCATCATCCATGTTGCTTTTCCGGCAATTCCAGGTGAGTATTTCTTTTCTTGTTAATTTTCACTGACGAAGGTGTTCCGAAAACGTTTGTAAACGTTCTGAAAATATAACTATCGCTCAAACCAGCCTTGTTTTATTTCTTGTTAATTTCGATGCCGTAATTTTTATCTTCCATGTTATTATAGGGAACTAGTGTGAACTAGTGTGAACTAGTGTAAACTAATATAAACTAGTATAATCTAGTACAGAGCTGACATTGACTTTCGAGAACATTTGAGAACTATCGTAGGACCTGGAGACTATTTTCCGACATTTTTATATCAAATGCGAGAAACCACGCGATCTTGGATAGTTTCCGTCCCGATACCGAATAAAGTTGACAACAAGGAACACGTTACGTTAAGTCCCGCCTTTATTTGAATTTATGTTTTAGACGCGTTGAGTTGTGGGAAAAATTCCCTAGAATCTTGAGGTTAATTTATAGTTAGGAAATTCTTTTAGTATTTTAAGAGGGGGGGGGCGATCAGATTGGTTTTCGTTGGAAAAGAGGTTTTCCTTACGTTTGCTAGTTAATATTATATTTGTGGAACGACACATTTAATTCGTTCAGTAATTTAAGGAGAGGGCAGGGAGGATTACAAGTACTTGTCACTTGCACATATTCTTGTTTTATTTACATTCGGCTAAAGCTGTAAGGTTGCTGTGACGCAGGTATAATTTCAACGGTTACCAAGAGTGTGTGAACCTTAGATAAAATTGAATTTAATTTAATCGTTCCAACAAATCAAGTGCTGTTAAACGCCATTCTCTCGCCTCAATTCATTTATTTTATTTCTTTCGTGGTATTTTTTAAAGAGAGTGTTCAAATCATTTTTCTGCTTGCTTCACGACAGGATAAAGATCCAGAACGTAGACGGTTCGGATAACTTCGTTTCACTCACTACAGAAGCTGGAGGGTCTCTGTGACTCCAAACACTCAGATGTGATCCAGTTCTATAATTGGAGAGTGGCGCCTTGTTACTAAATTCTCGAACTTTAATCTACACCGTTTCCATTGGGCTAGCACGACCTGGATTTCCATCTTTATCACCAACTAGGTAGATTATCCGCATTGTAACGACGAATTTCCGTATCGGTCACGTTTCCGACTTTTTCTTTCTTCATCACAATTTAACCAAAAGTTTTAGAAGCCAGTAAAATGGCACTGAATTATCCGAAGAAATTAAGATACAACGGGGGCTAGATATGGATGTACATATGTTATCGCCTATGTTGTTTAATCTTTACTTTGTAGAAATAATCCATAAAACGTTAGAGAATCTGACAATCGGTCTTCCTCTTTTCCTTCTCCACGCTACGTTTTCCTTTTTTATTATCTCCATTTCACCAAATGTTTTAGAAGCCAATGACAGACGTTTACATTAGTTTTTACCTTTTCAGGTACTGTTTTGTCTACCAGAACTATTACTAAATTGTTTTCCCAAGATTCATTGGTACTTTCTTCGAACACTGTACGTCACTAGCACCTATTTTCCCCTTCGTCCCTTCCTATCGACGAGAACGTATACATCTCGAAAGATTACCGCTTGACCCAAACGTGTATACACTTGCACTATAACTCGAACCCGACCGTTAATTTGTACCTTGACGGTTGATTGATTGCTGTTTATCTTATTGAGGGGATCTACTCGACGGGTGATCGCCTCCTCTTCTCGAGAGGCAACCGCGATCGACCTCTCGCCGTCGAAACAATAGCCCGATCGGACGGTGCTCGTACGTCGATAACTTTGTACACATAATGAGCATGTATAGACCATCTGCATACATAATACATGACAGACTATCCTCATTTCTTTTTTGTTTCTGTCTATAATAGGGTGTATATGGAAGTGGATGTCTCGTAGAATTGTTTACTGGGAATATCAATCAATTATAGGTTTTTTACGTAAATTCTCGATATAAATATACATATATACGTGTACAAGTACCAATCGAAAAATTCTTGAAATACGATCAAGATAGGCCACGCTTATTACCGAGCGAATTATCGCGAAATTCAAGACCGTTCTTCGCCGCAACGACGAAATTGAAAATACCCATCACGGCGATGTAAAAAAACTTTCCTATCTTGTTTATTTAACGTCCGTCGACGTCGACGAACAAACAACTCGAATGGAGACTTCAAGTTTTGTGAGAATTTGTCCAGCGGACCAAGACCGATGGCCGAGTCCTCCGGCGTGTCGAATCTAAACGTCGGGCGCCAGCCTGTAATTCACAGGCCATGATTTACATCAATTCTTCAATTATCTGGCGTACGCGGAAAGAGCGGCTACGATCCGAGTACGACGACCGATACGAGAAGAGTTCTCCTTTCGATCGACTATTGTTACGACGAAACGGGCTTGGAAGCCGTTCGGTTCCCATACATCGTCGGACGACCGGATTGATTAAACTTCTACTTCGACTCGTTTCTTTTTCTCGAATTCGATGGTTTTTGTTCCGGGCGGTTTTTGTTCGCGTAATCGTTGGAATGGCATGATGCAGATGAAAGGAAGAGTTTTGGGCGAGAACGATAGATGTTGGCATTTTTCTTGGTTTAGATCATTTTGATATACATAAGACTAAAGAGAAACGGCTAACAAATGAGATAATAATAATAATAATAATAATGTAGTTTATGGCCCAAAAGTATAAAACCAGTAACAGGACAAAAAAAGGAGTAGTAGAGATAGTAACATACTAAAAAAAAAAGATATAGCTATGAATTGACAAACAAAAGACAAAAGTATATATGTATGTATATAAACATAACAGTTAACTACAGAAAAGTTCAAAGTCTGTTGAAAAAGTCATCATAGTAGGACTAAGCAAGACGGCACATAATCACCACGGGGGACTGCCACAATGCATTTGTTCTTATTGATGAAAGGGCGAAAGGGGATTTAACAACCAATAAGAGTCGATGCTTTTACAACCGTGCTTTAAATTTCCCCAGTTATCTGAAAAAAACGTGTTAATTTGTAGAGGGAAAGGTAACAATCGGGTGACATTCGTTTGTCTTGTGTTATTCGTCCTTACGAATTCCTCGATCAAACCCTTGTCTGGTCGAGGAATTGAATTCCATAGAGTGTAAATAGTTTGGTAACTATGTATTTTAAAGAAGAAAGACGAACTAGAAAATGTCAGAAACCTTTCAAACTAACGTTTTATTTTAATCGTGTAGTAATGATTTGTTGTCAGCGGTTCGAATTCCGCGCCGGCCAAAGTTAGAGTTTTTTTTTTTTTTTATGGCACTCGGGATCTAAGCCCATATGCCTCGGTAGCTATCGAGTTGGGAATTAACTATATTCTAATCTGCATTTTGCATAAACTGTCTATGAGAACTTTGCATATCTTTCTATTATTGTAACTAAGTAGGGTGATAACACTAGTTGGAAGTGGGATCTTTTCCTGTATAACCGCCTCGTACAGGCAATTTATTACACTGTTGTGGGTTGCGCACGCCAAAAAAATATGATTAAGGTCAGCCACCCGATGGCCGCAAGAGCATTCCGGTGAATCGATCAGACCCAGTCTGCACAAGTGCGCAGGAAACTGGCCATGACCGAATTTCATTCTAGCTAATGTGACACGAGCAAATCTAGAAACGGAGGAGTCTATATACCAGTACTTGTTCTCCACGTTGGCGTGTATGTATGCATATTGAGTCATTTTGACCTCATATGCAGATGACCAGCAGGCATTCCACTGTTCGTTAAAAAATAGATGCTTAGCTATCTGTAATAGTTCTTTACTACCAAGTACGGGTCCATAATGTCTTCCTGTAATGCCGCCTTCTTTTGCTATATTGTCTACGATATCATTAGAATTAATTCCGCTGTGACCTTTGACCCAATACAAACCCGTGTGAATACCTGCTTGAGTCATTTCAGCTATTATCTTGATGATGTCTACTAAAATAGCATTTTGGTTATGTGTTTACGATGGTGAATCGCCTTTAGGACACTGGCAGAATCGGTCATGATTACTACGCTCCTAAAATCAGTATGTTTGGCATATGCCAATGCCTCAAATATAGCCACAGCCTCAGCTGTAAAAACATTTGCAGCCGAGTCCAACTTAAATGATGTGACCATTCCTGTGTTATGTACATAGTATGCGCTTCCACATCCGTGGCTGCTCTTGGAACCATCCGTACAAATAGTCAAACAGTTTTGTTGGCACTGCAATATGGATGAGGCCAAGAACTTATCATGTTCAGGCTGTCCAATGTATGGTGGAAAACTAATATCTATTGTTTGATAATACGATGAATACGAAGGTTCACCATCTAAGGGTTTGTATATCCGTGAATCAAACTCGGCTGTGGTAACAAAGGCCTCCGCTAAAATAGGCGATCTTTTTTCATCCAATATTTATGTGTAAAGTCGGCACTGACCAGATTACGTATTTTCTTCAATATGTTTTCCAAATTATTGACTTTTAGCTTGTAAATAAACTTAACTGCTAAGTATCTTCTTCTCAAAAAGAGCGGGGGTTCACGGGCTTCGATCTGAAGAGCATTGGTTGGCGTACTTCGCATAGCACCCACGCACAGTCGAAGGGCCTTAGACTGTACGATGTCCAGCCTCCTTATATTATTCTGGCTAGTATCCGCGTACAGCATACATGCATAATCCAAAACTGATCTAATGTAGGCTTTACACATATTCATGGATGTGTTAAAATCGGAACCCCAAGATACTTTCATTAAGCATCTCATTAGATTTAGTGCTTTTTCACATTTTCCTACTATACTATTAATATGAACAGTCCATCTTAGCTTATTATCAATATAAAGCCCAAGATATTTCACACATTCTTTAATAGGAAAACTCTTATCTGCAAGGCATATTTCATTCTTGGGAAGATCTCTTTTACGAGATAAGAACATAACATTTGTTTTAGATGTTGCTAGTTCCAAAGTATTCTGATCCAACCAAGTTACTAACTGACCCACAATTATAGACATATTTTCCACAAGGGCTTTATGATCTGTATTAGATGTATATAAACAGACGTCATCAGCATATTGTACTATGTTAGTTGGTACATTGAAAATAGTATGCAGATCAGGGGTATATATGTTAAATAAAATCGGGCTGAGACATGATCCCTGTAATAATCCATGCGACAAATATCTTGGTCCTGCTCTTTCATTCGAATTTCCACGGACAAAAATTTTCATGTCACGATATAAATTAATAATATTTCGGCCTGCTGAAGCAGGTATTCCAATATTAATTATCTTACCTTCCAATACATTAAGATCTACACATCCATAGGCGTTCTTAATGTCAAGAAACATGCAGCAGGTAGATTTGTTTTCAGTTAATGCCAGCTTCACATCTGAGACAAATACAGTTAGTGCGTCAATAGTACCGATCGATTTTCGAAACAAGTTAGAGTTTTCTGACTACCGCATAATTTTAATTTAAACCGACAGTTACGAATACAGTGACGGTTTCTACTTAGTTAGTTCTAAATTATTTTTTTCTTATCTTTACAATGTTGTCATCGGAGAAATTCTCACCCTGAACCCAGTTTCTGACCAGCCGAACACAACCCGATTGCAGATACAACTATGTTCTAATTTTCTTTTCTCTTTTCTTGGGGCTGTAACCTGCAGCAGACGATAAATTACATAACGTTTCTTGCCTGTTGTCCTTGATTGTTTGCTGAAAGCAGTTAACTTTAATATAGAAGTTCTCAGCCGTAAGAAGTATTATAGCAAGTATCTAGGCCAGGCATAGGCAACCTTTTTTATAGAAGTTTTATGCTGCGAGTAATCTTGAAAAATATACATTTTTGTGGTATCCTTATGATTCATTATGAATTAAGTTTAGACGGGCCGTGCTGATATGCAACGAAAGATTTCAGTAGCGGGCCGGGCAAATCTTACTCGCGGGCCGGAGGTTGCCCATACCTGATCTAGGCTGTACAATTGGTACTACAGCAAAGTGTCCGAAGGCTCTGTTAAACAACATCTCTTCAGATTCCCCGCAGATCAATACTATCTAGTGGTAGCCCATGCCCTTTTCTGGTAACTTTCTGATATATTAAAATGAACATATGGAATATATCCTTGGTGATGCGTGAATATTCAGAGTTTCAACGTAAAACAGTAAATGTTCAAATTTAATACTTGAATCCCGTTTCTTCAGTGATGGGTACAAAATATTTGGATATTATGGAGATCCACATCGTTGCTATGATGAAGTGGGTAACTAAATGAGGAACTCCATCACCGTTGGATTCAACGATGTGGGAGAAATTCTTCTTTCAGGTAAAGTGTAATAAATAAGAAAATTAAAACTAAAGTCTTCCAAAAGGTGGTTATCTCAACCTGAATATCAAGTGGTAAAACATGGATAGGGAATAAAAATAAAAGCAGTATAAATACACCGGAAATGAGATGGATACTGAAAATCAAGGGCAAAACGAGAAGAATTTAAATCACAAACGAAGTTATTAGAGACAATTTGAATATAAAGCCACGATCTGTGGACAATGATTTGGAATGTAGACTCTTCTTGAAAATTCTGACATGAGGATCATTTTGTAGATTCACTTTTTGTAAATGAAGGAAAAGACCGAATAAAAGTTGGGGCAGTTCCGTTTGTTAAACCATCTTCTCTTTTCTAGATGAAAATAGTAAGTTTTCTGTTCGTGCTATAACCCGTCAACATCCACAACTGCTTATAGGTGCTTGGAACAAGGTGTCTCCTCACACTTACAAGATAATGAGGTCATAAGCAATTTTGATAACGATTTTCCAGAACATAATTGCACACGGCACACCTGCGATAATTTAATTTTAGAAAAATGTGTCCCCTTTCTAATCTATGAATTTTGCAGGGACAGGCACAAGCAGAAGCTGTATCTGACGGACACTCTCGCAAGATGAAGAGGTTGAAGAAGAAATAGTTTTGTTTTGTTTATTTATATATTCTTGTTCTTTGTTATGTTTTTATTGATGGTGCAATATGCATTTATTTCATTTATTATATTTTGCAGAATGTTTATTTGCTTTTTATGTTTAATTTATTTGATAATTTCGTGGTTGTTTTGTAGAATGTATTTATTTATTTAACAATAAAAACGGTTATTTTCTTGTAGAAATGTGTTATCAGGATCAAGCTAACAAATTTCGTTAATTTCACTCTATCAAACATGTAAATGCATTGCGTTTACATGTTTGGTAAAATCAAATTAATTTTGATTTTAAAGTGAGGATAAATATAGAATGAGAAAGTATATAATTTCAAAATTTACCGCCATATAATTTTAAAATTTAGCGCCTTGGCGTTTATTTTACGACACCCCTGCCAAGAAGAGCTGTCATTACTAAGGTAAGGGGGTTTTAACAGGTCATCTATAAAGAAAAATAAACAGTAAGGGACCGAGGCTAGAGCCCTGAGGTACTCCGGACGTTGCAGTGTAAAGAGGGGAGGAATAACCATTGTAAAATTCGTAATTCAGTCTGTCGTTCAGAAAGGAATTTAATAAAGAAAACAGCATAGGAGCACAACCAAACTGTCCGAGCTTATGGAGAAGGAATGTATGGTCAAAATCACTAGAAAAATCAGTGTAGATAACATCAACTTCCACCCGTCCCTCCTCCACCCAGAAGCATTTCGAGTTTCAGTGATAAATTGAGTAGGTAATACATAAAAGATTGGTTACAGTGAACCGGTCGGGCATGAAACCATGCTGACGGAAAGACACTAAAGAATTAGTGTTAGAAGAAATACATCTACAAATATTGTTTTCATAGATCTGAGCGAAATTGGATAAAATTGCTATTGCACGATAGTTTTAGACGAAAGATTTATCAACCTTTTTAGAAATGGGACTAATTCTCGCCCTTTTCCAAACATCAGGAAAGGTAGAAGTTGCAATAAACAAGTTAATTAAGATAGCTAAGGATGTAGCCAATACATAATTGGGAATAAGATCATCACTGCAACTCAAGTTGCTAGGATGAGAACTCATTATACTAATCAACTCCTCCTCAGAGATAGTGTGAAGGGAGGGAGACGGTTGGAGAAAGTATTACTGAAAACAGTTGACGCAGAAGGTGTGTAAGTATTAGAGAAGTGGTAAGCAAAGGCCTCAACTATAACCGTAGGAGACCCAACCACAAAGGCGATGCATTTTGCCCGGCAATCTTGACTCACCCTTCCTAGAGCGGATTAATTTAAAAATTTCTTTAGGGTGACACCAAATGCAGTCTTCTTCTCTGTACACGAAGGATTTATAGGCCCGTGATATGTATTCTTTGCAAAGTGCGCGTATTCGCCTAAATTTACCCCAGAAGAAAACGTTCTTAGATGCTTTCCATTTATTATGTCTGTAATACTCTTTCAGTTTCAAATTCAAAATCAGTTCTAAAGAGAACCATGATGCATAATCGGAAAGCGTGTAGGAGCCGGGGATTTGAGGGTACGGAGCAATTGATGGCTTCATACAGATTTATATAAAAGATCTCTATAATTAGATAAAAGGGTCCAGTCAATACATTGTAGATCGCGATATGGCGTATCAAAATCCGCTTTTGCGAAGACAGTAACGTAGGTTATTGGCTGAAGGGAAGTTATAAAGACCAGTCGGTCGAGAGTATTTTAGATCAATACAGAGGCTAGGATGGTGATTATCTTCAGGAACCAAAGAGAACTCGTCATATTCAATAGACAAGAAGTAGGGTAAATTTGAAAGAAGTAGATCCAGCAGTCTGTGGAGTTCTTCTTCTCTTCTTTCACCTTATCCTTCTGCCCATCTAGGGCGTCGGGTTTTGGAGTACCGCCCTCCTTTACCCTTCTTTCCCATTCTTTCCTATTTTGCGTTAATTCCTGCATACTCCTCATTTCTTTGCTTCTTTACTCCGCTATCCTCCACTCTTGATATTTCTTAAGGCCTCTTCTATCTCCTCCATTGCGATTCAGTTTCTCCACTTCTTCTTGTGCTTCTCCAATTTCTTCTACAACCAGTATTTCTTCCTGTCTAAACTTATCTTCAAGATATTCTTTCCAGATCTCTGTTATCTCGGATGTCTGTCCTTATGTTCACATCTTTATCTTCAATTCCACAATTTTCCTTGTTCTGTTTTCCTTTCAAATTTCTTATCTTGTTCCAAAATTTCCTATTGTTCGTCTTGTAGTTTTCCTCCAGCTCCTTTCCAAAATCTTCCGTTACAGCCTTCTTTGCTCTGTCACGTTTTTCCACATATTCTAGTATGTTTCTCTCGATAGTCACTTCTTGTAGTTTCTTCCAAGCTTGCTTCTTCTATCTAATTTTTCCTTTAACGTCGATATTCCACCATTCAGTTCTTTTATGGTTTTTTCTTATCTTCGTTATACCACATACTTTCACGGCTGCTTTAATAATAGAATTTTTAAGGATGTTTCCACTTTGCTTCCATAGTCCAATCATTCCTTTCTTTTCCCCCTCTGTGGAGTTCGAAAAATTATTGAATTGCTGGAGATCAAGCAAATTGCAAAAATTATTGAACTGGCAGACTTTCCTGCGAGTAGTGGGTGGATTAACAAATTCAAGAAAATTAAAGTCCCCAACAAACAAAATAGTTTTGTCCAATAAAAAATATTTCGAGATTTTCAAACAAAAGTTCCAAATCGGTGACAGAAATATCCGGAGGTACATAGATTGTGCCAATCTAGAAGGTATATTTATGAATAAGGCATTTGCAAATGATACCATCAATAAGGGGAATTGCAGCAGTAACGGGCGTGGTGTCGAGTATTGCAAACTCAATTTTATTTGCAAAGGCAATGAGAACGCCGTTACCCAAACTACGATTAACAACATTGGATTTACGGTCACTTCGTACAACAGAACAAGAGTTAGGGAAAGTTCATGACTATGAGTGGACACATTTAACCAAGATTCCGTAGCAAAAATTGCTCAAGTTACAAATATTCGAGTAGAATAGATAAGTTTTGGAACGTAGACCACGAGCATTTTGATGGTAAATATTCAAAACATTCAGGTACACGTGTTTCGCTAACAACGAGGGTAGGATCTTCATTCGGTGAGGTACTATTTCAAGGTGCTAGCCTGATTGGTTGCGAAACGCATGTCACCGGATTTGATTAAAATTGTGGTGAGCAATTTACCGCTGTGATATAACGTGATTGAAATAAGGTAACAAAGTTATTGAAAAAGTAATATTGCATTTTGTGGACTATTCAATATATTAGTATCGTACAAGATTACTTTTCGAAACTTTCTCGGCTAGTAGTCATCATCACCATCCCCGCCACCGTCGCCTTCCTCGTCTTCGTCTTTGTCTTCGTTCTGCTTCTCATCATCATGGTCGTCGTCGTCGTCGTCATCATCATCATCATCGTCTACTACGTCGAGACCGTCGAGCGCCCGTTGAACGAACGGAGCCCGATCATAACTCATCGGTCGTGACTGATGCGTGGCTATTTGTTAGTTGTCAGAGTGTTGAGATTGTTCGCTTCCCGCTGATCAGAAGTCGTCCCGACGTGTTCGAGTGGGCGCGCGTGTGTACGGGTATCGCGTAAGCGCTGCGCGGACGTGCCCACGTTGAAAACTCTTCAGATGAACGATACGCGATAACGCTGTCCATAAACGTCACGGACGAGGTCGGTCTCGTCGTCCGTTCTCGCGAAACAATGCGCCCCAACAGAAGTACGAAAAGAACGTTTTACGCGAACCAAGACCTACGAAATCCACTACAAAGTCTAACCGTGATTTTCTGCCATTAAGGTGATTTGGTTACCAAGATAGTTGAACGTAATATCCAGATATTTCTAGTAATTATATATCAAATGCATAAACATTACTCTTACCACACCTTTCGAAAGGCATTCCACATACGTATTTTTGAAATTAAGATCCTAAGATACCTAGAATTCACTCGCAAAGAGCAAACAAGAACAGAACAGATTTGAGGAGAAATGCAAATAAAAACATCGATTACCAGCCGATTAGAAAATAAAGCATTAAAACGGTATGGACACGTAAATCGAATAACGAAGGAGGGATGGAAGGAAAGAGCGGACGAGGACGCCCGAAAGGTGGCATTTTTCCTTAAATTCTTCTTAGGAATCTGACCTCAGTGCTTTGTATTCCATTGTTCTGATTTCCTGTTGTAACCTATGAGTCTGATTCATAACTTAAAACAAAAAGTAATCATTTCTAACAATACTTTGAGAAGCGATTTTATGTTTTGTGTTATTTTATTTATTTATCGATTCATACAATTTTTTTAAAAACCGGATTCATAAAATTCCCCCAAATTATTTTCTCCGCGTAAAAGAAAATTCTGATCGGGTGTTGTATTGTAAAACGATAAACCATAAACCAGGCATGGGCAACCTTTTTTGTAGAAGTTTTATGCTGCGAGTAATCTTGGAAAATATACATTTTTGTGGTATCCTGATGATTCATTATGAATTAAGTTTATACGGGCCGTGCTAATATGCAACGAAAGAATTCAGTAGCGGTCCGGGCAAATCTTACTCGAGGCCGTATGTGGTCCGCGGGCCGGAGGTTGCCCATCTATGCCATAAACAATCTTTCAAAATTCATTCTCAACTTCAAAAAATTTCTCCTAAGCATTTCCCTTCATTTAGTGACGAAATAAATCAATGACACTTCGTTTACCGCGCGCCAATTATCGCAATTATCTATCTGTACGTACTCATTAAGCCCCATACGACGAATCAAGGAAGCAATTAATTACAGCTTCTGTAATCTCTTTAAGAGGATACCTTAGTTTTTCCTTCGGTATACCCGAGATAAATATAACAACAACAACGACTCCAAGAGATATCACGCCTCTTATCGCTCTTTATAAATCTTAACAGCGCGCGTTCGTACCTCTACGAATCCGGAGTGGCGTCGATTTAAAAGGTCGATGTTAAATTGCAGCGATTTCGACATCAATCCACGTCAAATCCTGCCACTGGCTTCGTCTTGCGTGCAGGATATACGACGCACCAGGATCAATTAAGGTGGTATGTTACGAGAGAATTTTAATGACCGGTTAGCGATAGCGCATCGAAGAGGAATCGATAGAGTTTGTGCGCCTTCCTTTGCGCCATGAAACTTTTAGGAGGATTTCAAGGAAAGTTATGTTTGCAAAACTTTAAAAAATTAAAAATAAAATAGGTACAACAGAATAAAGATTACGGTCTAATGCGGGAATGAATTCGTGTGACCCGCGATTAATCTTTCAATATTAGTGTAATATTTAAGGTATGTTTACAGGGAAAAAGATTTATATGCTCATGATTTAATACTAAGCTTAAAACCTTTTCAAATGAAGCTTCTAGAAGAAGAAATTTCTAGAAATCTGGCTGAATACAAATTTGATCATTTTCTCACGTTAGAGACGATATCTTTAAGTATTTCAAGAGAAAAGGGTCAAGAATTTAATAACAGTATCCTAACACTGATGACAGATTCCGAGCAATGATTTGATTGCTCAAGAAAATTGATAGAATTTTATCTATTGTCTGATATCCATGTTCTGTACATGTAGATGATTTTCCTGTTGATACACAACTAGAAATAATTAATTTACAATGTGATGGAATATCGCGAAAACCACGAAAATTTATGCAATATCTCTTTTTTCCTTCAACGTGATGCCCGATCAAAGCTTTTACAAGACTCACTCAAATTTTTATGACCCGTTTAGAACTTCTTTCAACAAGTTGGTACAAGTAATGATGAAGGGCTAATGAATTAAAGGTTGCTCAACCACAGTCTTTACAAGACTCAACTTGTATGTTCGGCTTACACCTTCTTTCGACAAGTTGGTACAAGTATTGATGAAAGACTAGCAAATTTAAGGGAGCTCAACTACACTGTTTGCAAGACATAGCTAGAAATATTTTTATGTGATGTTTACAACGTCTTTCAACAAGTTAGTACAAGTAATGATGAAAGCGTAATAAATTGAAGGACGCTCAATTAAAACTTGTACAAGACTCAACTTTTTATGTACTGTTTGGAACTACTTTCGACAAGTTGATACAAGTAATGATAAAAAGCTGATGAATTGAAGAACGCTCAACCACAGTTTGTGCATGACTCAACTCTTATGTTCTGGTCACACCTTCTTTTGTCAAGTTGTTACAAGTAATGGTGAAGAACCAGCGAATTGAAGGGAGCTCAACCATAGTTTTTGCAAGATATAGCTAGAAATATGTTTATGTCCTGTTTACAACGTCTTTCAACGTAATGCCCGATTAAAGCTTTTACAAGACTCAACTTTTATGTTCTGTTCACACCTTCTTTCGACAAGTTGGTACAAGTAATGATGAAGGACTAGCAAATTGAAGGGAGCTCAACTATAGTTTTTGTCAAATATAGCTAGAAATATTTTTATATCCTGTTTACAACGTCTTTCGCCAAGTTAGTACAAGTAGCCATCAAACGCTACTGAATTAAAGGACGTTCAATCAAAACTTTTACAAGAATCAACCTTTTATGTCCTGCTTAGAATTCTTTTCGACAAGTTTCCTACAAGTAATGATGAAGGGTTAATGAATTCAAGGATGCTCAACCACAGTCTTTACAAGACTCAACTTTTATGTTTTGTTCACACCTTCTCTCGACAAGTTGGTGCAAGTAATAACGAAGAGCTGGTGACTTGAAAGGAGCTCAACTGTAGTTTTTACAAGATATAGCTAGAAATATTGTTATATCCTCTTTACAACGTCTTTCGACAAGTAATCATGAGAGGCTACTGAATTGAAGGACGCTCAATCAACGCCTTTACACGACTCAACTTTTTATATCCTGTTTAGAACTTACTCCGACAAATTGCTACAAGTGATTATGAAGGGTTAATGAATTAAAGGATGCTCAAGCACAGTCTTTACGAGATTCAAGCTTTATGTTCTGTTCACATCTTCTTTCGACAAGTTGGTACAAGTAATGATGAAGGGCTAGTGAATTGAAGGACGCTCAATCAAAGCTTTAACAAGACTCAACTTTTTATGTCCCGTTTAGAACTTCTTTCGACAAGTTGGAACAAGTAATCATGAAGGGCTGGTGAATTGAAGGAAGCTCAACTCTAGTTTTTACAAGATATAGCTAGAAATATTGTTATGACCTCTTTACAACGTCTTTCGACAAGTTGTTACAAGTACTGATGATAGGCTACTGAATTGAAGTACGGTCAATCAAAACTTTTACAAGAACCAACTTTTTATGTCCTGCTTAGAACTCTTTTCGACAAGTTCCTACAAGTGATGATGAAGGGTTAATGAATTGAAGGATGCTCAACTACAGTCTTTACAAGACTCAACTTTTATGTTTTGTTCACACCTTCTCTCGACAAGTTGGTGCAAGTAATAATGAAGAGCTGGTGAATTGAAGGGAGCTCAACTGTAGTTCTTACAAGATATAGCTAGAAATATTGTTATATCCTCTCTACAACGTCTTTCGACAAGTAATCATGAGAGGCTACTGAATTGAAGGACGCTCAATCAACGCCTTTACAAGACTCAACTTTTTATATCCTGTTTAGAACTTGTTCCGACAAATTGCTACAGGTGATTATGAAGGGTTAATCAATTAAAGGGTGTTCAAGCAGTCTTTACAAGACTCAAGCTTTATGTTTTGTTTACACCTTCTTTCGACAAGTTGGTACAAGTAATGATGAAGGACCAGCCAATTTAAGGGAACTGAACTCTAGTTTTTGCAAGACATAGCTAGAAATATTTTTATATCCTGTTTACAACGTCCTAGGAGAAGTTGGTACAAGTAATGATGAGAGGCTAGTGAATTGAAGGACGCTCAATCAAAGCTCTTACTAGACTCTACCTTTTATGTCCTGTTGAGAACTTCTTTCAACAAGTTTGTACAAGTAATGATGAAAGCCTAATAAATTGAAGGACCCTCAATCAAAGATTTTGCAAGACTCAAACTTTTATGTTCTGTTAAGAACTTCTTTCGACAAGTTGGTACAGGTAATGATAAAGGGCTAATGAATTGCAAGACGCTCAATCACAGTCTTTGCAAGACTCCACTTTCTATGTCCTATTTGCAATCTCTTTCGACAAGTTGGTACTAGCAATGGTAAAAGGTTAGTGAATTGAAGGAAGCTAAATCAAAGCTATTGCAAGACTTAACTTTTAATGTCCGGTTTACAATTTGCCTCGATTTTCGAACGAAATAAGAAGTCAAACCATCGCATTTTCTTTTTATGATCTCACAATCACCATTTTCTGTCTCTCATAGAGAATTGCCGCATCTTCTTGTCGGAAACCATCCTTATTCCTTTCCCCAACGAGTTCCTCTTTTTGAGAATTAGAGAAAATAATATTTTAGTTTTATCCATCAATCTCAGACATAAAATATCTTCAGATATGACATCATCTTCGAAATTACGAGTATCTATACGAAGTATCGTACAATTTTCGTTAATGTTAGTCGTTCGAAATTCGAATATAATTGCTGCTACACATACAACAGGTGTAGGTAAATCTCCGTACAGAATTTACGACGCACATGCGCCGGGCTTTAAATCGACGACAAGTTTAAGCCGGAGCTTAAATGGGATTCCACTGCGAATCGCCGAGTTTGACCCTTACGACTATCGCGTCATCGAGTGCCCTGATTTAGGACTTTTTAACGGTCTCGCTTATCAGTTTGGTAATATAGGTCCTTGAATTAACCAAGGACTTATCGAAAAGGAGAAATATTCAAAACGTAATGATTATAATTTACAGAAGAAACATATTCAGAAAATTTCAGTGTCTATATATGTTCGAAATGTATATTAAAGCCATATTATTGTTTGATGATGCTTGAAATGTTCAAAACATATATATCTATCGGTTGTGTAGTTTCTGTTTCGGATTGGTTAAGAAATAGATAATCAAAACGTTTCCTTGTCTTTTATTTCATAACAATGAAATTGTTGTGCTTGTGCGTATTGCCAACAGGCAAGCACTTTGTGGGTGAACTAAATTCATCTTTGTCCAGGCAAAACGTGGCGAAAACTGAAAGATTACTTACGTGGCGTTGTATTGGAATTTTGTATTGTTTTGGATAGATTTCAGTCTTGAATCCTAAAAATAATGCCTTTAAAGCAACTTGCCCAACATCACTTCTACTCATTCAAACTCACCAGACGACGATTCGTTCGGACCTAAATCCCCACATAAAACCACAGATAAATCATACAGATAGCCGATCCATTTACGTAAAAAAGGGTTACCAACAGCTATTCTTCCTCTTCTATCACGGAGACTAACATGGGAATGGTTTTCATTCGAAGCCGATTGTCCAAGGACGGGGTATCTATATGACTTATCTGTGATAAAACCATCAACACAAACGGTAATAATTTATTTAAATACGTAGAAAAGACGAAACGGTAACAATCGCGCGTCGGGTGTCCCGCAGGGCGCTATCTTAACGCCATCGCCATCGGTAATCCGTTCGCCTTTTTAAGGATATTTTGCGCAGGTGTGTGGTAAAGTACCCATTGTTCGCGGACTACCGATCGACCTGTCGATATTATTTTCGACGCGAAAGCAGCAGCAGCAGAAGACGAGGAGTCGAAGGAAAGGAAAGCTCGTCGTCGTTGCTCTCTCGATATATCCGGGAGTATTGTACACATACATAAGTGTATATGTATGTAAATTGAACGAAGCGTTCGCCGCGCCTTCTTCTCTAGAGGTATTACGACCGATCTACTGAGGAGATAACGAAAGTCGAACGATTGTAGGACGGAATTTCTACCATTGGTCGATGATGCTCTGTTCGATATGGCCGACTGTCATTTTTGTGATGGTAAGCTACGGTAGCAGCGATGATTTAAGTCCCTTTCGATCTTTTTCTTCCTCGTTTTTCCCTTTTTTTCGGCGGTTCTTAAGCGATTCCGTGACAAGGAACACGTGTACAAGTATATTTTCGTGATACTCTCGGACGTGGAAAAGGTCGTTGATTAAGCGCTTTTAAGAGAGTCAATTTCTTCATTCGTCTTTTTCTTAGTAGATTTTATTCGTGAATGGATAACGGGGAACCCAGAAAATATCCTTCTACTTCATGTCAATTTATTAGTTTATATTGCAACGAGGCGCTATGAAGCACTGGCTTCGAACCTCTTTGACTTGCGAAACTTTTGGGAATCAATTTCTAAGGTAGTAGGGGAAAGTAGAATATCGAACAAAATGACATCTTGAGAATTGCAAAATGTCCATGCATTAATTCTAGGTCTCAAAAACTTTTTGAAATTTCCCATATCTCAATTTATTACCAACGATCATCAGTAGTGGGGACAAACAGGGGTAACAACGTACTAAGTTACGACATTCTTTGATTTAGTCAGTACTGCATCTATGCGGTATGTCAGTAGTTCTGTGTATATGTAGACTGTCCTGACTTCTTTCGTAATAGTGCGCTGCACACCTACACTAATCATCAATACACACGACATTATGCAGAACTTGGCCAAACATAAAAGCTCAATAAATCAAACCATTTGTTCCACAACAGACTTTACGTGGTGGTGAAAGCAACAATAAAGTCCACACAATAAATTCAGATTCTCCGATTGAATCAAACATCAAATTTGATTCAAATGCATATCGTATTCATTATCGAAGACAATTCAAACTTAATTTTATTAGCTACAATGCAAGTGGACTACACTATAAGTAACAATGCAACCTGTGATTGCATTTTCTGGGCAGTTTTTTAATTTACGTTCAATCGATGATAATTGAAGACAAATTTCTGGTTCTGTATTTAAACGGCTTCTGTATTTTGCTCCGGGACCTGTATAACCGGAAAATTCCGCTTCACAAACATATTTAGTGGAGAAAGCCAGTAGTACTAATCCTGTTTTCTCAGACAAGATTGTGAATTCATCTTGTAATTGTAGCCAAAATTAAACTTTAGTTTTGAAATGCCATTTTCAGTTCACTGGGAAATACCGAATACAAAAGGAAGAAATGTTTAAATCCGACATCTATTTCGTTATAACCTTTACAAGAACCTGGGGTCAACACCGGAAACTTATATACCATTAACTAAAACTATTAATTTCAGGACCGATATTCAAAATTTAAGTAATGTATATAGCAATCTGTTAAAATGACATTTGCATTTCTTAAGAAGGAAACCTTTGGCTAGGTTTTTAAATTTGGTTTTCCCTAGTCCATGAACAGAATTGTTAAGGTTTCGACAAAGATTTTTTGATATAAGGTTTTACTTAATTTGCATGTATGTTTACACATTAATTTAGTTTTTATAATTTATATATTTATAAAAGTTGATTACACATCCTCTATATCAAGAAATCCTAGTCATTAGTTATTTTGTTGATAGTCCCAAATAAAAAACAAAAGTTTGTTTATATATTTATCTAGTTATATTTTCACTGACGAAGGTGTTCCGAAAACGTTTGTAAACGTTCTGAAAATATAACTATCGTTCATACCAGCCTTGTTTTATTGACCTATTAGTGGTAGAGATCTATCATATAAGATATACCATTAACTACATCCTGGAGTCAAATAATAGAATATCGCACCAACCAATCCATCCAAACCTATATGAAATAAAACACCTTCATCTAAACACAAGTCTTAAAGCTACTGAAAAGCTTCATCGAATGAAGTGAAAAAACGCATGCGTACATACTTGAAGAGTTTTGCTGAAGTAACCAAGAACTCCACGTTGTCATTCTGGAACTAACAGCTTTCTCATAAGCAAATACTTTCCAATATCGATTTTATGTCCAAAGTTTAATAAGAATATCTACAATAGAATGAGCTTCAGAAAGTCGAGCCGCACAGTAACTTATTATCGGGTAACCAAATAAGTTCGTGCGGTTTTTGATAGTAAAATATAGAATATTTATTCTACTTCTTCTTCTTCTCGTCAATCTTTATGCCTTTCAGCGTCGAATTATTTTTGGATCTTACGACGATTTAATCCATTCTTTCCATCGTGTCCGGTCTGTACCCATTCTTCTCATTTCTGCTATGGTCTTCCCTCGCTTTCGTCCCAATTCGTTAACTCTGTCAATACATGTTTTCCTTGGTCTTCCCTTTTTCTTCTCCCGTTATTTTTGGCTTCTATTACTTTCTTTGTTAAACCCTTTTGTTCCATTCTAATTATGTGGCCGTACCAATTCAGTTGACATTTTTCAATTCTTTTTAGTATAATCTTGATTTATCATATTCCTTATCTGTTCGTTTTCTATTCTGTCCATTTTTGTTTTCCCCACGATCTTTCTCAGAAATTTCATTTCCATAGCTCTTATTTTGCTTTCGTGTTTTTGCTGTATTGTCCAGGACTCACTTGCGTACATTATTATGGGGGCTGCTACTGCATTGTATACTATCTGTTTGATCTTGGGTTCTATTTCTTTTTTTTTTTCCAAAGATGGTTTGATTCAGAGCGTAGTATATGTTTGTGGCTTTCCGTCCTCTTTTTGCTATGTCTAGATCAATTTTTCCATCCTTCGATATAATAGTACCTAAATATTCGTATGCGTCGACAATTTCTTCTTGTTTATCGTTTATTTTAATTATTAGATTACTAGCTGGCTCTTTATTATTTATCACCGTTAGTTTGCTTTTTTCTACGTTTATTTCCATCTTCATCTTTTCTATTTCTTCTGTCCATATTTTTGTTAGTTTTTTCATTTTCACATAACTGTCAGCTATTAGTGCCAGATCATCGGCGCACTGTAATGCAGCCACAGCTACAGGTTCCAATCTGTTATATCCTATCAGTGTCTTCACAGTTTCGGTGCGTTTCCTCGTATTTTGCAGGATTCTGTCCATTACTATAATAAATATTAATGAACGTAAGCTGTCTCCTTGTTTTATTCCCACTTGCATTTCAAAATCTGCTGATCTTTTTCCATTCACTTGTACTATCCCCTAACCTGACAATATAGACTATTGATTATTTGGCGCATTTTTCTTGGAACCTCTAGTTTCTCTAGACAGATATCTATACTCCCTCTATCTACTGCATCGAAGGCTGCTCGCAAGTCTATGAAATTGAAGTAGATTTCCTCCCTATCTCAATTTTACGTTCTATGATGTTTTTAATTATGTGGATATTATCGTTCGTTTGTTTCCCTTTTCTATAGGCTGCTTGTTCTTCTCCCAGTTTGTCACCTACTAAATGTGTAAGTCGTTCCACTATTATTTTGGTGTAGACCTTAAAATATACTGTCGATAGGCATATTGCCCTATAGTTTTCGCACTGATTTAGATCGCCTTTCTTATACATGGGAGTGATGAGGTTATTTTCCCAATCCGCAGGAATTGTGTTCGTTCGCCATGCCTTACAAAAGATGTCAAGGATCCACTCCTTTCCCACCTGTTCGAGCCATTTTACCATTTCCGGTTCTATATTATCCGCACCGCAGGCTTTTCCTGTTTTTATTCTTTTCAGGGCTTTCTCTACCTGTTCCATATCTATCTCTTCAAGTTCTTCATTATATTCATTTCGTGTTCCTGATTCTGGCAATAAATCTGTATGATCTCCTGCACCTGTGAATTTTTTCGTGAAGAATTCTTTCCATATTTCAAGCATATCTTCTGTTCTTGTTTTTACTTCATTGGCGGTATTCCTAATTGGTTTTATTTCTTTCTTTTTCTTTCCATTCATTAATCTTATTAGGTTCCAGAATTTCCTATTATTTGTTTTATATTCCTCATTGATATCATTTCCAAAATCTTCCCAGCTTTTCTTTTTCGCTTCTTTGATTCTCTTCTTAACTTCGTTTCTTATTTTAACATAATTGTTCTTTGTATTGCTGTTCCTTTGTTAAAACGTATTTTCTCCACGCATCTTTTTTCTTTTTGCGTTCCTTTTGTATTTCCTTAGTCCACCATTTTGTTCTTTTCTGTTTTTTCCTGTATCTGATTTGACCACATACTTCTAGTGCAGAATTATAAATAATTTCCTTGAAAATTCTCCACGTCTCTTCTAGTGTCATTTCTTCCTGGTCATGTCTCTTTAGTAAATCATTCGTTTTCTGTTGGTATTCTGCTCTTTTCTTCTCGTTTCTTAATTTGCTGATTGCTATTTTATGATACTCAGCTATTTGTTGTTCTGTGTTAATTTGTTCTTGGAGTTCTGCCGTTAGCAATCTGTGTTGAGTTCCCATTTCAGCCTTTTTTGTGTCTTTGTGTTTCGTATATTAGTTTTCATACTTTGGGTATAGACTATGTAGTCTATTATACTCTTCGCGTTACCTCTCTTCCGCGACAAAGATGTATCTCTCTTCCAGTGGTTGGTCCCAGAAACCGTTCCCTATTAGGAGATCATTACGTATACAAAAATCAATCATTTTCCAACCATTTCCGTTTAACGTTTCTTCTCCATATGCTCCCAAGCAGCCCAGTCCCTTCTTTGTATCATTACCCATTCTACCATTCCAGTCCCCCATTAATATTACTTTTGAGTTTGTCTCTCTTATTTCATCCAGCAGTTCCTGCAGTTTTTCATAGAACACCTCCATTGTACTTCCATCTGTTCCTTCTACTGGTGCATACGTCTGTATGTCAACCGATTCCTTCTCCAATTCTATTCTCAAGCGCATCAACCTTGATGAGAGTGATTGATGTATAGTTACTCTTCTATCCAGCTCCTTTGTTAACAATATCCCTACTCTCTCCTCTTTCCCTTTGATCCGGCCTCAGTCCTGAATAGTACAGAAAATATTGATTTCCTGCCCCTACTCTTCCTGCTCCGGCTTTCTTTGTTACACTTATTCCCAGTATTTGAATTTGGTCTTTCCATTTTCCTTGTTCATAGCTGTGGTCGTCATCGTGTTATCATTCCTCTCTGTCTCTACCTTGTTGTTCCTATTTCCCATCCTCACATCCATGTATTTTTGTGTTCCAGTTTGTTCTGTATCCGCTCTCATTGCCAGGTATGTCCTCTCTATTCCCTGCTCGTTCATGCCTTCTAGCTTTTTGATCTTCGTATCTGTATCAACTTATCCTTCTCTCTATCCCATCTCCAATCCTCATTCCCGATATAACTTCCTGAACCCAATTTTTGTTTGTTTTCCGTTTTCCCTCTCAGTTTTAGCTCTAAATCTAATTTGTTCTTGTATTTTCCTGTCCCGCTTAGATAGTTCATCGTTAATAAAAATCCTTCCTCCTATTTTTGTTCTTAATTTCTTTTTGTTGAACTAGACAGTTTTTTTTTCACCTAATTTTATGGCCTGTTTTATATGTACTCTTATCTGTAACTCTTTATCTATGAGATTTTCCATTGCGCTTTTTAGTTTTTCCCTATCTTCTGTATCTATTTTTCGACCCTGAATCACTACATTATTCCGTCTTTTCTCATTCTCTAGTCGTTCCAATCTGTCTTCCATATCCATCACTACCCCTTAATGAATTTATTTTGCCTTTTGAGTTCCGCATTTTCTTTTCTTAACTCTGACATTTCTTTTCTATATTCTCTCTGTTCCTCCCGCATCTCTTTTATTTCTATTGATAAATTGTTCATCTTCGCTCCCATTTCCTCAATCATCTTCATCATTACACCAATATTTTCTTCCAGCTTTTTCTGGGACTTCATAGGCGATCTTATTGTTTTTTTACTTTTCTTGAAAATATTTTCGCTGTTCTCTTCATCCTCTTCTCTTTTTCCTTTTCTCTTCCTATCTTCCAAGCTGTATTCCTTCGTATCCATGATATATACAATTTCCTACTCCGCCCCTGTTCTCTACGAATATGTATTTTCTGTTTTCTTTTCTTATCACCGCGCAAAAGCCGATCCCCAGTCGACCCGTCGGCAGTCTGGCTTTTCTCAATGATATTAGAATAAATTGTTTAATTTTACCTGTTATTTTGATTCCCAGATAATCACTTTCACTTTGTTTTTATATTTATCACTGTGTTACCAATTAAAAGATCACAATCCTCCAAGAACCTTGGGTATAAACACGGAGCAGACCGACAACACACACACCGTCAAACACTCCAGGACCGGACTGAAAATATTTATTAAGAAACAATAATACACTATTATTCATCAAAGTAATTGCCATTACATTCAATAACATATTGCCAACGTGGCACCAATTTTTGTATGCCGCGATTGTAAAACTCTACGGATTTTGAATCAAGAAATTGACGGACTGCATTTATTACATCAACGCGAGTTTTGAACTGTCTGGTTGTTTGGCCTTTCTTTCAAAAATAACATCTTTCTTCTTCAAAGTATCTGTCTGAAGACAGAGGTACATGCCTAAAGAAAGATCATAGAGGAATATGAAAATAGGTTTTAACAAAGATGTACAGAACTTAGAGGTTAATCTTGGGTATTATCTATGATGAACAAGTATTTAATTCAGTTCTTAATTCACTTCAATTACATGTAAGCTAAATTTAATTCAATTCAATCTGCTTACTATATTGCTATGTAGTTTACTCCTGACTCCATTCTGTGTAGCTGCTGACAAGGTCTTCTTGGCTCTCATAGAGAACTCTCCGATGAAGAATTAAAACAATTCGAAAGCTTAGAGTTACCAAAAGAGAGTCTTTTATTTCTTATTTAAAAAAACATGAAAATAGAGTCTATCCCTTGCACTGATTCTTCTAAGTAAGTAGAATTCAAATTCTACTTGTTCTTCTTTTATTTTTATTATTAATATTGATTCTCTAAGTAACTCATGCCAAACTAGTTTCCAATTACTCTTATTACATAAGTTTTCTTTTAAAGAAGGATTTTTGGGGTTTGCATCAAAAACTATGCTTGCCTTATTTTCCTTGCAAATTCGGAAATGGTTCCATTCGTGGAAAACTGCTCCAACAAGCAAACCCCAAAATGAACTGGTTTGTTATCATCTTTACTGTCGTTGGCTTACCTGGCGAAGTAACAGGTTGACCTTCTTCACAATACCTCTCTGAAGCCAGAGATACACGCCTAAAGAAAAATCATAGAGAAATATCAAAATAGAGTCTATCACTTGCACTGACTCTCTAAGTAAGTAGAGTTAAAATTCTACTTATTCTTCTTTTACTTTTATTATTAATATTAACTAACTCATTTGGGGTTTGCATAAAAAGCTATGCCTGTATTGTTTTCCTCGGAGACCCCGAAGTATACTGTTTTGTTATCATCTTTTCTGTCGTTGGTCTATCTGGCGAAGTAACGAAGTGAGCTGCTGGTTTACCCCCTTTTTCAAATATAACATCTCTCTTCTTCCTAGACGCTCACGTGTTTTTCCGCAAAATTAGAACTCCAGAAATTTTCCGGAGTAAAACATGACAACTGTGTGACCCATGGCTTTGTTCAACTTCGTCGTTTGTCCGCCTCACGCTTCTATAATTTTAGACCTAGTTGCAGCAGAATAACAAGAATTCAACCTCAAATTTTGGTTCAGAACCTAATTTGTAGTTTTCGTATTTTCATTCTACGGTTTGGTTATATTATTCTTCAATTTTATTCGTTTTATATTTATCTGTTCATTTGTTTATCCTTGATGGCCTTTTACCTTACATTACAATGAAAAGAAAACTCTTAGAAATAAATAAATTTCACGAAATCCATTTTCGTCTCTTCAAACACATCAACCCCATTATTGAAAGACATATCATTTTTGCGCAGGTATATACTTAATCCTTTTTGGGTAAACAACACTCTTTATTATGCGGCCGACACTGTTTGCAGTACAAATTATACTTATTTACCTTGACTAACGGCACCACTTAAGGCACCCCGATAATAGTAACGGCCAAAGTTATATTGCGTAGGGAACGGCGCGGGCTACCTAAAGGGTGTTACAAATTTTCCGTATGCTATTGTTTTCCCATAAACACGCCACATTACATGTTATTTGACGTTCGAATCGTCCTGCCAACGACTACCTACCTACCTACACGTTTCGGGCCCGTTCTGTTTGACGTTGATTCGATAATTGGCCACGCAACGATTTCGAATAATCGTGACGGTTGGGACTGATGGGGAAAGGAACGCAAACCGAAGGGTTACTTCTACGATTCGTAGACGAAACGTTCACAATTTGGATATGAAACATATTGGAAAATTCAAAACAAAGAAATAGTAATTTTTTTACACTGATTAGCTTACCATCGCTTACAACTCGAACCGAGAAGGTCGCATCATCTTACATCAGGACAATGTCAGCTCTCACACAGCCCGTCAAATAATAATTGATTATTTCGAGGAGAAAAACATCAGATTACCGTATTCACCTAATTTATCGTGTAACTATTTCCTTTAATTTCCGAATATCGATCAAAATGTGTAGACGGCGATTTTCAGCACCTCAAGACTCTGTCGAAACATTCCAATGTCATGTTTTTCAGATACCAATTTCAGAGAAGAAACATGTTTTGAGAATTGGTTTGAATGCATGCAAATGTGTATAAATCCTAATAACGGATCTTTTAATAAACGGAAATTTAGCACACGTGTAAGATCTATTCTTAGACCAACTGAATTTCTTTCACAATTTGCTTTTTCGGTGGTATAAGAATCTTGGATATATTTTCTGATATCCACAATTATTGCGTTACCGGCGATACATCTACCTTAACGACTCCTTTAATTAATATCACCCCATAACCTGAAGTAAACGATCTTCTCCCGTCGAGATTTTCAAAACGAAATATGCAAATTAACCGCCGTAATTAGAATAATTTCGCGATAAAATAAAAATTTAAAACGACCTCCCTCGACGGAACCCGCAAGAACAACACCCCGAAGACGAATTCGCGTAAGAACTCCCAACAGTATTTTTTCTCTAATTCCCGTCATATTTTGCGCAGACTTCATTATTCATTTCGGCTAATAATCTCTGTGGGAGCTCGAGCTTTGCATCTTAAATTGCGGGCCACATTAAGCGATTAGAAATTCATAACTCGAAAAGAGACGGAGGCAATGGGCGCTGTGAAGAAACAGAGAGAGGGAGAGGGAGAGAAGAAACGGGGCAGTAAGGTCTCTTGGAAGTTGGGGAGACCCGCACCAGGTGGGACGGTTAAGATTTTATTAATATTATTCAGGCGATCGCGGTCTTGTACATAGGTGTTTTGTTTGTTTTTGTTGGGTAATTTCTTCAAGATTTGCCAGCGAACACAATTGGAGATAACATTTTTGCACTGCGTTAATCATTTTAGCTAGTGGATAAGTTCGATACGATTCATCACAACTTCATATTCGCATGTTTCTGCCTTACGCACCGTGAAATAATTCATTTTTTTAGTCTATGGTATTGGATGCGCTCGGGTAATGCGAGACGAATCATCAAATTGTAGAACCGCGTAAATTGTTTTTTGCAAGCCGACGCTTTGACTTCTTCGACTTTAATTATCTGAACAGAACATGCGCCCAAACTGCAGTTCCTGTTTCTTAACCTTCCTATACTCACGTCAAAATGAAAGACGTATACTATACTATATAAATCGGTCTCACAGACCGTATGCGTGAGTATAGGAAGGTTAAAAACAACATGTGTGTTATGACTTATTACACCGAAATCAGGCAAATCCCGCTATTACCTAGACATATTATGCGTACCCGATCGAAATATGCAGAAATTTTTTACATAAATCCAATTTTTCTCAGTGATTGACATAACCCAAACAATTTTCTTGACGAATCTGTGTTTCACCATGACGGCGATGCATTCAATGGCATTATCTCCGAATCTCGTGATTATCAATGCACGAAAAAAATATTAATTGCGTAAACGGCATCATCTGCATGAATTTTTCCGAGGGACTTAGACGTGGGACATAGATTCTGCTGCCTCTTTCGCCATCGCAATATAAATAATGGGAGTGGTTTTGTTTTCTTTTGTGAAAATAACCACAAAAATATCGAGGATAGTAGCGGAGAAATTTAGAGGATCCGAAGAAATGATTTTTCTACTTGTTGCGTTTCTTTCGAATGTTGGCAATGCAATAGAAGTAAATCGAAATCAGAGTAGTTAGCACACAAGAATGTCCCTAGATAGGGATTAATAAATATATTAATTCTTTTTCAAATTTTTTAAATTTTAACTTATTTCAATTTTATATATATTACGATGGAGTTTATTCACATCATTCTGTTCAGTTGCTGACAAGCTGTTTTCTCAACTCTGATGGTTAACTCTCCGATGAAGGATTAAATGAATTCTAAAGCTTAGAGTTACTGAAAGAGAGACTTTTATTTCTACTCATCCTTGGCTGCAATCCCCAATAGTTTTTCCATCTTTAATTTAAGATGAATTAAATGGTGTAATAGTGAAATAAACTGCTATAATTATAAATGAAATTAAATAGTTTTCCAGGTAAGTTCTTTTAAAGAATTAAACAGGATAATGCGAAGGCGATTTGTAAAGTAAGTTCTTTTCCGCCTTGTGAGCAGAGGATTGGCGATATCGCAGTGCTGCGGTGTAGTCTGGATCAATGTGAGTCTGGCAGTGCTAGTGAGAGAGTCCTTCGGACATTCTTCAGTGCTAGTTTGGTCGGTATTTGGTCGTTATTATCCAATTTCTGTGTGCAAAGAACAGGAAGGCTGCTGAGATTTATCGTGAACTTTGTTCTGTTTATGCTGAAAATGTCATAAGTGACAGTGTGGTTAGAAGATGCTGTCGTCTGTTTTGAGAAGAACGAACTAATGTCCATGATGAAGGACGAAGTGAAAGACTAGTTGTTATGACGGGCGAACTTTCGGGTAATGTCGAAGAGAAAATTCGTGAAAATCGACGTAAATATCTTACTTAGATTGCAGGACAGGGTCTTACAGATTGAGCTAGAAGTTCGCTATTTCCGCCATATAACCTCTCTCTGCCTTCCCAAAACTGGGTATCTAACCTCAATCGTCTTGTTTGGGGAAAGTTCAATCCTGGATATGAAACAAGGTGGAGATTCCGGACTGCAAATACTTGTACGATAACAAGGAGACAAGTAATTAATGGAGGGCAATAAGTTACTGACAAAATTTACTTTAAGCGATCTTGAAAATAAGTACCCTTCAGTTGTTTTGTATTAGTTTCAATATACTAATTTGCGTCTTTTCCAATGTATTCTGCCCTGGCTTCAAATCTCCTTATTATTTTTTTCCATTGTATTCAGTTTCTTGCTCTGATTGCTTTACAGCTGATAGCCATTTCCTTTTAGGCCTTCCTCTCCGCTTCTTCCCTCCAGCTTCAGTGGTGAGTATCCTTCTAACATGTATGTTCTCCATCGTCTTTGCAATATGTCAACTATCTCAATCTTTGTATTTTTACCGTCTGCGATAACTTTGGTCTTCTATACAGCTCTTTAATTGCTTGGCTCGTCCTTGTTCTCCATCCCATGCCTACCACGTGCACTCCTCCGAATACCTTCCTCAGGAGTTTCCTCTCCCATACATCAATTTTTGTTTTATTTGCTTTTGTTTCTTGAGAATGCAAAGGTTAATATAACTGCTACTAAGTTTATTAAAAAAAAAAGCGCCCTATTTGTAGTTGGTATTTTTATAACACTGCCTCCGTTATTTCATATATATCCTTCCTATACTCACGTCAAAATGAAAGACGTATACTATACTATATAAGTCGGTCTCACAGACCGTATGCGTGAGTATAGGAAGGATATACAACGATCAAGCACCAAAGCACCGCGAACATGATGACATCCATTTACTCGTTACAACACACAAAATTCCTAAAATTCCCAACAGAACAGCGGATTATTGGCTAATCATTTCGGCAACACTTTGTTCTGCCGAATACTATCGTCATAACACCACCTTTCACGGCGAACGCACGCTTATCGCAACACACGCACATCCAATTTCGCTGTATGTACACTTCAACGGTAGATATTTTTCTCAGCGAGTCGATTTATCTAGGCAAGGTCATCATCGAAGGTAACTTTAACGGTAAATTACGAGGATTTAATCGACACCGTGATGCTGCATCTTCGCAACAATGGCGGCCCAATCGCCGCTCGTAATATGCTTCTTCTATTAAAACGAAGAAAGAATCTCACGCCAACTAAGCTAACCTGAGCAAAGCGCCAAACGCGGTCGATTGTACTATCGTCATCGCGCCTCTCTCGCGTGAGAGAGAGAGAGAGGTCGTCTGCGACGAAATTAACTTTCTAAGCTGGAATAGGTATATAGGTAAGAGACATGTGTGCGTGTTTCCTCACCGATTTTCGAGGCTCGCCTTTGTTTCGTGGAGGCAATCCTAATTTTCACGATGATACTGAAGATTTAGAAATGTTAGTTGCGCTGACATATTATAATCAATTCCCTTCTGCAATAACGGTGTCATGTTATTTCTCGGCGTTACTTCTAATTATGTACCAGTTTCGGCCATTATTTCCTGTTTCTTGCTGACATTCTTGCCTCGTTCCAAGCCAGTCCCTTTCTGTTCGGAATCTTGCTCATCACACTGTTCCAGATCTCTCGTGGTCTGCCCTTTTCCTCTTCCTCTGTCTTTTATCCCCCAGACTTTTTGAACTTGTCTTTGGTCCTTCATCCTTCCTAAATGTCCCTCCACCAGCTTAGTTGTCTACTCTCGATAAATTCCAAAATCGAATCCACTGCGAGGTCCTCTCTGATTTGTGTATTTCTCCAATTGTCTTCTTTTGTCACTCTACGCACTCTTCTTAGGTACCTCATCTCGACCACCTGCATCTTGCTTTTTTGCTGTAGTGTTAGCGTCCATGTTTCACAGGTGTAGGTCAGTATTGGGCGATATATTATTTTGTATACTTTGAGTTTGGTCTTCTTAAAGATTTCTTTTTGTTTATAAAATGATTCCTCATAGCATGATACAGTTTTATCGTTTTTGCAATTCTCTTATTGATTTCCGGGCTCCATGTCTCCTCATTCGTCAATTAGGACTCCTAGGTATTTGTATTGGTTTACTTGTCCTAATTTTATATTTTCTATTACAATATTGGCTATTGGTTCTTCGCTTGACAATACCATGAGTTTTGTTTTTGTCTTGTTCATTCTCATTCGATGTTCCAATAGTTCTTCATTCCATGTTTTTAAACTTTCTTATAGGTCATGTTCATTTTTTGGTATAATCAGTATGTCATCTGCAAATATACAGAGATTCGCAGAGCCGTACTTGCTGTAAATGTCTGTGTCCAACGTAAATGTTCTTTGTTTCTCTATTAGATTTCTTGCTTATTCCGTCCATAGATACGTTAAACAGGGCAGGGCTTAACCCCGCTCTTTGTCTCAGTCCTCCGTGTATTTTAACGAACCAGATTTATAGGTTTTCCTGATGACATAGTAAGTTGTATTTTTGTAAAGACTTTTTATTGTTCTAATTAGTTCCTGAACTGATTTTAGGAAATTTGTGCTACGTTTTTCTATTTACGGATGAGTATCCTAGGATCATATGAAATTTTTAAAATTAAAAAAAAAAAGAATCGTTGGGTTTGTTCGTAATTCCTCCTGTGCTAAGATGGCACTCTAAATTGGCAAATTCCTTCAATTCGTTTCGTGTAAAACAACCTAACGTAACGGAAACCACATATGTATATACGAAGTAATTTCGACGGTTAGAAACGAAGAAGAATAAGGGAAATGGGAAGAAAAAAGGGGAAGAATCAATCATCATCAATTTCCTCCACTAGTAATAATAATAATAATAATAATAATAATAATAATATATTTATTGCCGAAAATTCATAAAAAAGAGAATATCGACATTGTCAAAATAACAAAATGTACAATAAAAACATTAATTGCAAGATCACAAACCACAAAATTTTATACAAAACTTTATAAAAATTCGGATAAGTTAAAGTTCGAATTTCCCGCCCGAATTCACGTATAACAGGATAATCTGATCAAAAGACCATAGAAAATCCGACTATTTTGAAATAAAGTAGGAAAGGGAACGTCAAAAATATGATTCCTATCTTCACGACACCGATTTGTATACACATTTCGGCAATTTAGTCGTCATCCTCAATGAACGAAGAAAAGATAAACAAAAGAGCATTCGAAAACTTTAGCGAGCGTCCGTATATGTCGATTCTGGATTAGAATCCCATGAGAACCAACGTAATGGTCTGTCCCAATCTTATCATTAGACTGGGCAAATATGCGGTATGATGAGTCATCTGTCATTTGTCCTCTGTAATTGTGAAGAGGACATACTTATCATGTAACATTGGTTTAAATGCGATACATATCTCTTTTATTATCTTTAAAGATTATCCAATAAAACTATCTCTATACTCGGTTGGTATGTTGCCAGCTCTACAGTGACGGTAATGACTATTGACAGCTGATGACAGCAATTAATATTTATTCTTTCCAACGTCCATATTCGTTGTCTGAACAAGTCACTTTTGAAAAAGGTTATGTTTTAATCACATTAACTGTCAAATAGAAGTCCGGAGAAAAACATAAATTTAATGAGATTTGAAAATTTGATAACAATGCAGAATATATCACAAGACATGTACAGTCGCTTAAAGATAGGAACAAACTTCAAAGTCAGGTGCACACTGACAAAATGTAAGTTTTTTTGATACGCTAGTCAGATGCTAAATAATTTTACTTGCAGTCAACGAATTGTCCTTGGAATGTTTCTCTTTTTTGACTTACAATTAGGCGTACAGCGTCGGGATGTAAATAGTCCGTCTTTGTCGCACACCTCTCTCACTCTCTTACACAGCACGCGCAGGTTTAAGTGGGTTCCTATATTTGACGAAGTGCACTCTCATGTCCACATTCCATATTTTTTAGATTTTCTGCTAGGTCTTGTTCATTTTTTACTGTAATCACTATGTCATCTGCAAATACACATTCGGAGAGCAGTACTTGTTGTAAATATCTGTGTCCAATGTATATTTTCTCTGTTCCTCTATTACATTTCGTGCTTATTCCGTCCATAAATACGTTAAACAGAGTAGGGCTTAATCTCCCTCCTTGTCTCGGTCCTTCGTGCGTTTTAAACATTTCAGATTTATAGTTTTTCCCGATGAAATAGTTGGTTGTATTTTTGTAAAGACTTTTAATTGGTCTAATTTATTTATTATTCATGCTGTATTGTTCTTACGATTATATGTTTTAAAATGAAAATATGATCTTGTACCCTTTATCCTAGTCGGAAACCGCTTTGAGAGTCCGAAAAGGCTACTTCAGTGAAGGTCTTCAGTTTCTTATCTAAAATTTGCTCATAAACTTTTGCGTCCGTGCTCAATAATCTTTAGTCGTCATTTTTTGTGTATTGCTAATATCACCCCTATCTCCCTCTTTTCCATTTTTAACTTTCTTTAACACATCTCTCAATTCCTCTCTTGTAATCTCAGTTTCTTCTTCTAGTTGTTGTAATAGTTTCTCTCCTTCTATTCCGCTCAGTAGTCTTCTTTTCTCGTTTTTTACTGCACAAGAGGTTTGCGAAGTATTCTTTCCATCTTGTCATTATGCCATTTGGTTTTAGTTCTTCTAAATGATTTAAGTACCTCGTAGGATAGTTTTCGATTGCCTTTGCTATCCATTTCTAGTTTTTCTCCAAAGCTTTCCCATGATTTCTTTTTTTTGCCCTCTGTACTGACCCTTTCACAAGCTTTCTTTGTTTTTTATATTCCTCGTAAGTTCCTTTTGTTTTATTGCTCAAATATTTTCGCCATTTATTCTTCTTATTCTTTATTTCTTTCCTGATATCTTGTGTCCACCAGTCTCTCTGTTTTTCCTTGTTCGTTATTTTTGCAAGTACCGTATACTCCTTTGGCTGCCTCAAAAAGTATAATCTTAAATTCTGTCCATACTTGTTCTACTGTCCTATTACTATCAGTTTGTATTTGGGATTCCATATTTTGTTCAACCACTTGTTCATATCTTTCAGCTACTTCCTTGCTTCTGAGTTTATATATTCTAATCCTCTCAGAACCATTGTTTTCCTTCAGTCGGGAGGTAATGATTGCTACTTATTTCAGGCCCTCTTCTGACTTTGACATCAGTCATTTGGTTTTTGCTTTCTTTCTTTATCAGTATATCATCGATTAACGACTTTTCTCGCCCACTTGGTTCGACTTTTTTATATTTGGGTATATCTTTATGCCTAATCCAATAATCTTTTCCCGTTATCGTTCCTTATTTGCGGTGATACCAATTAAAATTATTTTCTATCCCGCAATTTTCGCCATCGCAAAAATCGCTCGCTGAAGATTCATTTGTAAAAATGGAACGTTTGAAACGCAGCTTTCCTTGTCACTGCTTTCTTCTTAGTTTCAAATCTTTCCAGAAACGAGAATTTCATAAATCAATTAACATAAAAACCGTTCCTAAATGGCCTCCCGAGGAGAAAATACGTTTCGTCTAACGAAAAGGAAAAAAAAAGGACCACTTCCGAACGAAGCGACGCTTCCTTTCCCATCTCGAAATTCAAACAAGCTCGAAGCTAACAAACAAAGCGCCCTCTTCGATTTTTCCGCGCTACGAGAATTTCGCCTCGTTTTTCCTTTTGTCTTCCTCCTCTTTTTTTCCCCACCATTCTTTACGGACACGTTATTCCGACGATGGTACTCGAGCGCACTCCATCGTCCGTGCGCTCGTTCGTCGAGGATTGTCGTTTCGCCCCTCGTGCCCCCTTCGATCGTCGCGTTTTCCCGACGTCGACCGAGTCGAGTTTTTCTTTCTCGATTTTTCCTCTCTTCTACTGCTTCTTCTTCTTCTTCTGCTTTTCCCGTCGTTTTCCTACTATGACTGCGACGACGATGGATCGTACTTCTTCGCGAGCTTCTTACAGAGGACGACGGAAAGCTTTTGGGGTGGGGTTTGGGGGGACGACGACGTTGACGTCACGAGAAAATCAATTTTCCTCGAAGTTTTCTGCGCCAATCGCAGCAGCCGGATAAAGAAATAGCTCGAGGAGATGGCCGAATATATTTTCTATTTACACGGAGAGCGGTTTGTCGTACGTAACGTACGTACGCTGCTTTCGGGGTTTTCGAGATTTCGCTTCGCCGAAGGTTTGGTGGGGAAAGGTCTTCGAGGATGTTTTCTTTCTCGAAAAGAAAATGGAAAATATTTTCGCTCCTCGAAGATTTCCATCGAAATTGAATTACTTAGTATATACATTTACATACGTGTTGGAGCACAATTCACTCACAAGAAAAAGGGGAGAATCATGAGTAAATACCAATCACAGTTTCTCTTTATATTGAACAGAACGTACCTACTATTCGCAGGATATTTCAAATAAAATGTCTGCTTACTTAAAAAGGCACAACAATGGATGTCTCTTATGAAACAAGCAAGATTTCTTCGTCATAGGAAATGTGTGAACTTAAATATTATTTGGTAGCGGAAATGTTTATAAGGAAAACGGATCAGTTTCAAGGTTATTTCCATTCTTCGTCACATGTATTATTGGCGCCTTTAGTAGTATGATCGTCTTAGTTCTGGGGAGATAAAATGTGTGAAACTGTCTAGTATTACGAGCAGGTACAGTAAAAATAATTAGTGATAGAAGACCAGAAGAATCAGTTTCATTGGTAAGGAGTTTAAGAAAAAATTCGCGCTGCTGTTTTCTCTTCTATCAGAGAGAGAAATGAAGTCGTGTCTAAAAAGTAAACTCTGGTATTCAGTACCTCTATTGAGGTAAACTCCATCTATTTTAAAAGATAAATATTTGAGGAACCTCTTCTGACCTCGTTCAACTGATAAATGTTGGTAATAGTAATATGGAAACCACACACTAGAAGCGTACTCCTGGTTAGATCGGACAAATGCAAAGTACAAATATTTTATTGCCTTAGTGTTTGTAAACTGCTCGCAAGACGAATGACAAAGCCTAACGCGTTGGAGGCCGATCAGCAGATGGAGTCTACATGTTGCATAAACTGCAATCTAGCCTCAAGTCACAAACACAAGTTTTCCTGGAAATAGGTGTGTTTCCTACGTTGCAGCTATATTGAATAGAACTGTTCGAGTTTATATTGGACACCACCGCGCCTTTAGAGATATTCAGAGGAATATTATTCGCAGTAGTCCATGCGTCGGTACCCGTGAGATTTATTTGCAACCTAGTGCAGTTTGCAAAAAGTCTTCACTATCATATAGACCTTTAAGCCTATAGCTAGGCGCATAGACTCACAAATCACAATTAATGTAGCATAGAAGATCGTTAAGATACAAGTTAAATAATAGGGGTCCCAGGTTAGAACCATAAGGCACACCATACGATGGAGAGAAGACGTTTGATACGTAACCATTGTAGTAAACATAGCAGAAAGCTTAAAAGAACTGTACCGAAACCGAAGCCATCCAATTTTCCAATGAGCATCACATGATCTATCAAATCAAGCGCCTGTGAGAAGTCAACGTAAATGACATCCACCTGTTCACGACCGTCAAGCGCCTCACTCAAGAATTGGGTGATGTCGGTCAAGTTAGTGGTTGTCGATCCATCCACCATAAAACCTTGCTGATGCAGAGATAAAACGGGCTTAACAGAAAAACTTAGGCAAAGTTGGGTAATATGCTGATAGAACTGTAATCGCAAACGTTAAACCGATGATGCAATTGTCAATCTTACAACAAAGAGACAGAAAATGGGACATCTTGATATGATATGATCCACTTGATATAGACGTTCTTCCGAAATGTTGAGCTAAACACAATGAAGATCCCCAAATCATCGTATTGCCAATAACTCTACCACTGCTACCGTACCACAACTTCATCACGATCACCGAGATCAAATTTTAGGTGAAAGAAGTGAAAGTTGAGGTGATCAAAACGACAATAACACCAACGCTTACATATGCGTGTGGATCGTGGACAACAAATGAGACGAAGTAAAATATATAGCATGGAAATGAGGTTCCTGAGAAGAATAAAAGGCAAAACAAGATTGAACAGAAACGAATCATATAGAAAAGAATTCAAAGTTGAACCAATAGATGAGAACGTAGAGCAGGGACAATTACGATGGTTTGGGTATATCGTGAGGATGGAGGAAGAGAGGTCGGTCAAAAAGTGTATGAAGCGTAGAAGATGGGAAAAAGAAAAAGGGGAAAACCAAGGAAGCGATATGCAATGACGAAGTGAGAGGAGAGCGATCGAAGCGAGGGGGCGGAGGACTAGGACCGGGCAACAAGAATGGCCAAGAACAGGACGTGGGGGGAGAGAGAAGAAAGCAACAACAACCTTACACCGCAAGGTAGAAAAGTGCGAGGATTAGGTAATCAAGTATGTTAATAAGAACAAAAACCAAAATGAAAGAAATACAAATCAGTTTGTGGAGGTTTACAGGATGTCTTCGCAAATCAACATTTCTTCAAGAGTTAAGGTGTTTTCGTTGTTACCTCTATCTGTTGAAATTGACGTCGGCGATGAATATGTTGTTGTACAAGAGAGATCACTATATTGTGAGGACTTCGTATTGCCCAAAATTTTTTTCGACTTTTCTTGTTTTCTAAACCTTCGCGTAGCAATTAGGAACAAGCCCGCCGAAGGAAGTGTCCAATTTGGTCCAATTTGTTTGAAATGGTGTGTTATTTCTAATGTCAGACCGAAACAAGATTTGCAGCCGAAACCGAAACCGAAACCGAACCTTCGGCCTCGGTCTCAGTTTCGGCCGTAACCGAAACCAAAACCGAAACTTATTTAAACCTATTAAAATTTCAATTGTATGCTGAAATCTAGTGTATGTTTTACATGTTATATAGTTCATTTGTGTTAAATGAAATAAAGAAAAAACAACAATTACGGTATGTAGGAAAAGGAGATATTTATGTATTTAGGTATTAACTTGCTGACTGACAATTACGAGACACGAACTCGCTCGAACGAAGCACGACAATTCACGAACACTGAGTTTCGGTGCGGCCGAAGTTTCGGCTGAGTTTTGGCCGAAACCGAAACTGTGGCCGAAACTAGATTTTTGGCCGAAACTGGCCGAAACCGAAACCGAAACCGAAACCGAATGTTCGGTCGGCCACTAGTTATTTCACTAACGGATGTCCTCTGGTAAATTTATTTCCGCTTCCTCAGTGTCTTCAAAAATTTTCGTCTGGATTTATCTGTAATTGTAGGAATTGCCTTTCTTTATATTTTTAGCTATCGTCATCAACAGAAGAATGGATGAAGGGGTCGAAGGATTTTAAAGACAAATTGAACTTCAATCACTGCTTTTTGTATAGCAGCAGTTCTTTTTACTAAACTATATATAACTACAAAGAATGCCATAGGAGGTAGTAGGTGCAGATCATTGCTTTCAATATATACATCTTGGAACGCAAGGGAGAATATCTGATGGGATAGTTTCCCGTGGGACGTCATTTTATAGAAAGTTAATAAATGAAAAACTACATTTGCCATCAACCTTACCACTTCCTGGCAGATGAGTTCGTACCTTACGTTTTAGTGACTGATGATGCTATCTCGGTTTTAGAAAAAGATTAAGACTCCTTTCCCAAGGGAACTCGTAAAGGCTCTCGTAGAAGAATATTTAATTATAAACTATCAAGAGCTGAGTAAATCGTTGAAAATGCATTTAGCACAATATCCGCTGTATTCCGAGGTCTTAGTAAGCCTTTAGAGCTGGAACCCGATAAGGCACAGTATATCGTCTTAGCGTGCACGTATTTCCATAATTCGCTGAAAAACGGAAGTCATCTAAATCTTCGTATATGCTACTGGGAACATTTGACCTTGAAGACATTAGCTGCTTTCCTTTTTGACAAAAAGAGCTGTTCGAAACAGCGCCAACTGTTCTAAAACACTTGCACCGCTTTCCATTTGACTGGGGTTGCTCTGAAGTGTTCCAAACTTACCTTCCCCTGTCTGCTGATCCACCCACTTAAATTCTAGTGCGAGTTGTACCGTTTTATAGAAGTGTGGTTAGGTACTTATTTAACACTTGTTTTGTATTTATAATTTTGTTTGGAAAACGTTTTAAGATAGTTTGGAAAAAGTCTAGAGATACAGTAACAATGTACGATGAAGACGTAAATATCATCGACAAAAAGAGAGAGGAGAAACAAGAGCAATGCGCAATGTCCTTTGCTCCTTTGTCTCTCCCGTTTAATAAAATACTCATCTTAATCTGAACTTGTAACATATAAATGATTATGAGTACTTCTAGTATAACTGAGTACTACTACCCTACAAAGAAATGTATTTATTGAATAGAATGTAATGTACTACTACATAAAACCTACCAAAATGAAGCTTTCCATGACTGAACATACTGTTTAATCAAACAGATTTTACGCTTGTCTTGTAGGTTACTTGTGGGTCATGCTTGTAAATATTATAATTTGGTACTCAATAAGCTGTTCCATTTGGATAGAGGTGCAAGTCACCCCAGCATCATTTTGAAATGTAAAGTAACTATTGGCTCAGCAGAGATGGTTCCGGGCAGTTGCGGAGCACACGCGCAAAATCAAGCTTGTGTAGGCAGTTATCTTCCAGTACAGAGAGATTCTCGGAAATCATCTTTTGAAACTCAAGCAATACGGGACGAATCCAAGAATTTCTTATCTCTGAGTAACGGTCGGTTCCATGGCAAAATTAATATCTAGAAAAAAATTATTTGTGAAAATAATAATTTACCGCAAAATTATACCACTCACGTTCCCTCTCTCTCCCTCCCCTACGTTCCTTCGCGGATCAAGGTGTATCAGCATCCAATAGAGATAGCAGGTGCTTGTAGGCAAACCAGTTCGAATTATATAAATCATTACTCCCCTGGGCCACCATTTTTATTAACACGCTTCTGGTGCTCCTTTTGAAAATACGATCTAAAGCTTTGTATTTTGTTCTTTACTTCGCTGAAAGTAATAGGAAATTTCCCACCTAACTGATTGAGTGCATCAATCCTTAGCTGTTTATTTCTATAGCTTGCCATGTTGGTTTTCGACAAAACTGGCAAATTTCTATAAATAAATTAATCTATACCTACATGCATTTTTACAATGCACAAAACAATTTGGTTTGTCTTGCTGAAAATACCCAATACTTTCCGGTACATCCTCGAGTCCTGCTTACGTAAATAAACGCGTCCGGCCATTTAGCCTGTGTCGTTTATTGCTTTTCTAGAACGCGGTTGAAAAAAACGACCAAAAATTTTCGAAAGATATTAAAAGAACGGCGTACATCATTCATGGGAAACGTGAACACGCCCACAACGGTGTTCGGCGTTCATCCGTTTCGGTTTCAGACCGGCGCGCCTGATTTCGCCTTCAATTGCCATCGATGTACGAAAAAATATAGAATGGGAAAGAAGTAGGAACCAAACGCAGATGAGATTATATGTATGGAAAACGAAGATCACTTTCCCTCGTTGGTACTCCGAATATTGTATGAGAATAGTCATATTCGAAACCAATTACAGTGAGGACTTGCTAATCCGAACCCTCAGAAATCCGAACTCCCTTGTAATCCGTAGAAAATTGAAATACAGTCGACGCCGGCTAAAATGGACTTGCGGGGACCATGATTTTTAGTCCATTTTAAAAGAAGTCCATTACACAAGAAGGCCATAACATTTGCACAAAAGAAAGTTTAAAATGAAATAACATATAAGGTTTAGATTAAGAAGTATTATTTATTAATAAAAAAATCTGTTATTTTACACTGCTTGTTTCTATTTTTAAGAAAGTTAGTTTCAAAGTTTTGTTCTAGTTTTTCAGCAAGGATCAATGATGCGTTGTCACCAATGTTTTCCAAGTAGAACGCAATTTCTTTAATGTGTTGTAACACATCAGCAGCTGATGGAACAGATCTTGGCTCTTCGTCATCTGAGGCTTCTCCTTCGTCTTCTACACCACTGTTTGTTGCTTGTTCCCTTCTAAAGTGCTCTACGAGACCGACCTCGTCTGGTACTTCGTAGGTGATAAGATCGCGGTCAATTTGAATAAAGTCCTCCACATTTTCTAGACCTTTAACATACTCCGTTATATTATTGTTTTTTAGCCAAGTAGCGATAGGTACATTATCCTGAAACAACAAAATTTTTATTTTAGATTGCATATGTATACATATGTAAAAATAAAATTCAACTCACCTCTTCCTCAAAATTATGACAATCCGAGATATTAGCATGGCGATAACAATTTCTAACACAGGCAGCTGATACTCGCTTCCATGCCTTTGATGCAAGCTGAATTCCATCAAGAAGTGTCGTAGATGGTTCTTTCTCATTGTCCAGGGCCTGCACTATGTCTAGTAAAAAAGTTTTCGGTAGTGTGCCTTAAATGTTCTGATAACACCCTGGTCCATGGGCTGGAGGATGGCCGTAACGTTTGGTGGTAAAAACACAAGTCTAATGTTTTTTAAATTTTCTAATTTTGGATGGGCAGGACAATTATCAACCAGCAGTAAAATTTTGCGGTTAGATCTCTGTAGCTCTCGATCCCAATCTGTCATCTCTTCCTCAAATATGATGGATGTCATCCAAGATTTCCTGTTGCTTTTATATTTCACAGGTAGTCTCGATACATTTTTAAAACATCTGGGTTTCATAGCTTTTCCTATGACCAACAACTTTCTTTTTCAGAGCCGTTCATGTTTGCACACAGAAGTATGGTAATGCGTTCTTTCGATTGTTTTCCCCCAATACATTTTTCACCCTTAAATTTATACGTCTGCGACGGCAAAAGTTCATAAAAAGACCCGTTTCATCGGCATTAAAAATGTCTTCCTGTTTGTATCCGTCACACAATTTAGGCCACTCTTGCGTTAGCCACGATTCGGTTACGTTTTCAGAAACAGCGCCAGCTTCTCCACTGATCTTGCCAATGGTTATGTTATGTCGCTGTTTGAATCGATGAATCCAACCATCGCTGCATTCAAAGTTTGAATTAGGCTCTAACATCTTTGCAAGCTGATTTGCCTTTTCTTTTAAAATGTGACCGTTGATCGGAAAGCCCATTCCATGCTTCGCAGTAAACCAATTCAATAGTACAGTATTGACATCTTGCCTTTCAATTTTTTACCTTCTTTGTCTCTGGTCTACACTTTTTAAAATCATCCAAAATTTTGTCTTTTGTTTTTATTATTGCACTAACTGTCTGTTTATTTATCTCAAAACGCTTACCTACTTCACTTTGTTTAATACCGCTTTCAACTGCCCGTATAATTTTCACTTTTGTTTCTAATGATAACATTTTTCGCTTAACCATTTTAAAACCGAACTCTAACACCACCGAACACCGATGAGAACAATTTTAAACTGAAGGAACAAGTTACAGAATAATGTACAAATCCGTATGTATTTTACTTGGAAATTTATAATTATAGCATTACTTGGAATAATTCGAATTGAATTTTATGCGTCTATTAAATATTTTCTTGGAAATTTTTAATTATATCTTTACTTGGAAATAAATCGAATTGGATTTTATGTTCTTTTCTTGGAAATTTCTAATTATAGACTTCTCAAAAGTCCATATTAAAAGAAGTTCAAGTCCATATTAACCGATATATTATTAATGTTAAATAGACATTTTTGTTGGGACCACACAAGAAAGTCCATTATAGCCCAAAGTACACTTTAACCGAGTCCATTTTAGCCGGCGTCGACTGTATTGCCCTTTAACATCGGGTATCTTGTAATCGGAATCGCTTAGGGATCCGGTAATCCGAAACGCAACCATACAATCGGTCGCAGTCGTTGGTTTGTTCTTGCCGAAGCTACATACATACGTCAGGGAATCACCGGAATAGTTTATACTATGTATTATGGCGACTAACCGAGCGCATAGAATGCTATAATGCGATAATCATCAGCATTACGAAACTGAACTTAACGAATGGATTGATGGAGAGAACGACCTTTTACCTCTACATAGCGATGATAGTGTTTCAAATGATGAAACAGTTATAGATGAACCAAAAGTGAAACATGACGAAGCAATCAGCAGTTTTAACACTTGTATAAAATGGACTGAAGAAAATGGAGCCGAATTAGGAACACTGCACATACTTAGGCAGATGCGAGAACGAGCATTGGAAGCTGGACAATTGAAATGTTGACAAGCAAAAATTACAGACTTTTTTAACTAAATTATTTAATATGTTTTACAATTTGTTAGTGATGCTTTAAGATGTTATGATACTGAATTACAATTTTTATTATGCATTATGTAGTAAGGCACTTTCTTTCTTAAAAATGTATTTATGTATTCATTTTTTTATTTTGGCAGATGCAATAAATGTTTAACAGTCTGAAACGCAATTTTTAAATTATTTTAATGATGACTCAGCAATCCGAATTTTCCGACAAAACGAATCATCCATATTTTAATTAATTCGGATTAGCGAGTTCCCACTGTAGTTCGATTAGTTGAGTATTTTCGACAGTATGGATCTGTAGTAATAATAATAACGTGTACAGATGTTCCAGACTTCACTCCCCAGACCTTCGTTCTATTTTAAATAAAGAAAACAAATTATATATGTTACCATTATACTTTCATAAATGTGATAGTTCGCATGATAACCGGGTATTGTACGTTGTAATGAATAAAGGTGGTTAATGTAATGACATGTATGCAATTTATTGTTTTAACCGGTTATTTTACATACAGCCCAAACCCTCTTGGCCGAAGGGACAAATTACCTTATTACAAAGTAACCCATGTTTCTTGCAGCTACATTTTCATGAAATATATTTTGCTTTGCAGTTACATGTCTTGGAACCTTGATCACCTGCAATGGATGATAAAGATGATGAAGACTGCCTCGCAACTTTTTCGACAATGACGTCTACTTGGTTGAGAAGTACTGAGACAGACTAAACACTACTGCTCAAGCGCCGTTCCACCATAACAGCTGAGTATCTATGTGAGAAAACTTCACTGGAAGTTATCCATGGCAATAAATTCGGGTTTGTAGTGTTTATCTAGTAGTGGTAGTAGTCTAATGTCATTCAAATTCCTTTTCGTCCTCTTTTCTCCTAAAATTACCATTAAAACAGAGAATCACACACTCTTATTTAAGTTGGCAATAATGCTAAACTATGAAAATTACACCTAATTAAATTTCTTCTATACTATCATTAAAAAAAAATAATATGGCGTCCTTTGAGAAAAAATTAAACCGTTAAAAAAGAAGTACACCCTTGATAAGACGCAGATTTATGCGTAATTTAGTATATTCACGTTTGAAAGCTCTACAACTGATAGTCTGCCAAATATAAGCTGGGTTCCTTACTTTACAGTAACCCTGTATCGATCCTGTACTATCAACTCCTGTTTCAACTGTGTACATATACGGTATATATACAGGTCTGTCCCCAAGTACTTGATCCTTTCCAGTGTGATGTTATCTTGAAGCAAAATTTTCACATATCTTCGGTAGGAGCACGGAATATGTATATATGTGGTATATGAACTGACGTTTTAGTCGAAATTCCGAGTTAAAATGCAGAATTCATGAACCATCCTTTTTTGATTTCAAAAAAGTTTCTCATTTCGTTCACGAACTATGCGAATAAACGATGGCAACATCAAAACTCGTCCATCTACCTAAACTTTTAAATATCAATAGGAGCCCGTTCACCATGGTCCACGGCCTCCTTAATGCCGTTCTCATGTATAATATAATGGCAGGCTGTCCGATGTTCTTCTGTTTTTCGTAGCCGCCTCTGCTTCTTTATAATAGACGGTTCTATGCTACACCTATAATTACCGGCCTATGAATATTTTTCAACTGATTATTAGATTATATTTAAAGTTATTGGATTTGGGTTTTATGGCCTCCACGCATCTCCATCTGGATTCCATCCAACGAACGGCCTCGTGTATATACATACACATATACCATAGATATTATTTAGTATATTATGCACTTTGGTATATAAATGCAAAAAATAGGTTTTCTCCATTCCCGTTTTAGCTGCGAGTATAATGCTAGTAGTAATATTCTTGTAGTTACCTCATTCGTCAAGTTTCTATTAAAGAACGATAGTTTCTATGATTTATGTATTTTACAATTTACTATTTATATACGGGGACCGCTGCAAAAATCGAAATAAATTCAAAACACATCTATCGTTTCTGAAACATGCATTGGAACCAGTATCCAAGTAGTTCATCAGAATACTATTATTGACAAGCGGAAACTACTACAAATCATTTGAACTTAATCGAGAAATATACAGGGTGCGATTGAAAAGTATCGAGACTTTTGTTGTAACAACAATTTTATTCAATCTTTTGCAAATAAACTTAATATTCTTCGAAGTAGGTTCCTTGGGCTTGGATACATCGGCGGTAGCGATCCTTCCACTGCTCAAAGCACTTTTTAAAGGCGTTTCCCGGTATGGCTTTCAGTTCGTCGTCGTAATAACTCAACCGCTGTTGCCACCGAACTGTGGAATGTCGTGTTTGAAAGAGCAAGCTCCAACCACCACCTAATTTTTTGGACGCTTTTAGATCGCGGTGCGACAAAAGTCTCGATACTTTTCGATCGCACCATGTATGTACACTACCGTCCATATGAATGCGGACGTTTGGTAAAACTCTACTATTACTTTAAAATATAAGTTATATTATGATATTAAACTATTTATGAAATTTCTAGTTCGCAAAGGAGAAATAGGGTGAGGTGGGGTAAGTGGAATTCAGTTTCTGAGGAAAATTGTAGAGGTTCAAATTTGAAGCCGCGCAGCTATTGGGTACTCAATTACATAACCAAACCCTATACTGCAAATCAGTTCATGTACGTCCAATCTAAAAGGAAACGTACTCACAAAGGCCAAATTCAACGCTCAACTTTCGTCAAAAAATATTGAAACAAAATTGAGCTTGGAGATCCAGTTCATCCGTGGGAAGGGGTGACTCAAACTTCCCCCTTTATTTTCCATATTATGCAATATATTGTGCGGTGGGGTAACGGGGTATATACTTATACTCCTAAGAGAATGAAGAAGAAGATATACCAAATCCATTCAAGAAGTTACAGAGGTCTGATATGATGATGCAAGAGATTGAATCTAAATTGCTTAAAGAGAGAGGCACCATCATTGCACAAATTTATTGTAAGAAAAGATTATAAAACATAGAACTAACACATATTTGTGAACACAAAAGGGTCATCTGTGAAACTATTGGTAAGCACCAGAAATCAAATAAATGTATTAAACATTTTAGAATTAAAAGATGTTCGTGAACTGAGACAAATTATTTTCAAAGCTAATCATGGCTTTATAACGGGCAGAGTTGCTTTGTACCGATTTTATTAATTTTCTTTGAAACATTCGATTCTTCGTCAGTTTCCAGAAATCTTAACGTCTCGCCATGCCATTTGTAGAACTTAACATCTAACTCATTATGATAACCTCCCAAAATACAAACGACGTAAAGTCCAAAAAAGTTGACCGTTTTTCCATAAACTTTAGTGAGGGAGTAATCTCCAGGATTGTATGCGTATCATCCGAAAGACCAAAAAATTCATCTTCACCGTCGTGAAGCGACATTTCATCATGGATGGCACTACACTGCTCGTCCCATTCCTCGTTGTTCTTTTTCGTTTTTTTTATTGCTTGATTTGATTTGCTTTTTTACGTTTCCTTAAATCGGTAGATCCTCGTTTTCGCTTTAAACATTCTGCTTTACGTTAGTGCCCTTCTTTTTATGTTCGAAATATCCCTTGCTAGTTATTATTTCACAATTTGTCGCTACTCTTCATCGCTTTACTTCTCTTCTTACAGTTTGATTTGGTGATAAGGACTTTGATAGCAATTCTTCAAAAGTTACTGTTCTTCCTCTGGAAGGCCCACTCTCGATAGATAGATGGCCAGGAGGTTGAATTGCTTCCTGTGTTGCTATATTTTGATTTTGGATTACAGGATTTTGAGGTTCAACTTCATCTTTTTGGTCGGTAGAATTTAGAGACTGAACTTCAACCTCAACCTCTTTCGGCTGCAGGGTTTTGAGGACGGGCTCCTTTATTCTGCTGACTTAACAGTTTTTCTTTATATCTTTGTAAATCATTCGCCTTGAAAACAGTTTGCGATTTGGGACCTTTAAAGTCATTATAATAAATACCAGTCGCTGCAAATCCATGGATGATATTTTTAGGTGGCATTTCTTCAACAATTTCTTCTAAAATTCTGCAGAATTCAGGTTTTGGCATTTCTTTTCTAGGATTTTTATGCGTCCCATCTACTTTTTAAACTTTTAAAAACTGCCACGTATAGTTGCTGTAAAATATGCGTAGTATGCAGTGGCAACTTCATGATCGTGATTCGTTCGATCGAATTCTGTGGATATGCGAGTCGCCTGACCGTCGTAGATCAGTAATACGGGTCGTTCTAGTCCGATATTCTTCAAACAAACCTTACGGAACCAGTTATTGAAAAAGTTGTTTCCATCCAATCTCTTTCACATGCAGCTACAGCTATTTGAATCGTGTCTTCTTCAGATATGCAATTATCCATGATCCACTTGCCTTTAAATATACACAAAAGCGGCAACTTTTACCTCCTCCAGAACAGGCAAGTAAAACAATTGTATTGCCTCGACCGGAAGAAAACGTTTTGCGCTGGCTAGCAACACCAATTGTTCCAATGGCTTTAGTTTTTGAAGGATCACTTCTTCGCAGTTATATTTTGATGCGGTTTGCCGCGAAGTTCTAGTTGTTCAACGATTTTCTCAAGCTTATTAAAATAATCATAAATAATCCAGGGATTAGCTTGATCTGTCCGAGCATGTTCAGTGCTTTGAAAAATTTTAATCGACAAACCATGTCTTTTCACAAACAATCTAAACCAATCAGGATCAGGACGTTGGTTTTTGAGGCGGGTTTGAATATTATTCATTTTAATGTACAACGGAACATAATCAAGTCGGTATCTTTTCTTTGGAGAGTCCGAAACCGTATTTGTCCATAATTTTTAGGCAGTTAGCTATAACTCGTTCGTCTTTCTGTAGCAAAACAGAAATGACACCACCACCGGCTTTACCAGCATTAGAAATGCTACCGTTCCCTCTTGTTCCTGGACGGTGGTGCTTCAGCGCGGATTTAGGAATGTCATAAGTAATTGATGCTCCATATACTGCTTTGTTGCCGTTTCTTATATCATCAAGGGCTTCGTGGAAATCTTCTTCACTATACGCGTGTCCGGCTCGTTTCACCGTTTTTCTTTGGTAATTTCCTACCATTTTCTGTAAAAAGTAACACACGCAACTTACATTTTAGATAATGCAATAGAAAATTAATTTCAGCATTTACAGATTTGAATTCATAAACAACCAAAGATTGAAAGCAAATGATCGGAAACCAAGACACACAACACGGTTAGGGTAACTGGACTCCGCCTATATCCAGTTCCCCGAGCATGATACCCTGTTTCTCCGTTCTGTTAAATTATTAAATTAACACCCTTAAGGGTATTGGGGTACTTTCCTTCAAGATCGGTTAAACTTAAATTTTCTTTTGTTCCAAAACTATTTTGAAAATTGTATATTTGGCTTCTACAAGTAGTGTGTGTAAGGATGAAATACTAGTTTTTACAATGTTATAACTTTAATTTTTTCAATAACAAGTGAAGAACCAGTAAGTTCACGGGTGAGAAATTTTGCATACCGTGTATTCGGTACGATAGCTACGACTTATCATCGAGCTTTTCTGTAAATTCCTTATTTGTTGTTGAATTTATCCTCAATTAAAGAATAGAAAATTATTATTATGGGCTTACCATCATCTTTTAACTTGAAAAAAGTAACAATAACAAAGGAATTTACAAAGAAGCCCGATGAGAAGTCGTAGCTATCGTAACGAATACACCTTATGCAAAATTTCGCGCCCCTGAACTTACTCGTTCTTCAATTATCACTGAAAAAAAAATTAAAGCTGTAAAAGCTGTTAACAATAGAAAAAACTAGTATTTTATCGTTACACACGCAACTTTTAAAGGTCAGATATCTTCTTCTTCTTCTTCTTCTTCTTCTTCTTCTTCTTAATCTTTTTACCCTTTCTACCTTTCGGTGTAAGGGTTCGGAGCCACCGAGCCGTATATGTACACGCATATACCGTACCGCTCCTGGCCCACCCAGTGGCATTTCCTTCATTCTCGCAGCTTATTAGAGGTCCAGATCCCTTTTTAGGATTTTAAACTGCTACGCTCTGCCGCTACCGGGTCTCGAACGCCGGCCCTTCGCACTGTGAAGCGCGAGTTTTACCACTCAGCCACTGAGGGGTAAGGTCAGATATACAACTTTCAAAATAGTTTTGGAACCAATAAGAAAAATTTAAGTTTAATCGATCCTGAAAAAAGTAGCCAGTTTTGAGAAACTTAGTTTGCTGCTGCCAATTAGAATCCTCTTGAAACCTTTCACCTAAAGCGAATTTCCTTTCCAAAATGTCATCGACTACAACATACAATCTGTCAATAAATGTAGAACAGAAAATATATTGTTTTCGGAAGGATTAAAAATGTACACTGCCCTCCCGCAGGAAATTAAATATTGTAACAGTTGCAGACTTTTTAGAAAACAATTGGAAGATTACATTATAAATAGATTTAGTTAATAGTTAATAGTAATCACCCATATTAATACGTTTGTAATAGCATTTTACTAAATAACTTATTATTATTATTATTATTACTGTTCTTCCAACATCAAATTTCCAGTTAACACTGCATTATGTGAATTGAACGAATCGTTTTATATATTTTGACGCGATAAAACAGTAAATCGATGAAATTTGAGCCAATAGATTCGAAAAAACCTTTTAGGCGGTCGGTGGTGTTCGCAATTCAATTGCTCCGTACTCCACCTCGAACAAAAGTGGAACGCGCACAAAAAGAAACGAAACAATCAAGCGAAAAGTAATAAAACCCGTAACGAAAACGTATATCATAGATTTCGACGCGGCACAATGGCCGTGGAGAATATCTCCCTCATCTATTTTTCCTCTATTTTCCTCCGGGTTCGCGCGCGAAGGCGCCGAGGAAATTCTCGCCATCTTATTAAATAGACCGGAGATATATCACCCCGGAGAGCCTTCCACAAATACTTACTCCGTTCTACCGGAGATGCCGGAGGAGAAATAAGAAAATAAGAAACCCGAGACCGTCGGGTCGAGCGTGCCGAATGGGAAAGAATAGAAGAGGGAATAAAAGGAAAAATATCCCTCGCTTACGTCTACGGCGTCTCTTTCTTATCAGTTTTATTTGCGATCCCATTCGATTTACGTGTATAAAATTGATAACCGTAACTGTAAGCGATTATATTTATATACAGTTTTTTTCTTCACAATTAAGCGTTTCTAAAATAATCGACAGTATCCGCATCACCTTGTATATATATATATATACGTGTAAATATTCTTTACGCCGACTTACACCCAGTCGGATGCACGAGACGCGGTTAGAAAACCTGAAATCCGCGTCGCGGCGCTGCGATCGCCTGAAAAATGAATCGAGTTTCAGGGGGCACGCTCCGGTCGCCATGGCAACGACCCAAGCGCACCCATCAGGTTGCCGGGCTACTGAAATGAAATATAATAGTGTCGCTGGAGAGAAAGCGGGAATGCGCCGCCGCCTCCGCCGCCCCCATGTCCCCCTCCGGTCTTTCCCCCGACGTCGGCCTAAACTCGTCGTCGCCGAGATCGCGATTTGAAGACGACGGGGACTTAAATTCGCCCAACCGGGAACGGGGAAAACGCAGCGCGTCGCCGACAAATAAGTGAAAATATGCAAGCCGCTGGATTGAAATTTAAAACTTTAGCGGGGGAAATTTGAGATCCGAAGATATATATGAAATTATATGTGTCATCGCTGTTATATGCAATTTCTGTAGGAACACAGAATTAACGTGACGCTAAAACGCGTCCAATGCGATTCTTATAACGTAATCAATTTTTATAAATTGTTCATCATAGGGAATACGGTATAGAAGGAATAGAAATTTATGCAATTCTTGAAAAAATCCATTCCTAGGGTGGAATCTAGCTATTTTTTACGATTTTTCCGCGTTTTCTTCGCGATTTTCTCAGTAACCGTTGGAGTAAAGTAAAAAAAATCCTACGCCGTTGGATTCGCCTCGTCGAAACGCATCGATTGATGTGGGGTTGAACCTCCTAAGTCCCATATTAGCGAAAAAAGGGTATGCGATTTTAGTGATTTTTAGCATTTTTTTGCATTTTCTCGGCAATCGTTTGAAATAATCTAAACAAATCATATACCGTTGGAATCAGCGTGTCAAGGCGCGTCGACTGGTATATGAATGAACGCGATATGACGTAGAAAACTTTAATATGCAACAATAATTCCAGATGAAATTACCATGTAAGACGTTTATATAAAGTAAATAAAAATTACCTTTAGAATACCTTTCCAAAACTATTTCTGATACGCATTTCGGCAACTAAGTTGCCGTCCACAGTGGTCATTCCGCAGCTAGGGATGCATACGATACATCGATGTTTATAAAACATCGGTGTTTTAATGAACGATACGTCGGCGGCGAAATTAAGAAACATTGACATCGTTCATCGCGACTGATAACACGTGTTCACAAGAAAGTTGAAATATTTGAACTTGATCCCGTATTTCGTGACGGCCATTTTGATTAGCAAGCATTTTGCGAAAATCGTTCTAATATGTACTCAGCTTTATAGAGGAATTGTGCCCACATTTAACCTTCCTATACTCACGTCAAAATGAAAGACGTATACTATACTATATAAGTCGGTCTCACAGACCGTATGCGCGAGTATAGGAAGGTTAAGACAGGTCATGCCGAGCGCCAGTAAGGTAAACGCTTTTAAATGCACTTAAATGATATTTGAACAAAATTAATTACATGTATGAGGTATTACCTGTTCATAACCGACTGTTTCTCTGGCGCACCCTGTATTTACGAATTTCCAAAACTTCGATGTAAGGGTGAAAACTACAATTTCCTTCGATTTCACCTAAACCACAAAGATCTCTACACTTCTTGATTTATTGCAGCGGTATTAATTTTAGCAGGTGCTGGACTTCCCTCGTTCGTCTTCTTCTTTTGGAAGTACTGTCTCCCCTAAGAATGTTGGCTATCTTCTTGGCTATTTTAACTTTTTGAAGCTGCTGCTCCAGATAATTCCACAAAGCTACATCCATACCACTGCCTCAGGTTATTCATCTACGTGTTATTAGCTTTCGCCTACAAAAGAACAATGAAACTAATTAAAGGAAATAATAAACGGAAAGTTATAAACGTGACCGATACCGTTATGGTGCGGATAACCCATCTCGTTGGTAACAACGAACACGATCCAGGACGTGCTAGCCCAGTGAAAACGGCATAGGTTTAGGTTCGATAAATAGTAACAAGGCGCCACTCTCCAACTGTGAAACTGGATCACCTCTAATTGACTGTAGTCGGAGAGACCCTCCGTAGTAGATCGTACGTGGTTATCCGAACTGTCTATATTAAATCAACTATTATTTAAAATTAACATCAGCGAATTAAAAAAAAAGATGAACTGCGGCAAGTAATTGACGTTTAGCAACACTTTATTGTCAGTTGCGATGTATGAAAAGAATATATCAATAAAGCTAGTTCGGTATTTGGTTCACACGCTTCGGTAACCCGGTAGAATTCCAACTGCCTTACAGCCACCTTACAGCTTTAGCTGCACGTAATTATAAACAAGCATATATTCGAGTGACAAGTACTGATAATCGCCCCTTCTTATTATAATTAGCAAACGTGATGAAAAAAGAAACCTTCTTTACTCGAAAACAAATCTGAATTCCCTCCTCTTCTAAAAATGCTAGAATAATTGATGTTAATGTTTACAAACGTAAAAAGACCTCTGTTTACTCCCACACAAATCTCCAATTTCCTAGCTTAAAATTAATTACAAGATTGTAGGGAATTTTTTCCGAAAACTCAACCATACCGAAAATATAAATAAAGCAAATAAAAGCGCAACTTGGCGTGATGTGGCTTTCTGTTGTCGTCTTTCGTACGGCGTGGTATTCGGAACGGGACGGAAGTTGTCCAAGATGGCGGGCTTTTTCGCACGTGAGGAATAGATGTCGAGGAAATCTATTTCCGGCTCCTACGACAGTTCTACACACGTATATACTCCTTAATACTAGCTTATACTAGTTATCCTAGCCTACACCAGTTATACCAACCTTTACTAGTTTCCTACAACAACGCGAAAAGGAAATTATGGTATCAAACTCAACAAGAAAAAGGAAAGACTCACCTCCAATCGAGAGAAAAGCAACGTGGGCGTGGGTAATTTGAACAGCAAAACTTGGGGAAAAGTAACTCAACGATGGTATTTACTTTCCAGCGTCGAATTTCCGTGTATATCCTCGATTACGAGATTTAAAAGCGAAACGGAATAAACTTAGACACGGAAATCAATCTGTTCAATCGCAACTTTACAGGCGGAATGAATACCACGTGCGCATCCAACCGGCGCAATCCGTATCATTGAATCGGGAATTACGAACGTGGGGCTCCATCCCCAAAATCAAACGTTGAAGCGAGAGATCACAGAATATTGGAACAGTAAACTAACAATTGGTCGTAACATACGGAAGGCGTCTTCCTCCGTGGCTTCTTTTACCTTCTATATTTCCTTGTATTATTATCTGTAGTAGTGTAGATTTGTCCCCTCTCATTAAATGTCCCAACAACTATAGTTTTCTTATTTTTATTCTGTGCAACAACTCTTTTCCATTCTTCCATCTCTTGCGTACCTACTCATTCGTTATTCTGTCCTGTATTTAAATCCACCAAGCTCATAAACGTACACGCCAAATTCAGCATAATATCTAAAAGCAATAAATGCATCTTGTTCCAAACAAATCTCAATTTCTCGATCAAGCACATTTACATTTGTGAATTTGGACCTATAGAAACCTTCTTTACTCGAAAACAAATCTCAATTCCCCCTCCCCTTCTAAAAATGCTATAATAATTGATGTTAATGTTTACAAACGTAAAAAAATCTCCCACACAAATCTCCAATTTCCTAGCTTAGAATTAATTACCAGATTCTAGGGAATTCTTCCTCAAAAATTCACTGTTACAAAAATATAAATAAAGCAATTAAAAGCGCAACTTGGCGTGATGTGGCTTTCTGTTGTCGTCTTTCGTACGGCGTGGTATTCGGAACGGGACGGAAGTTGTCCAAGATGGCGGGTTTTTTCGCACGTGAGGAATAGATGTCGAGGAAATCTATCTCCGGCTCCTACGACAGTTCTACGCACGTATATACTCCTTAATACTAGCTTATACTAGTTATCCTAGCCTACACCAGTTATACCAGCCTTTACTAGTTTCCTACAGCAACGCGAAAAGGAAATTACGGTATCAAACTCAACAAGAAAAAGGAAAGACTCATCTCCAATCGAGAGGAAAGCAACGTGGAAGATTAGTTTGAACAGCAAAACTTGGGGAAAAGTAACTCAACGATGGTATTTACTTTCCAGCGTCGAATTTCCGTGTATATCCTCGATAACAAGATTTAAGAACTTAGGCACGGAAACCAATCTGTTCAATCGCAACTTTACAGGCGGAATGAATACCACGTGCGCATCCAATCGGCCCAATCCGTATCATTGAATCGGGAATTACGAACGTGGGGCTCCGTCCCCAAAATCAAACGTTGAAGCGAGAGATCACAGAATATTGGAACAGTAAACTAATAATTGGTCGTAACATACGGAAGGCGTCTTCCTCCGTGGCTTCTTTTACCTTCTGTATTTCCTTGTATTATTATCTGTAGTAGTGTAGATTTTTATTCGTGCAACAACTCTTTTCCATTCTTCAGTCTCCTGCGCACCTACTCATTCGTTATTCTGTCCTGTATTTAAATCCACCAAGCTCATAAACGTACACGCCAAATTCAGCATAATATCTAAAAGCAATAAATGCATCTTGTTCCAAACAAATCTCAATTTTTCGATGAAACACATTTACATTTGTGAATTTGGACCTATAGAAACCTTCTTTACTCGAAAACAAATCTCAATTCCCCCTCCCCTTCTAAAAATGCTATAATAATTGATGTTAATGTTTACAAACGTAAAAAAATCTCCCACACAAATCTCCAATTTCCTAGCTTAGAATTAATTACCAGATTCTAGGGAATTCTTCCTCAAAAATTCACTGTTACAAAAATATAAATAAAGCAATTAAAAGCGCAACTTGGCGTGATGTGGCTTTCTGTTGTCGTCTTTCGTACGGCGTGGTATTCGGAACGGGACGGAAGTTGTCCAAGATGGCGGGTTTTTTCGCACGTGAGGAATAGATGTCGAGGAAATCTATCTCCGGCTCCTACGACAGTTCTACACACGTATATACTCCTTAATACTAGCTTATACTAGTTATCCTAGCCTACACCAGTTATACCAGCCTTTACTAGTTTCCTACAGCAACGCGAAAAGGAAATTACGGTATCAAACTCAACAAGAAAAAGGAAAGACTCATCTCCAATCGAGAGGAAAGCAACGTGGACGATTAGTTTGAACAGCAAAACTTGGGGAAAAGTAACTCAACGATGGTATTTACTTTCCAGCGTCGAATTTCCGTGTATATCCTCGATAACAAGATTTAAGAACTTAGGCACGGAAACCAATCTGTTCAATCGCAACTTTACAGGCGGAATGAATACCACGTGCGCATCCAATCGGCCCAATCCGTATCATTGAATCGGGAATTACGAACGTGGGGCTCCGTCCCCAAAATCAAACGTTGAAGCGAGAGATCACAGAATATTGGAACAGTAAACTAATAATTGGTCGTAACATACGGAAGGCGTCTTCCTCCGTGGCTTCTTTTACCTTCTATATTTCCTTGTATTATTATCTGTAGTAGTGTAGATTTTTATTCGTGCAACAACTCGTTTCCATTCTTCAGTCTCCTGCGCACCTACTCATTCGTTATTCTGTCCTGTATTTAAATCCACCAAGCTCATAAACGTACACGCCAAATTCAGAATAATATCTAAAAGCAATAAATGCATCTTGTTCCAAACAAATCTCAATTTCTCGATGACGCACATTTACATTTGTGAATTTGGACATGTAGAAACGGATCATTAAAAGCAGTAACTCCCAAGGCGTCTGGGTAGCCGCATACATAAATGACGCCCGCAGACCGTGAAGAATTCGAAATTTGCCTCCTTCTCCGATCGGGTTTTACGGCCAAATTCACCTCGATGAACCGCGGAGTAACCGGACAATCGGCGGTTTCGTTCGCGGTTAACAGACTGGCTCTCATCACGAAGAAAACAGAAGAAGAAACATCTCGTTACGAAGTGATTACATAATTACGTCTCTGGCCATTGTGTCGGCAGAAATGACGTTTGAGTAATGAGTATTTGCCTTGAGCGGGAAAGAAATTAAAAGAAACACCGACGTTATCATCCCATGCACGTTAACGTTGTGATTAAAAACACTTTCGTGATTTGCCGTGTGTCGGAGAATTTTAATTCGAGATAAAAGTGAAATAATGATAGTTCTTTATTTCTATTAAATTTCTATCAAACGTACATACATACGTGCGATCTAGGTGTGTACTGTTAACAATCAGAAATCTATCTGAAGACTTATGATGATTCAATGACGAAATCGCCTTCTCTTTTCTTACGAAAATTTCCAAGTACTTTTTTGCTTAACGAATACAATACCAGTCGAGAACTCGAAACGCATCCGCCCTACTTCCTTCGTCGAAGAAATTCCAACCTGTTTCCGAACTCCAAGACAAAACCGCACTTTATTGCTACTATAGGCATTCTATGTGGTTCCATATAAGTCACGTTTAATAGAAAAGATACGGTTATGCTAGTAGGTAGCAGAAATAAATTTCGCGTATAAGGCGAGTCTTAATACCCACCTAAAGTATAACAGCTGGTTGTTATGATCGACAGTTACTTGAAAAAGGAGTTTCAATTTTCTATAGGTTGCTATTAGATTGTTAGAGAACAGATGAGGGTTGGCCAAAGATGGTTTCGTAATGTTCGACAAATTAAAAGGTTGATAATTACCAATTGGCTACCACCGATATTTTACGATCGATAATAAGTTTAACTACCGGAAAAAGATTGCGAAGCCAAAGTGGAATTTGCTGTACAGAAATGGAGAATTAAATTGCCACGGCGTTATGGAAACGCTAGATTATTTTTATTACGTTGGGAACGTGCACGTGAATCGAATTAGGAAAAATTTTATGGAGATAGAAAACGATGGTGAGAGGGAAAGAGGATTCGAGCTTTATAAAGAAATAACTACTTACGACAAACTTATTTATTGCATCCTATGGCACAGTATAATGAGGAAATTACACTTGAAAAGGAAGCGAAACAGAGAATATACTACAAAGATGAAGATGCAGTCAAGATTAACATTTTGCTATCAAGAGCCGCAGCAAAAATAAAGGATCACTCAGTAAAAGTATATATTTTTAAACCAAAATTTTTGTACAAATGTTTACTGTGTTGAAAACGAGAAATGATTAAATTTCCATCATGAACTCGTATCCTTTATAGAGAAAATGTAATAGTCAGTTGCTGCTCCCACGTAAAGGAATATATTCTGTTACTCACCTAGAAACGAGTTTTCCTCAAAGTAAAGGTGCCAAACTTAATAGAAGTTTCCTAACAAACCCTGAAGTAGATTTAAAAAATCGAGAAATTGATACCAGACAAATTGTAAGGACGTTGATTTATCAATATGAGACACACAGTGGCAACCTAGTAATGATATGCAAGGAAAAAGTATGAATTAGAGCAAAATTCGATTAAACAACACTACTGCTTAATAATTTCTTCTTTATTTTATTTGCTCAAGATAAAAGAAAGTATCAATTACGGTAAACATACAGAAATGTGAAGTCTTAAAACTTTAAACCTTTACCCTACATATAAACAAAATATGTGTTATAATTAGAGTTTGTTAAAAAGGTGGATAACGTGTTATCATTACCTAGTGTAAACCGGACTCACGCTGTTACGTCTACAAATTTTATTATTCAATGATAATTTATCAATGACAATTTATCATTGAATAATAAAATTCGGAGGAGTAACATCGTCAGTCCGATTCACACTACTACACGTCGTCCACCTTTTTAACAAACTCTAGTTATAATACAAAAAGTTTACCTTTGTGTCGTCTCCTTCTTCTTCTTTATCAGATCCTTGGTGCCCTTTCAGCCGTCGGCTTGAGATTCCGGTCCTTCTCTTGGCCATTTCTTCCCATCCTATCACGTCTTCTGCTTGTCTTCTTAGGTCATCTGGCGTCTTGCCGTTTTCCTTCTCATATTCCTCGATCTGGTCCATACATTTCCTTCTAGGTCTTCGTTTTCTTCTTTTACTAGGTCCGCGCATATGGAATATTTTCTCTGTTAGTCTGTTTGGGTTCATCCTTACCACATACCCAAGTATCAGTTTCTGGTTTACTGTTTTCCTAATTTCGTCGTTTCTTATGCTATCAAGTTTGGTCATTCCTGCTATCTTTCTAATATGTTTCGCCTACAATGCATTAATCTTTGTCTCTTGCCTTTTATTTATGGTCCAGTTCCCACTCGCGTATGTTTGGGTATGTTTGATCAATTATGATTATAAATAGTACTAGATTTATGCCATCTTCTTGTTTTATTCCTTTCTTTTTCACTTGGAAACCATTCAATACTTTTCCATCTAATCATACTATTGTATTTACCTATACGTATGTGAATCTTATGGCTTCTAGTAATTTTCTCGTTTCTTTCAGTTCTTCCAGGCCTATAAATGTCAGAAACAGCTCTTCTCCTTCTTCTATCTTTCTTTCTATAAGTGTTCTTAATATGTATAATATGTTCTTGTAACTTTGTCTTCCTGGTCTAAATCCCGTTTGTGTATTTTCATGTTTTCCTTCTACGTATTCTCTCAATCTTTTCTCTAATATTTTCGTATATAGCTTGTAACCGGTTTGGACAAAACAGATTGCTCTATAGTTCCACAACAATTCTTTTATTCCCCCTCCCCCATCCATTTGATCATCTCTGGTGTTATTTTATCTTTTCCCCCAACTCTATTGTCCATATTTTCTAAGGCTTCCTCTATCTCCTTCCTTATCTATTTCTCTACATCCCTTTGATATTTCTTCTTCGCTTGCTTGTTTCTACTTATTCTTATTAGTTCCTTTAAATTTTTGCAAAATTATAGACTTTGAGTATTTCCTTTTTCTCGTCTTTATTTGGTTCCATTTGTCTTATATCGCTCTAATTTCTTTTCTCTTATGTCCCTTCAAAATTTTGATTCCTGTTCAGAATTTTCTGTTATTTACTGTTTTATGTTCTTTATTTATCCCCCAATTCACTTCAAGACTCTCTCTTTACCCTCGTTTTTACTGCTTATTTTACTTCTCGTCTTTTTGCGCTGTGTTCGTCTTTTTATCTTTTTGTATTTGCCTGTAAGAGAGTGTTTCATGCATCGCGTTCTTTTTAGTTGCTTGTTGTACTTTTTCTTTAGCATACCGCTTCTGCTTTCTTCAATAATGTTTTCCCATGTTTTCCCATCTGTCCTCCCATGTTCCATTTATGTTTCTTCTTTTCCTATAATGTGAGTTCCTTGTCTATCTCCTGTTGGTATTTTTTCTAACAGTTCTGCGTTCTTTTCACTTGTTATATTGCCATTTTACTATATTCCTTTTCATTGTTTGTCCTGACCATTTTTATGCAGTATCTGTTACTAATCTATGGTTTGACCATACTTCTGCTTCTTTTCTTGTTTCGATTTGTCTTAGTGTTTGTGATAGCTCCTCTGAGATTACTAACATAATCTATCAGGCTTTTAACATTCCTTCCAAGCGCAACAAAAATGTACCTACCTTTCTTCTATGTCTAGGGCCCCAGAATGTGCTCCCTCTTATTAGGTCATTTCTATTACAAAAGTCAATCATTTTGATTACATTTCTATACAAGATTTCTTCTCCATACGTCTCCTGCCCCATTTTATTGGTGTTTCTTCCTATTCTTACATTCCAATCTCGCATGATAATTGTTTTCTCTGTTTTTCTCTCGCCTAGTCTATTACTTTTTGGAGGCTTGTATTGATTCCAACTAATACGTCTTCTGAACGTTCTTCTACTGCAGCATATATTTGGATAATATTTACTTTTTCTTCGAATTATAGTGTTACAGCTATTATTCTTTGGTGTATTGCTGAGATTTGTACTACCCTTTCCTCTATTTCCTTTGTGAATGTAATAGCTACTCCCTCCTTTGCTCACTGTTCCCTGTTCACTCTTGAATAATATAAAAAAGTATGGATCGGTTAGTTTAACTTTTTCTTTGTTGTTTGTTTCGCATAGTTCACTCCTGGTCTTCCATTCACTACCCTTTGTGCTTTCTAGATAATATAATTTTAATTACAATGTAGAGAAGAATGCAAGAGAAGAAAATTGATAGTAGATCACAATCGAATGTCAAAATTTGAATAGGTCTGGCGCCTTTACAACAAACACTTCCATATAGAATAGCGTGATTAGATTTGTATAGGCCCCTATGTGAAGCTAACCAATGGACCAGCTCCCAACTTCCTAAGCATTTACAAGAAACCGGTGATGCAAGACGAAAACCAAGACAAGGAAGAAGACGAACAACTTCTGTGAGAGGTAACCGATTTCAGATCTTTCTCAATTCCAGAAATAATGGGAGGTGAAACAGAGTTAAAAAATGTTTCAAAGACCAAGAGGAAGATCTGATATTGTACTCACACATAGTATTGAGAAGTGAACGACGATTATCCGAAGAATAATAGAAAATTTCGGAATCCAGAAAGAACAGGAAAGGGAAGATGAAAATCAAACGTATCAAAGTAGAATCCGGAATGAAGGAAGCATCAAACAGTTACCAATGGAACAGCTCCCAACTTCCTAAGCATTTAGGAGAGACTGGTGATGCAATACGAAAACCAAGGTAAGGAAGAAGACGTACAGCTTTTGTGAAAGATAACTGATTTCAAATCTTTATCAATTCCAAAAGTTACACAGTTAAAAAGTGTTTAAAAACACAAGAGGAATATCGGATATTGTACTCACACATAGTATTGAGAATTGAACGACGATTATCCGAAGAATAATAGAAAATTTCGGAATCCAGAAAGAACAGGAAAAGGAAGATGAAAATCAAAAGTATCAAATTAGAATCCGGAATGAAGGAAGCATCAAACGGTTACCAAAGATATACGTAAATTCTTGGGAAAGAAAAACGATGATTTAGAACCAGTAAAGGAATCGGCATGAATGAGTATAGATTATGCACCAAAGAGAATGAAACCTAGAAAAGAATGAGGGGGAAAAGAACATAGAACAGGAAAGACTTGGTTGATAGAAGCTTAATGAAAAAATGTAGATATATGACGAAGGTTATACGAAGATATTGAAATTCTGAAAATATAGCTCGTAACATCCAAATTTGTTTGCATAATTGACATAAAAGTGGTAAAGGAAACGATATTTAAGAGAGAAGCTGAACGAAGAAAGAGCATAACCAAAGATTAAGGAAATATCCGATTTTTCATTCATACACGAAAGACGATCGCAGTTTATTTGATGAACAACACTGTCGTCCAAAGTAATATTTGAAACTTGCATTCGAATAATTGGGGAAAGGATTGAGGCACATCGTAAAAACAATGAGGACATTCATATCCTTAGAAACGCATTGAAATGAGAAGAAAAACGCACTACAATGTTTAAGCTTCATAAACTTCAAAGATCGAGGACAAAATTCATTACCATTCACACATAGTACAGTCGAATCTGCTTAAATTGACTTATTATCCTCGGTTCCAAATTCTTCAATTTGGGAAAGGTTCAAGTTAGAGGGAATAATTGAGAATTGAAAGTTATTTTACATGAATGTGTATTACTACAACACAACCAACATGAAGAATTAAAGAAAAAGTTATCCTGAACAGAAATTTACATCAAGAAACCAGGCAAAAGATAAGACACCACTTAAAATTTATAGGAAATAAACGCAACCTTAGTTTCAATTTCAGCTAAGAGCAAAACCAAGAAGAAAGCATCAAAGTACCATCATACATCCCAATGAGAGAGGGCCCGAACTACTATTATTATTATTATTACTCTCGCGAGTTCGTGATCAGCACAATACGCGAGTTGCAGCGAGATACTTCGTTTGGCTCTTCGCCGTGCCACCGTGCATTCAAAACCAGTCGACGGTTGTCTTGTTAGGGACGGACTACCTACGTGTACACCTTAGTATTCCACCAATGACGATGGTCTTCGGCGATTCTGAAGTCTCATGGTGGAAATTAAAGGTGATGCTACCTTGATATACCCGCCTTCCTGGAATCTCTTTTCATAGGTCGTGCATGGATGTATAATACACGCGTACTTACTCGTTGTGAAATAGGATTCTGAAAGCTTGAAATGTTCCTCTACTCGCTATTGAAATAGTAAACGTAAGATACAGTCACCAGCAATTTTATTCGATGTTTAAGTGAAAGGTTGAGCTTGATCTCGTTAAATTGATTTAAGGAGAGTCCTTCATTTGTTTCTTGTAATTTCCGGAATGGAGATCTGACGCAACGAAGCGACAGGAAGAGAGTCCTCTTCTGTGTATACCTTGTACAGATTCGTTAAGATTTTAATAAGTTTAGAAAAATTAACGGATGTATTTCGCCTTGTTCGACACAATGTATTCGAAATCAATAGTTGATTTTTAGATTTACAAAGCAATACTTCATATTCAGAAAATCGCAGGAGGTCTTCATAATTTTCAACAGTGATCGCTGAAGATGACAATTTCATTGTCGAAGTGTGGAAAGAATCCCAACTTAGTTCAAATTTGACGTCATAAATATGGATTATTTTTTCTTTGTAACTCGATTAAGAATGACGATATATTTGTCAAAAGTTCTTTGAAATTTTTCGCAAATTAGATGTTGTAGTGGTACTATGATTAAAAATTTTGAAACTCGCAAAGTCTTTTTTGATTTATCATAAGTTATGCGATAAAGCTATCTGATTTTGCAATAAATCTGGAGTTAATAGGTGTATTTTCAGAACGTTAAAATACTGATTGCTTCGACTGATTGACCTAAAAGTGGTAGAGGGGAGAATATCTGAAAGATTAAAAATAATCAACTGGTTACAGAATTTTACACGAAAAATGAATTCTATAGAAAGTATAGGGAGCTTGTGTCGATGGAGTTGATTGCTCACTCATCCAAACATCTGTTGTTTACAGAAGTACCGAGTTTGAATTTCTTTTGGGAATTTCTGAATTATTATAATAATTAAGTATACAAATCACAGGAAATTGATCTCTAAGCATAGTCCTGCTAAAAAGTAGGTCTTCGAGCTGCTGAAGGTGCGGTTCCACCACCTCATCAACATAACGATAGGCGGATAAACCCCAACTGAAACCTACTACCATGTGCTATAGCAACCCGTACCATAACTCCCACGACTCGGTGCACATGCCCTTCCAAGGAAAATTGAATAGCACTACGTTCTCCACGTCTTCGTCTGACTCTCATGCGGCCATTTGCAATTTCCCTGAACGAAAAAGTACCTTCGTGCAAACCAACAATTCGACCTCTGTCGAATTCGCTCAACTGGTAGTAATTTTCACCTTGACGCACTCTAAGTATAATTGATGTTTGTACATATGAGAGGGATTCGATATGAACTCTCTCTCATTATGCACGTATTACGCATTTTTTTGCAGTTATTTTTTCTACAGGAGTGGACAACTTGCGTTGCCACAGCCTCCTGCAGTAACTGCAGTCGCGCTGTTCGGCTACCCGCCGTGGGAACATTGCAAATTACAAAAAATTGATCTTCTCTTCCGTGTCCACTCCTGCAGAAAAAATAACTGCAAAATAAAATGAGTAATACGTGCATAATGAGAGAATTCATATCGAATCCCTCTCATATGTACAGACATCAATGTCCACACTATATATACATAAAATTTGTATACGAACTGACGGCTCTTGCAAAGCCGTACTGACGAGCGGTATAACCGCAAAATGTACGTCTACGGATTGCAAGGGAAGATCAAAATTTTGTAATCTAGGTATAATCAAATTTCTAGGATAAGTTAAACAAAATTACAACAAAAGTCGGTGAAAATGGAATAAAAGGTCGCAAGAAATGCAATTTACAATAATGCGCGAAAAACTACATAAAGTGAGTAGGCGCTATCGCGTAATACAATAATAATTAACGATAGCAAGAATAAGAAGCTGTTTGTGTCTGTTAAAACCGCGATTGTTACCGACTATGACGGTTGTGAAAGAAGAATATCCTAAAGTTAGAACGTTGGGAGAGAAAGATATAAGGCAAGATAGTACCTGGAGGATAAGAACGGACTGTGAGGGGATGGAACTATATAACCAGCCAAACATAACCCAAAGGATACGAGCCCGACGGGCGGATTGGTTAGGGGAATCTCTATCGAATGGACGCACACACGCAAAAAAGTATTAATAAAAGGTGAGGGTGGAAAACGTAGAAGAGAGAGGCCAAAAATGTAATTGTTGAAAGATGTTGAAGTACTGGGAATATCGGACTGGGAAACGAAAACATCAAATAGGAAAATTTGGAAGGAGATAGTGAAGAACGTTGAAGCTGTGGGCCACTAGGTCTTAAGTGCTGCTATATATATATATATATATATGTGTGTGTGTGTATATATATATATATATGACGGCGCACGATTGATCTTCGACTTAAAAAGGATAACAGATGTATTTTGAATGCAAATACCACCAAAAATTTCCGGTATAAGTAGAATTGGTGCAGAACGATTCAAATCCACTCGTGACCGCGAAACACATATACTATCGGTGTGTGCACTTTTTACTATAATTCTTTCGGGTTTCGGTTCATCGAACTAACCAGAGCCTGCACATACACACAGTAGTTTCCACGTATCAGCACGTACCGCCGTTTATGCTAAACTCTGGTAGAACATTGCCAATACCTTTTCTTCATCTTCTCTACATAACGTATTCACTACACGCCGTGCATCTTGTAACCGAAATGTTAAACAGCGTTACCCCGCGATTGACACATCGTCACTAACGTCACTAATTATGTTATAAAAATGTAAAATATGTACGTAAAAAAACTAAAATAAATAACAAACATTATATGCATGACAAAAGTACATAGAACAAAATACAAACATGAGGAACATGTGTTAAATTTTTTTGCATACTACTCATCTAGTGAGTAAAAGGGAGATTCAATGAAAACATTTTTCAGTGTTCTTTTAAACCTGCTAATAGACATGGTTTTCAAGTCATCCGTTAGATGATTAAATATCTTTAAGCACGGATGAAAACACTGTTTCTGTACCTTACAATTAGTTAGATGGGTTTGCTGTGGGACCAGTTGATTGTGTAGTTTTCCTCTCGTGTTATGCAGATGTGTATGTTCTTGTCTTTGGACGAATTCTTATCCTTTGAAGCCTGATAAACGAACTTGAGTTTGGTTTCTTGTATATAGTTGTCCATCCTTTATTTGTTCTTCTCATCCAGCAATGAGTAATCTGAGGATACCAAAAGGCTGGTACGGCTGGTCAAAATGACCTTAACAAACACGAGTGATGGCATCACCATTATGTCTCAAACTAGTTCGTAATTAAAAAGAACTAAGATAAGGTGATTCGCTGTCGACCGATTTATGTAACTTGGTTTTAGAAGCAATCATCAGAGGAAGTAAAATTCAAAGAAATGGACTCATCTTCCATCATAAACAGCAACGCGTCGCATACGTAGATGACTGATTAACTAGATCAAGGAGGGAATTAGAAAGAGCATTTCAACATTGCGAGGAGAAGGCAAGGAAGGTGAACGAAACAAAACAAAATATATGGAAATGCATACAAAGGTGACAAATTAAAATAAAATTGTCAGGTTCAAAGCAGGACAAAAGGAATACAGCATCCAAAAAGTTGAGGAATTTACATACTTTAGAGTAACAGTAACAAGTAAGGCTCAAGAAGAAACGGAAATGGATAAAATCAAGGAATATATCAAGGACTGCGAAGCTGCGAGCATATGAAACGGTAATAAGACCTCCTGTACTATATGCGAGCGAAACATGGGTAATGATCAAGCAAGAAGAGAACAAACTGGAAGCTTGGAAAGTTCTGAGAAAGGTATTTGGGGAAGTCAAAACAGCTGTGGGTGAATGGAGGAGAAGAACAAATGCTGAGGTAACGAATATGTTCAAAAAACCAAGTATTGCAAACAAGATTCGGGCTTAAAGATTAAGAATTAACAAATCTATCTCGCAATCCTTCCTTCAAGAAAGGTCCGAAGTGACACATATACAGCTACTAAAATGTTTATTTACTACATAATCTGTAAGCGACTCATTTACTTCTTGTACCCGGCTATTAAATTTAAATCATGTATTTTTGCCTCCAAAGTTAGCTCTCAATATTTTCCTCAGTTAAAGTCTCGATTTACCAGAACAATAAAAAAATGCAAGTTTCTCACACCGAACAGCTAAATACATCAACCACCACTTTATTACAAGCAATTTTATCGTCCCTCCCTAACCCGTGAAATATACTATTACAATCACAACTTGACGTACGTATCTGCGCTCACATACATATGTACTACGTACATACATACAACATACAACGCTCACGAAGTAAGGGCGGCGGTTAATTCCTACCCTAATTTCGCCCGATTAAAACGGAATCCCTTTAAATCAGGACGGACGCGCGATGACGACGACGACGGCGCGATACCAGATATTCTCGCACGTGGCGTTAGTGTCAACAGAACAGCTTTTCCGTACGACAATGCCCCGGTAACAAGAGAAACCCTGTAAATATTTAAATAACAGATTCGCGACGACCGATAGTGGAAGGATGGAATGGGGTAGGTATTGAAAACGGGGGACGACGACGACGACGAATGGTAAAAGTTTGCCGACTGGCGAAGATCGGGTACACGAATAAAGAGAAAACGAAGAACGAGAAAAATAGAAAATCGAGTGGGTATTTGAGATTCTCGCGATAGAAAAGGGGGAGAGCGGGTGAAATGATGGAAAATGAAGGAAGGGTGTCGTGTGAATTATTGAACGGGTTTGTTTAGGCTCTCATTTTTAGATTGAGTGAGATTTCTAGGGAATGGGGTTTGTTACAGTAAACGATTAGTACACAACTGTGTATGTAGCTTAAGCGGTTATTTTAATAAACCGTACCGTTCCACGCCGACACCTTACAGTTGGGTTGCATCCTTCATGCGCAAACGCGAGTAACACCAACCTTGGCCTACTCATAACATATTCCTTTCTTTAAAGTAGAACATTGAAATTACCCGGGTGATCAAGTGGAACTGTTACGATATAAATTTCGGCGGGAATTATCTAACTAATTTGTAGTGGTAGAGCAAAGGTACATCTATCTTCAGTACTTATACCCGTGCCGTTTGTTCTTGTTATTATTTTCTACTTTGTTGCCTTTGCTAGTATCGCCTCTTGATTTATTTAACACCGATGTTTTTACCTGTTTTATTTGAAGAATGAAACCAGCATTTTTCGGAGCTAATTCGTTGAGAGATCTGGTTGTGGTTTGTAGGTTATATTTGTGGCTTACAATATGAATTATAAAAATCTTTTGATATATAGGTAATGGCATTCTCACAAAAACACGATAGTTTTATGTCGATGGCTTGCTTCCGCACAGGACGACAGAATGATGCAAGCAATAGATGTGAACTACAACACATTTTCACAACATCTAAACAGAGTTATTAACCGATTTTTGAATACTGGTAATGTAAATAATGCAAAACACACATGCAGAGAGGCACTTAAACAGAGGAAGCAGTTGAAGATGTTCGACAGCGTTTACTCCAAAGCCCAAAAAGTCTATACCTCCATTATCACTACAAACAGGTTAAAAGGTTTAATTCAAGTAAAACAGCATATAGAAGCTGCTAAACGACCCTAACGAAGAAATTGCATACAGGAGGCGAGCCTTTCTGCATACTATGCTTAGGTTGAGCCACGACCGCGTTGTGGTGTAATATTTTGGGGAACATCAATAGATGCTGACAGAATCTTCGTCCTACAAAAGTTCTATTTAAGAAGTGTCTTCAGAATGAGAACAACTGATTCTTGCAGGGATATTTTTAGGAAAAAAGGTACTTACTTTGGCGTGTCTCTACGTGAAAGGAGAATTATGAATTCTTCAAACGCCAAGAACTTTACCACTGCTATAGTACCAGGGGAACAATGGAGATTGGTCTTTTACCGCCGCAAACTACTAAAAGTATTGTGCAGTTAGTAAAGATATATAACCACTTACCAAACAATCCAAAACACTTGCTAACAAATATTTGTAGAAGAACATGCCTTTTATAACATGCAGGAATTTCTTCTGTGCAAACTTTGGATAGTTATTGTTATTTATGTGTATATAGTTTTTCTTTGTTTTTATTTATTTGTGTACTATTTGTTTGTCTTTTCTCCTTTATTATTTGACGGGTTCAACACATTTTTTGCAATTATTGAATAAAGTATTATTATTATTATTATTATTATTATTATTATTATTATTATTATTACTATTATTATTATTATTATCCGTATAAAACCTTCGTTGTCCATTAATTACCGCCTCATAATCCGATACAGCGCATTCAATATAGCTAATGGTTTAATGCAAGCATTAACAATGATGATATTTAAGATGTCACATTCTTTTCCGATGAAGCATGGATCCATCTCAGTGGCTTTGTGAACTCACAAAATTACTGAACCTGGGCAACAGAAAATCCACATACTCTGAATGAAGTCCCATTACATCAACTGAAGTTAATGATATGGATTGCCATTAGCCGGAGAAAGATCATCGGCCCAATCTTGTTTAATGATAATATTAATGGGCAAAACTATCTCAATTTAATATTGCAACCATTTATTGATCAATTGTATGATGACGAATTACAAGGAGGCTACTTTCAACAAAACGGGTAACTGCACACACAAGTTATGAAAACTTAACGTTCTTACAAGAATACTTTCCGAACAGAGAAATTTGCCGTAATCGTTGGCCAACTCGTTCACCAGATCTCACGCCATTTGAATTCTTTTTATTTGAATACTTAAAAATCAAATTTCCCAGAATCGCATACACATATTGGAAGAATTACAATTTGCAGTCACTGTTATTACTTTTGACTCCTAAATAATCTTGACATTTTGTATTATTTATTTCTCTCCAAAAACAGCTGTACTCCTAAAAAACCAAATCGTCGTTTATTATGCTATTTAATTTCAGTACGTGATCAAATTTTAAAATAATTGAAACTCCTCACGCAAAACTTTTATTTAGATTATTTATCACCCTTTAAGTCATTTTTATGGTGATATATTTTTTTGCGAAAATCAAAGGCGCCTCGTCCCTAACTTACTCCCAGCATTCTTCTAAATGACATCTTTTCTAACAGGTTGTACATACATATATATCTCAATGTGTTTTGTTACAAAATTTACAGCTCTTTGTTTGTTGTTAGTACTAACCTTACTAGAATCTTTATGAGCAGCTTTCTCATCTGCATTCATGTTTTTAAACCTGTTTTCTGTTACTTCGTTTCCTCTACAGCTATTAATAACTTCCTATAATTCCATTTTTCTGGATCTGCTTTCAGAAACTTTGTCTGTAATTCTCGATCCTTAATTCCGAATGCTATTCTATCTCTCAAATGAAAATAAAGGAAAATATTATCTAGTGTCTTATTGCAAATGCATTTTTTATTAAGTATTCTAACCTATGAAAGTACAAAAGACATGGAAGGAGTACTTTCAAGATATAGTAATTAGGATCTAGTAACTATCGATGACATGCTTCCTTATACTGAGCGTTCCGAGGAGTTGGAAACCCAGAGGAAAAAGGAGTTGAGTCCCTTCCAAATGCTATTCTATCTCCCAACTGCTCCCAACATAATATCTTTTATATTATCTGAAATTATTTTCTCAAGTTGACATTGATCTAAAATCTCGGTTACTCGAACCAAATAGGAATCAAATGACTCATTGGACAACTAATTGCATGTATGAAATTTTCAACGTTCGCACAGTAGATATGTGCTTTTTCGCCAACAATTTTTCGCTTATCCAGAACTGTTACCGAATTAATTCTGCCTACTTCTGTCAAGCCAAAATTGTTGAATTTCCAATTGGCAGCATCTCCAATAATTGACTTTCTGCGGTTCTCGACTCTCGTTCCATTTTTCCATAGATGTCGCTTTTAAGTATATATGCCAATTGCTTTTTAAATCACTGGATATTTTCCCAAAGATCTCAGCTATCTACTTGCAGCGGTTTTGGCCATGGAACACTTGGACTACTGTTACTGCTAATGCCAAGATCTGTCGATATTGCTTGATTTCTTGATTGTACTTCGGCCAAATCAACTGTTTGAGCCTGTAAACTTCGTAATTGTTCATTCATTAGTTTCATATTGTCTGTGTGTAACTTGAGAAACTATCCCAATTCTTCACTCGCCATGATTATTATAACGGTATAACTAAGATTTGATCAAAGATTGGATGATGTGTTATCATTAAGGTTTAATAAAAGGATGGACTACGTGTTATCATTAAGTGGCGTAAACCGAGCTGATGCTTGGAATTTCATTATTCAATGATAACTTAGCATCGATAAGTTGCAAGTGCTGCCAACCTTAACGTATTCATAACAGGGTGTAGGGATAGAGTTGTAAAAGCTTTGACACACTGATCAGCCGATTGCTCGCGGACAAAACTGTAATTAATACATCCGCTTACTATTGCCATTACTAAAGAGCAATTTCTACACTCAATTAATTAGTTATACGCGGTATCAGACCATTTCTAACGGCGGGCGATAAATAACAACCGCTTAATTGTATAACAAACAAAACGCCATTAGAGAAGTCGTTAAAAAGTGTCAGTCAATACCTCTATGTACATCTTATGAATAGATTAGCAATTATTACACACTACAACGTGCGACGCTAGTGAAATAACTACCCTTTCATCCGAGACCCGCTATATTGACATTTTTTATACGACACCCGTAGATAGTTCCACTTTACATTTCCTGTCTGGAAAGGAAGTTCATCGATTTCAATTACGTTTCAGGTCTTCGTCTTCGCTTTTAAATATCGTTCTTGGAGTTGGCGCGTCGTAACTACTACCTACTGTTGTCCATTTGCCCGCGAAGCAATGTATAATTTTATTGAACAATTAACTCGTAAGCGGTTACATCGTAATTACTACGCGGCCGTTGAAAATTACTAATTAAATGTGAGTTATTAACGAAATCGAATTAATGCTGCTCTTCCTTCTTCGAATGGGGTTAACCGCGCGTTATAGGCGAAATATGAATATTCAAGCAGCACGGTTTAATCGTTAAATGTGAACGTGCAATTTTTTTATGTTAATTTAATTTGTAAAGTAACTTGAGTTGTGAGATAATTTAGCTCGTTTATTTCGAGGAAAAGTTGAAGACGATTAACGATGATGTATCTAATTGTACACACAGCTGTAAATGCGAATGTTGCGAATAAATTTGATACGGCGCACAATGAATCGCCCTGAACAGGCTAAGATGGACAAAAGTCATTTCCAAGAATTAATTAATTAATTATGTTGTATGTTGTCGGGGTCACAATTTCAGGCAATAAGGATAACAAACATTCATATAATTTAGTCGCATTTTCATAAATTCCTTAATTTTGTCTGTTGGTTAGAAATTGAGAAGATAAGAGAGACATATAGATTACTGATGTAAACAAATTAAAACTATAAAACTATTGCTAAAGCTGTTCTGTTGTACATAGCATTACATGGTGGCCGCGAAAAAAATACGAACCTAATAGAAAATTGAAACAAAGAAGAATTTTAAAGGAAAATGTAAAAATACAATATACCTATGTCTGGAAAACGATAACACGAAAATAAGCGAGGAAAGAACAAAAACTATGTTAATCGGCAAGGAGGAAAAGAGAGGAGAAATTGGAAGAGGAAACAACAAGGAATCAAAAACAAAAACACAATGCATTGAAATGAGATTCCTCAAAAGGATAGATAGAAGAAGAGGAATAGATAAAGTAAGAAATTGTACAATCAGAGAAAACTTAAAAATACAATCTATCCAAAACAAGATAGAAGAAGGACAACTCAGATGGCTAGAATATGTTATGAGAATGGGAGAAGATAAACTGGTAAGAGGAGTTTTCGAGGCCAAACCAAGCGAAAGAAAACTAAAAGGAAGACCAAGAAAATGTAGGATGGAGGAAGTAAAAGAAGCGGCGGAGAAAACAAATATAAATTGTAAGGAAATCCGGAAACAAGTGCAAGAGAAGAGATATTGGCGAAAAGCATGGAAAACAACACCAACGTGACTCATCCCCACGAAATCGACATCCGGGTTAGGATTGTTGTTGTAAATCTGCATTTTGGTGTTTACATGATATAAAAAAGGGCAGGGTCAACAGAATTGCTAAATTAAAGGTTATCAGTGACATTCCTCCTACTGATAAAAGAGGAAAATCAGAAGGGTCAAGAGTCCCCAAAGAACTTGTAGTACAAGCGAAAACTCACATCATTAGCTTTCCGATTCGACTTTCCCATTATTCTATAAAGCAATCTTGCGACAAGTATCTTTCTCCCGATTTGAGTGCACTTGTTGTATTTAGACAAGCATAAACCCGAAATATATTCTAGATTATTGCGTGGGGATATTTCAGTCAAGTCTTCTATAAATTACAAATTTTATTTGAATATTTTTAATACTCAGTTCAATCTCTCTTTTGGGAAACCTCGCGGTGACACCTGCTGTAAATGTGAGCAGTTGTTACCCCCAAAACTGCGTTACTACTATCTCTCCGAGATAGCAATAACTGAGGGCAACAATTGGCTACAGTGCACAAGACGACAAGAACAAAACAAGAAGCGGTACATACGCTTGTCGCAACAGGCTAGCCAAAGCCGTGCTCAGCTCAGTGGGAGTTCGTGTCGGTTCCTTTTCCAGCTCTAAATAACGGTCGTTGAATACAACAGGTCTTGTCAGGGAAAAAGATAGTATGGGCGCCAACCATGAAATTTGGGTCAAAGGTCATAAGAACTTACCAGATATATTTTCATGGTCAAATAATCGGTACCTTTATATCGATCAAAGAACTGTCTGACGTCAGATGCGACCAAGATCAGCTGGAAAATGCACGTTGATTCTATATGCTGAGATTTTGTTACGAAAACAATAAAATTCTACTTGAAAAACTACACCCGGTTATTCGAGAACTTGTGTATTTAGCCTTTAATTAGAATTCATTAAAAACATTGAAAAACTACATAAAATTTAAGATAAAATTAGCTAAATAATGCGAACAGTGCTGTAACTGTAAGTCAACATAAAACGTTTTATCTAAACTTTCACAATATAAACTACAAAATGCGTGATGTTAATTATTACTGTGAGTTATGCAAAATACGATACAAGTCAAGTAGGAATTTCGATATTTATATATGAATATCAATGTCAAAATTTAATAAGAAGATACGGCCATCTAGATAATAATGATTTTACAAGCTAGTGAATATTAACGTTGAATTTAGTTGAAATTATTGGTATCCGAAATATTTGAAACAAAGAGAAACGGTTTAAGACATGTAGAATGAATGCTTAGCTGTCATGGCTTCCGGGTGATATCATCGCATAAGGTTCTACCCTTTGTCTGCCTCGGATGTTGGAAATGGTCTTTCGGATTTGTCCGACGGATTAGACGATCGGTTTTCCCTTCGTTTAATACCTTGATGGGGAGGTATAAAGACAATGATGTTCTATTAGGCACGACGAGGTGTAGGAGGGTTCGATCTCGGGTTTCTTTTCCTCCGCGACCGGGAGATGTACTTGAACAATACACTAGAGGATTTGCTGGCGAATTCCCCACTACAGGGTAAATACTTTCTTGATGATAATTCGATAAACGATACACACACTTAAATTTTCTCAACCATAACCTCTTCCGATCTCGTCACCTGTCTTTTACCACTCGTTACCTAATGCCTAATTCCCTCTCTTTTTTTTTTGTTACTACGCCGAAGCTAAGATTCGCTTCGCGTTCTCGTGATTGGACGAATTCGAAAAACTCAAGGGCAACTAGCACGCGGCGATATGATGGCTTCAACGGGAATATCGTTAAGCGATATTAGGAAATAACTATTGTCCGAAAGGAGTAAAATTTGAGCCTATATTTCTAATAAGTTAAATGAAATACGGAACTGAACTAAGTGAAATTTGTGCACGTAACACAGTTCACAATTAGGATAGATTCTAAAACTGTTCCTGAAAGGAAAGCAAATTTTGAACGCGAACTTGCATCAGGAGAAGGCAGAAAAATTCAACACAAATTATCAAAATATCACTGAAACTGCACAACAAGATACCATTGAAACGATTTGCTTCGATTATCAGCAGAACCTACCAGTTCCTGTATTGCCTGTTGGAGATATTTTCTAAAAACGACAAATTTGGGTATTCACTCTGTGCGTTTACTCTTGCGGGACGGAGCAATCAAAAATGTTAACGTATGATGAGGCAACTGCGAAAAAAGGTGCTAATGAAACTATATCTTTCTTGAAATACTACATATCTGACCCGGCACGGGAAAATGGACCTTACCTTCATCTAGGTCAGTATCGAGTTATTAGCATCACTGGAAAATTCTGCATAAATTGATATTAATTTTGTTAAAATATTCCTAGAAATGAGAAAGTTATTGCCATTTGAACTCGCAATACGTAAAAAGTGTGCTTTGAGAAAACAGTAGTTAAAGTATTATAATTATTCAAAGGCAAACACCAAAGTATTAACTAACTAACCACTTAGGTACCCTATTATTGAAGTCATCTTATTGGAAATTTTATGCTGAATTTAGATTTGCTGTTAAAATTGTTTTAGGATATCTGCTTTTTAAGTTGTAAAAGAGTAACAATAGGACTGTCATAATGAAAACTGCCAGTCAAGATAAAACTATCTGAATTTCAAATACCTACCAAGAGAAATATATTTCGATTTTCTGTTCACCAAGCTTTTATTTATAAATCATACTCAAACATGAATTGTAGAAACTAGTAAGTGTGAAAACAAAGCATTAGAACAGTTTTTCTAGACTACTGAAGTCCCTTTATTACACTACGACGTGGTCGCTTAGTACGCTTAGTAGGTATGAGGCTATCTTGGTGCTCATCATCCTCTTGAGTTACTGCTTGAACAGCTGCAGGATCAGAAGCAGGGTATAGAAGATCTTTACAACCTTCTTCGCAGTATGCACCGATCTTCTCATAAAGATATTGCCGTCTCTGATAGGGTAATCCATCCGGAGTAATGGCTTCAGGGAATTCTATTAGAGGCCCAATATCAGTTGTGACTATGTTTCTCTTAAAATACATCAGGCCGTATCGATTGGTCTAGGATTGAACGTGCTAAGTCCCGTATTAGTGAAAAAGGGGTATGTGATTTTAGCTATTTTTTGCGGTTGTTTGCATTTTCTCGGCAACTGTTTGAGATAATCCAAACAAATTATATACCGTTGAAATCAGCGCGTCAAGACGCGTCGACTGGTATATGAATGAGCGCGATAGGACGAAGGAAACTTAAATCGTCCATATCTCCGTAACGGTTGGAGCTACAGCGTTTATAATGCCATATTTGGAATCTACTCGTCGAGACCTATCCGATAGGCCTATTTCGAACGCAATCGGACGAGAGAGATAGAGCGTCGGGGATAAGATCATCCAATGATGTTTTTGTGTGCACAATCCCTTGTTCTATGTTGGAAAATGTGAAGTGGCAGTTCTTTGTGATATTCGTTACAGCCTTCCAACGCTTTCTCTCTAAAATAGGCTTGCCAGTCATACACGGGTACTAAAACTTCTCCGTATTCTGTCCCTGTTGTTATATGTTTATTTAAGCCAGATGGGGTGGAACTCGTTACAATGTCTGCAGCTTTGCCAGTGAACTTGCTTTGCCTGATCTAAACTTTTTTAAGAAATCCAAATACCCAATCACAAAAATAATGTGTTTAGCTTGCCTCTTTGATAGGAATTTCATTTATGTCAAATTCTTCAATTAGTTCTCCGTTTTCTTGTAGAGGTTGAGCCAGAGGCTCATTACAACCGCTCTCCTCATTGTTTCAAGATTCATCTGTGTTAGAGCTACCTGAAGCTGGTTTTTCCAGATCAGCATAAAAATAATCTTCACAGATTTTTCTTAGGCCATCTGGTACATCACCAGTCCAATAACTGTTCATTATTTTAGCTATCTTGTCCTCCATACTATATAAAAACTTTTAACACTGTTTAATTGATAAGAACTGCTCAGAAACAAACACAAGAACTCTTATATTATTCAAACCAGCCTTGTTTTATTGACCTATTAGTGGTAGAGATCTATCATATAAGATACTTATAAACAAGTTAACTACACACTTCTGAAAGACAACAATGCATTATTCACAGAACAAGCTGGCACAACCAATAGGGACCTTATCTTCACTGATTTAATTTACACTAGTGAAGATAAGGTACCTTTTCTTGCATGTGCAAGGGTTTAGGAAATTGGCTTGCTCCTATTGAGCGTGTAAAATATGAATTAAGACCGACATTTAGTTGTTCAGAAAGAATCTGGGTCGCGTTGTGTACAATAAACTCAAAACATAATATTTTCACCAGGGTGCTAGGACATGAGGGGCACGGGGGAAATGAGATGGCGGACATCTGCGCAAAAAAGGGGGCTGAGAGAAGCTTTACTGGACCTACCCCACCTTTTGGGTTTAACAAAGGTCTCCTTAAAGGTGAGATAAAGAAATGGACAGCGTCCATTACAATGAAACACTGGAATGAGACCAGCGGGCTGGAACATTCCAAAAATTTCTGAGCTTCGACGCTAGGAGGGCGGACCTCGCCCTAAAACTGGACAGGGGAAGCTTAAAAACACTGACAGGGGCACTCACAGGCCACTATACCTGTAACAAGCACCTTCACAAAATGGGCTTATCCAACACGGACACTTGCAGATTCTGCGGTGAAGAAGAGGAGTCAATGGAACACTTGATCACTAACTATGGGGCACTAAGCCACAGGAGATATAGACTACTACATGCATATACGCTGAGTGAGGAGAACCTATTTACACTCCCATTGAAGGAGCTGACCCTGTTCCTAAGCGTATTAAATAAATAAATAAAACAAACAAGAGGAAGCGCAATAGATCAACGTGGTCGCAGTGCAAAGGGCCATTTTGGGCCAGACCCCACCTCATTACAATACAATAATATTTTCACCCAATATCACTAAATTGACTATCTTGAAAATTTTGCTCAGTAAAGATAAGGTCCCTTTTCCTGTTTCTTTGCCTGTGTATTATATTATTTCACAAGTGGTAGAAAGGAAAAACTGGAGCAACTAAGAAATAAATTAATTGGACAACAGTCAATATTTTAAAAAATGGTAGACAAAATAAGGGTGCAACTGAAGCATCATACCGTTTGTCTCAGATAATTGCACAAAAGAAGAGACCTTAGGAGGACGGCGGAATGATAAAACAGGTGTTTTTAGAAGCTGCAGATTCGTTATTTTCCAACTAAAGACGAGATAGTGTCTGCTATAAAATCTATGCAACTTTCTGCTAATATATTGATGAGGCGAGTAGAAGTAATGAGCAATGATATTTTTTCACGATTAAGAAGTGACTTATTGTTAGATAACTTGTTTATTTTTGACTACAACTGGATGTGGTTAACACCTCCTAGATGGCCGTATGCGTCAGCATGGTTTCTAGTGATTTTAAGTTAATAACTTATTGTTAGTTTTAAATTTACCGCGCTAACAAATATCTTATTCTTCCATTAATGATTTAACATATTGCATCAATCGATTCACTTATTTACTGTGCTTAGTTTCAGTTTTATGACAGTCTAATCATTGTTGTTTCCCACATTTAATTTTAGTAATCATATACAGGGTTAGCTACAAAAATTCCTAAACAATTTTCAAATACTATTTGAGTTCGAAATATAAATTTTACGTCGAATCTTAAAACTTGTATTATATTTCTCGGCTTAAATTCTTTTTTTTTTTTTCGTTGTTTGTTGAAATACAGTGTGCTAGTAGCTATATACCAATCAAGTTATTTTTTTATTTCTTTTATTAAACTGGACGTTAGTTGAATGTCCTTTGCTTCCTTCCGTATCATCCATCTTCCATGGTCAATTAGTTTCTGCACCTGTGGCGAACTCTCTTTCTCTTAAGGTTGCTACGTAAAAGATAAGTATCCTAATATTAAGAGATCAAGTGGCGTCCATTCTTTTAATTACGATTTTGGAGATACATCCACCCACCCAGTCCTCACTATTAGATGGCTGGCCGCCTGGAAACCGAATTTGCGAAAATCTGAACTGCTCCTTTGAAGAGGACGCCACAAATTCTCGGTGTAAGATACAGTGTAGCCATTTAACATTTGGCATTAGTTCTTGTAATCTGACAATAAGTCCTGTTCGAGGTTTCGACCCTTGGCACCAACACACATGCCAACACATTTTGACCAGTCGATATCGTATCTAGATGTACTTTGTATAAAAATATCAAATAAATTTTTGCTGGTGGTTTTGGTCTCTAAAATATCTTCGGTAAAGTCATTGCTTGCGCTGTATCTTAGGAAGGGTATGAACTGGGCACGGTCCACCCGTAGAGAGAAGTACGTGCATTTCTTGATATTTTCAACAATTACTGCTCGAATATCTTTTGCCATATCGCTTACTATTCTTCGGATATTGGAGAGAGGTATTGTTTTTAATTTTGTATCTTCCTTTTCACCAATCAATATTTCCACCATCTCAACAACTGCTGGTAAAATTGAATCTTCAGCAATTGTACGTGCCTGACTGGTTTTTACAATGCGATACGCAACTCAATAACTCGTTTGTAATGCTGTTTCCCGGGTTACACGTGTCAATCCTGAAATGAAAACAGATTTTGCAATAATTGTTAATTTTGAAAATCGCAACAACAGTTGTATACGCGGATCTGAATACCACCCTAAGAGTTCTATCGAAGATCCTTACAACAGTTTTTTTATCAAAACTTTAGTTTGACAGATATTTGCAATAGTGTGAGACCCATAGTTCTGGATGAAAAAATAAACAAAATCGCGCAACAGTTCTGGTCGTAATTCCCGCGAGAGTTGTATCCACAATCCTAATAACTTTTTTTTGCGAAGTTGAAAGTTGAAAAGATATTCGAGGAAATAAAGCTCGTCTGTATGTACAGTGAAAAGAGAAAAAATCTCGCAACAGTTCTGATCGCAGTTTCCGCTAGAACTCTAAGAATTCTATCTAAAATCTTTGCAAAGTTGAAAATTGACAAGATATTTGTTGCGACGTTCATTTTCGGTAGTTCGGAATTTTGCACTCTTGCAACTCTTGAAATTTTTCGCAAAGTATTCTAGAACTGTTTCATATCTATCAGGAACTCCGATGACTTATTATATTTTCCCAAATTCGGTTGCCAACTTCACGGAACTTTGGATAAGAATAGACAATATATATTTGAATAAAATATTTATTCGCTATAAGAAAATCGTCTTTCATTTTCATAAAAAAGACGAAAAACTTTCCGGACCATCCAATAGATCATCGGAAATGAGTAAAATCTGCCACGACCACCAAATAATAATATTGCGTTTCTCTGATGAAAACAGTTTTTCGTCTCTCCTGTAACACTAAGTTTAGGGCCTTTATCCACTTCTCATTCTGAGGTCTTCAATTGTATGTGGCTTACTGATTTTTACAATGCGATACGCCACTCAGTAACTCGCAATAACTCGCTAGTAATGCTGTTTTATTAGTAGCGCTTTAAACATAATAGGCAACCTCTTATAAATCGCTGCCATATTTCCATCGACCTCAACAACGACGATTAAGCGCGCATAACAAAATCGCGTCCTTTCAATTCCCACGACGACGTCCGATACTGTCGACACCGACACCGTCCGTCCTATTCATCAGAAACTTTACGTCCGATAGACGAACTCATCGGCCGTCCGTTCCGTCTTCTATCTCCGTACAATTCTAATCACAACCGTAATTACAACAATGCCCCGTTTCGTTTCCCTCGGGGATCGTCCACGGGCGCGTACGCGCGCGTTCCGAACTCGTCGACCGCGCCACCCTTGTGTACACATGGTTAAGTTATGCGCGGCGTCGAATGGAAACTGTGTTGTCGGCACAGACGGCTCGGGACGTATTTAGACGAGTCCCGCGGGACGACTTCTCGATCCGAAACTCGCCGCCGCCGTTCGCCGTTCGCCCGGTTTTCCCCCGACGAAACGGTCCTTTCTGTTCGCGTTTTCGGCGAACGCACAATCTGTGCAGCAGAAGGCCTAGAGGTGTCTGGGGATGCGGCGGCTCAATGTAATCTACCCCTTAACACCCCGTCCTATCTATCGCTACTAACGTTGAATTCATGTGTTAGATGTGTGCGTGTGTACATATGTATTCACGTGTGTATGTTGAAAGGGCAAAGGATGGAAATCTCTCGTGGTCTCGTTACTAATCTGTCGATCACGTTTGTATGCAGTACGCTGTTAGAGTTTTTAGGATTTTCCGTTTATTTCAGATGGCATTAGGTGAGTTTAAAGCGATTTATAAGAGGTAATCTATTATATTTAAAGCGCTACTAATGAAACAGCATTACAAACGAGTTAATGAGTTGCGTATCGCATTGCAAAAACCAGGCAGGCACGTACAATTGCTGAAGATTCAATTTTACCAGCAGTTGTTGAGATGGTGGAAATATTGATTGGTGAAAAGGAAGATACAAAATTAAAAACAATACCTCTCTCCAATATCCGAAGAATAGTAAGCGATATGGCAAAAGATATTCGAGCAGTAATTGTTGAAAATATCAAGAAATGCACGTACTTCTCTCTACGGATGGACCGTCCCCAGTTCATACCCTTCGTGAGATACAGCGCAAGCAATGACTTTACCGAAGATATTTTAGAGACCAAAACCACCAGCAAAAATTTATTTGATATTTTTATACAAAGTACATCTAGATACGATATCGACTAGTCAAAATGTGTTGGCACGTGTGTTGGTACCAAGGGTCGAAACCTCGAACAGGTCTTATTGTCAGATTACAAGAACTAATGCCAAATGTTAAATGGCTACACTGTATCTTACACCGAGAATTTGTGGCGTCCTCTTCAAAGGAACAGTTCAGATTTTCTCAAATTCGGTTTCCAGGCGGCCAGCCATCTAATAGTGGGGACTGGGTGGGTGGATGTATCTCCAATATCGTAATTAAAAGAATGACCTTTGAGTGACCACCTAGTTTTCAGCCGATTCTGGGACCTTGAAGGTCGAGGAGGAGGTCCTCCTCGACCTTCAAGGTCCCAGAATCGGCTGAAACCCACTACTCACTTGATCTCTTAATATTAGGATACCTATCTTTTACGTAGCAACCTTAAGAGCAAGAGAGTTCCCCACAGGTGCAGCAACTAATTGACTATGGAAGATGGATGATACGGAAGGACATTCAACTAACGTCCAGTTTAATAAAAGAAATAAAAAAATGACTTGATTGGTATATAGCTACTAGCACCCTGTATTTAAACAAACAACGAAAAAAAAAAAGAATTTATGCCGAGAAATATAATACAAGTTTTAAGATTCGACATAAAATTAATATTTCGAACTCAAATAGTATTTGAAAATTGTTTAGGAATTTTTGTAGCTAACCCTGTATATGATCACTAAAATTAAATGTGGAAAACAACAATGATTAGACTATCATAAAACTGAAACTAAGCACAGTAAATAAGTGAAGCGATTGATGCAGTATGTTAAATCATGAATGGAAGAATAAGGTATTTGTCAGCGCGGTAAATTTCAAACTAACAATAAGTTATTAACTTAAAATCACTAGAAACCATGCTGACGCATACGGCCATCTAGGAGGTGTTAACCACATCCAGTTGTAGTGAAAAATAAACAAGTTATCTAACAATAAGTCACTTCTTAATTGTAAAAAAATATCATTGCTCATTACTTCTACTCGCCTGATCAGTGTATTAGCAGAAAGTTGCATAGATTTTATAGCAGACACTATCTCGTCTTTAGTTGGAAAATAACGAATCTGCAGCTTCTAAAAACACCTGTTTTATCATTTCCCCGTCCTCCTAAGGTCTCTTCTTTTGTGCAATTATCTGGGACAAACGGCATGATGCTTCAGTTGCGGCCTTATTTTGTCGACCATTTTTTAAATATTGACTGTTGTCCAATTAATTTGTTTCTTAGTTGCTTCTGTTTTCCCTTTCTACCACTTGTGAAATAATATAATACACAGGCAAAGAAACGGGAAAAGGGACCTTATCTTTACTGAGCAAAATTTTCAAGATAGTCAATTTAGTGATATTGGGTGAAAATATTATTGTATTGTAATGAGGTGGGGTCTGGCCCAAAATGGCCCTTTGCACTGCGACCACGTTGATCTATTGTGCTTCCTCTTGTTTATTTTATTTATTTATTTAATACGCTTAGGAACAGGGTCAGCTCCTTCAATGGGAGTGTAAATAGGTTCTCCTCACTCAGCGTATATGCATGTAGTAGTCTATATCTCCTGTGGCAAAGGCAAAGAGAAAGAACATCTCAAAGAAAAGATAGATGACCGCTCAATATTCAAAATTTAAAATCATAGAAGTTATTTGAAAAATGTATGTCATGGCGGCCGCATGGACCCCGGTCCGTCCCTTGAAGGTTAAAGGTTCAGTTTTCTCAACGGAGCAAACGCAAGAAATAATAGAAATAAAATAATTATTCTTAGTACACCAATTTGGATTTTCCATTCGAATTTCGAAGGTTTATTGATGCAGATATGGTGATTGTGAATGCACAGAATATAAATATTTAAGGACGATATTATCAAATACAGGAGAGATGCATCGGGACATAGAAGACAAAGTATTAAAGCGAAAAAGAGCCACTAAAAATCTACATGGGACGATTTGAAATAGGCACCTCAATAAAGACACAAAAACAAAGATATTTCATACAATAATAATAAGAAAGTATATCGACATATGGAGGAGAAATGTGACCGTTTACAAACAAAAACAGGGATAGAATTAGAACAATAGAATTAAAATATATGAGACAATTCACTCGCAAAGACAAAATAATAATAATAATAAAAAATAAATAAATAAAAACAGCGATTACCAGCAGATTAGAAAATAAAGCATTGAACTGGTGCGGACACGTAAATCGAATAGGGGAGGAGAGGTGACCAAATAAGATCCGAAACCGGACACCGAGAGGAACGAGAAGAGGAGGACGCCCGGCTGTAAAGTGGAAAACATATATAACAGACATAATGGAATGTAGGAACTTTAACATTGTTAGGTTTTGACAGGAATTGTGACTAACTTCAGAGAGTAGAGGGAGTGAGTGAAAGTGAGCGGCAACGAACTTGTAATGTAAAATATTATTATTAAATTAAACTGTCACTAAACATTTAGAGATAGGTTTCCTTATATAAGCAATTAAACGAGTGTGAGGTATAACCTTAAGTTGGCACTACTTACTGTTAGTGCTATTAGTTTTTAAGTTGGTAACAGAATGACATGAAGTAGTATAAAAGTAGAATAAGATGAATATGTCGACGAGAACAAAAATGTGACCGTAACTTTAAACACCAAGAATATATATTTATTTTCATTGAGATTAGTTTTATTAAAAATATCGTGAATGAGGCCCCCGACCTAGACCGCCATAGAATACTCAACAAAGATAGAATGTAATGTCGCTTGTCAACAAATTGCTCGTTATGACGCGCCATCTAGTGTAATGGCAGTGATAATTTTGGCGGGAATTCAAAAGAGATAATTTCACTGGCTTTATATAAAAATTATTTTAATTGTAATTTACGTCTTCTCATTTGTATATCATGTACAGATAATAAACAATCTACATAAATGAAAACAACTTGAGATTGCAAGAATAAAATTTATTAACTGAAAACACAATTTTTAAACGAGTTTAAATCTAATAAATAAAATTTTTGGTTGGACTTGGAAATCTGTGTCTCTTGTCCTTCTTACTGGGTATACAACCGGAAACTGCACAACCAGCACGTCCCATTGTAGAAAATACTATAACACTATAACTGGCTATAACGATAAAATCACTTCTTTACTATAACATCTAAACAATTACTGTATGGTTATTGTGACATATGCAGACATGTGACAGCTTTACTACAACCAGTACAACTTTCTCTTTACGGATTGCCAAGTTACCAAATAATATCGTGTTAATATCGCAAAACTTAAAACACCAAAACTACAGAACTCTAACAAAGCCGCGTGGTATTGCGCCCTCTTTTGGCATGGCAGTGCTGCCATGGACGCCATGACAGTTCCCACTTTTCTCTATTCAGATTACAACCGGTGTAGACCGCTACACAAGGGCGATTGGGCAGACAAGGAATATTGGAATCTGAAAGCAGCTAAGCTGTAAAGGGAGAGAAAGCCAAAGAGAGAGAGAGAGAAGATATGTTTATTACTTGTACCATCTATGATCAATTTGCGAAATTTCTTTGTTCTTTATTTTCCGGGGCTTTCAGCGTGTTCAAAAAGAGTACTACAATACTAGATCTTTCCAACGTATGTACTTCAACCCTGGAGTACATACGTCGGACAAAACTGACTCTCTAATGATTAATAATCTAATGAAAGATGCAAAATACCAACCTCGTCGTCGTCGTCGTATATTTCTTCGTAGTCCTTTTAACGTGCTAGGAAAATTAATAAACGTTCTGCCATTAGAAGTGACACTCTTTTTATTGTGGGACTAATTGTCATGTTAATTAACACTTCGTAAGTGACCTATTATGCCTTTTCGTAGATTCTACTATTTTCTTCCATTCTCGTCTTTCTTTCGCCTTATCTCTTAAGTTTGTGATGTTCACCTTTCTGATGTCTTCACAGACTTGGTCTTCACACCTGCTCCTTGGTCTTCTTCCTTTGGGTTTCCAGTTGATTACTTTGTGGGTGTTCTAGCGCCAACTTGGCTTTTGAGCTTTTATCTATCTTACGATGTCCTCTCCATCCATTACCCGTCTTATCTCGTGATTTGTTAGTGGTTTATATTCATTTTGTACTTTCATTGATCCTATCATTCTTCTTGGGATTTTTCTTTCTGGTATTCAAAGACTTTCTTCGTCCTTCTATGTAAGACACATTGTTTCCGCGGCATAGGTCTAATTATTGTTTTATAGAGTTTTATTCCCGTGTGTGTGCTGAGTGTTTTATCTTTCTGTAGTTTTTGGCATTTCCAGTAGAGTTTATTCCCTGATTTAAGTCTCTCGTTTATTTCCACGCTTCTATCGTTTATCCCGTTGATTGTGACTTCCAGCTACCCAAAAGTCTTTTACTTTTTGAAGGATATTCTCCTCTATTCCTGGCTGATTGTCTCTTTCTTGTCTTGAACTCGGCATGTAGTTCGTCTTCTCCTGGTTAATGCGTCGACCTCTAATTTTTGCTTCTTTGATTATTGATACATGGACCGGGCCGGACACGATGGAAAGAATGGATTAAGTCGTCGTAAGATCCAAAAATAATCCGACGCTGAAAGGCATAAGGATTAACGAGTAGAAGAAGAAGAAGATTATTGATATTAGTGCTTCTCCTAGGCTTCGTTTACTTATTCATATTATAGCCAGGTCATGGGCGTATCGTATTATTTGAGTAGTGTTTTGTGCTGAAGTTTTCTTGATCTCTGTGCCACTCATCACTCCATCTAACGCTACCTTGAATAGCACAGTCAACAAGTCATGTCCTTGCCTCACTATTTTTTTATTTTTACGGTGTTTGTGGCCCCTTTTATCGTTCTGCTTCTGCTTCTTGTTCACAAGGGGTAATAATGAGACTGAGTGGAGCACTAGCCGAACCGCCCAGGTTTTGAACACAGGTAATCAGCATCGTAAGCGATCGCCAATCGCTTTCACCATTAGCCACGCCGGCCCCCATTCACTGATTACCTTTCTTATCAATTTTCGATATTTTTATATGTTCCTTCTAAATACAACTAAAGAAATGGACAGACTTAGGTTTTTTTCAGTTCCCTACCATGATGAGAAAGAAACTAAACTGACCACAAACTCTTCCCACCCTCTCCAGCCAGATGCTCCGAATAAATATATCAAATCTACATAATACACTAAACAGTAGAATAACCCCTTCATAAATTTGAATGTAAACGCCTAATATGTCATAATTATCCTGCATCGTCCCTCCTTCCATCCATACATAACCTAATTTGTAATACGCAACAACCGCCGGCACGAAGAAGAAAAAACGCCTTCGATTAATTCATCATCAATATTATTCCAACCAAACCGTATCTAACTAGCGCCGAAAATTCGCTCCGGATCAAAGACGCGCGTTCGAACGTCCGCCGTTTCGTTTTTCCCGCCGAGCCGACACGTGCCCGTTCCGGGACACTCCGCCCCCGGAGCGGACGCGGAACTAAGCGAACTAATCTCGTAGGTCGCGTGTCTTCGACGTCACCGCGATGCATGTGACACCCCTCGCTCGTCGAAGACGGGGTTGACGAGACGACCGTTGTGGTACTTGCATCCTACGTTTGGACGGTTGGTGACGGTACAGAAAGGTGAATGGGTAGTTAGTAGGTAGATTCCGGATTTTCCGGAGGACGCAGCGGGTGCCAAATTGAATTTCGTCGTCCGGATTCTGCGACCGGCGTCGACGTCTTCGTTGCGATTGTGTTTTGGAAAGGGCGCGACGGGCGCCCAAATCTCGATTGGGATTTGTTTCTGTTTTGTTGTCGTTGTCCCTTAATAGATGGATTAAGGGTCTGGGAAGTCTGAGTTAAGCGGAAATCTAGGTACGATGGAAAGTAATTTTGGAATTTGCTCATGTATTTCTGGCTATCTAAAGAGGTAGTGTCAGCCATGTCAGCTTAAAGTCTAGGGTTAAGCCCAGACATTTAACCGGAGTATCATTCGACAATTTTAAATTATAGTGTAACGAAAAATCTACAGTTCGGCTTTTGTCTAAATGTAGGCAGAGTTTAATAGTATTCAAATAATTTTCATCGGTCTTTATTCGCCACTAGAATGGTGGTATCGTCTGCATGTTCTACATTTTTATACCCAACATGTTTATTTATGTCATTAACATATATGATGACTAAAATTGGCCCAAGAATTGAGCCCTGCGGCACTCCATAACTTATCGTTGTTTGTTTGGAGACCTCTTCTGCATTCTGAACGTATTGACGTCTGCAAGTCATAAAATCCCTAGCCAAAGAAAGAGCGGGGCGTCTGATGCCACAGCACTCCAATTTCCGAAGCATTATGCTGTGAGAAACACAGTCAAAGGCCTTGGCCAGGTCAAGGAAGCAACCAGAAACTGTATTCCCCATTTCAAATTCGTCGCTAATAAAAGTATACATTTCGATCATGGCCATTATTGTACTTTTCCCATTTCTAAAACCGATTTGGTTTGCATTTAGAATACCATCATCTTCCAAGTATTTTCGTAATCGTTCCTTGAAAGCCAGCTCTAATAATTTTGATAAGACAGGTACGATCGATATTGGGCGATAGTTACTTAATAAGTTACTATCACCCATTTCGAAAATGGGAACCACTTTTGCAATTTTCAGGCAATCGGGGAAAGTTCCTTCGACCAAACAAGTATTAATAAAGTGTGTAACATGTACAAGTAGTTCCACTTTAGCAAGTTTTAGAGCGACGCTATTTAAACCATAGTAGTCTAATGACTTTGAATTACTTAATTTATTTATTAAGTTCCTGACCTCAGAAAATCCAACCGGACACGACGAAAATGACGAGCTCACACAATACCTACTCACTGTGCTCATGTAGTCACTATTATCACTGTCAATCTCTTTCACAAGCTCACTACCAACATGGCCAAAATAAATGTTTATTTCTTCAACCCTGAAGCCACACTTCTCTGTATTGTGGACACTAGGCGTAATGATGGACCACGCAGTTTTTTGTTTGTCGTTTGACATAATGATACGAGAAGTATTAAAGTTTATTGTTTCGAATTGTAGAGCTGCTCTGCACTTGTTACTGCCAGAGTTACTTTTATTAAAATCATGTAGCATAAGCAGGTGTTCCCTCATCAATTTAATTCTTGTCAGAATATTTAATATTGCGTTTACTTACTCTGGTGTGCTTCAAAGGAGAGAAAGTATTCCAACAAGTGATGATGTAATTCAATAATAATTTAGTCATTCCCTCCGAGTTTTTAATTGAATAAAAAACAGACCAGTCCAGATCTAGCAGTGAAAATCTGTAAGTCTCTGCCGTTAATTCGTTTATTACTCTGTATTTATTGCGATCCGAATCATAGACTTTTCCGCTCACCGAACCAAACCCCATCAGTAGACCCATGTGATCCGATAGTGATGGTTCGACTACCATAGCAGAAAACTTATAATAATCTGCATGAAGGAATGCGTTGTCAATCCTTGTTTTACTAGTTTTGGTTGCCTTAGTGAACAGGAAAAGATTTTTCACGTATTTAGTATCACTCGAATCCACTGAAAAATCAATATTAAAATCCCCCACCAATACGATATCCCTATATGGAGGTAGGTGATCAAGGAAGCCGGCAAGATTGTTACAGAGAGTGTCAAAGCTCCCTTCAGCAGATCTACATAGACTACAAACAATCAAACTCAAATTTGGTATCTCAACAGCGCACATCTCAGACCCACTCTCACAAGATAGAACTTTATCTATACACTAGCTGACCCGACAAACGTTGTTTTGCCATATAAATTATTTCTAGTGAATATTTTGGAAGTCAAATAAAAAATAACTAAGTTATTATAAGTGTGTGGGAATGTGGTATATGACTGAAAGAGGAATGGAGCGCTGTGAACGATAACGACCTATAAATATAACAAAACATTCAATGTACTTTTATTATTTTAACTAATAAATTTCAAATTACATCTCTATCACAAATTATGACAATTAAAGAAAACATCATCAGTCTCTTAGTGCAATGGAGTGTACGATATTTTTAGTGAGTCCATCTTTAACAAACTGGATGGTTTTACCCACGCGAGAACATGCCACGTATAATTGTCCGTGTGAAAAAATACGGTGTGCCCAAATCTAAGCCACAAACAGACATCGTTTGGCCTTGAGACTTACTGATTGTCATTGCGAATACCAATTTAATTGGAAATTAAATTCAATTGGCACATCTGTGGGAATAATAGGGATTCGTGGTAGTAATACATCTTCTCCTCGGGACTTGCCATTCAAAATGGTGGCTTCGACAACGTTTTTCATCAATTTTTAATAACTAATCGCCATTGCCATTGCACAGCCGTGGTGGGTTCAACTTACGAAGCAAAATAACCGGAGATCCAACCTTTAGTTGTAAATGGTGCAGTGGCATGCCTGGCAGATCCAATGAGTTCAAAAACTCTGCTGGATAATTTACAGCTTCGTTGGTATCGCAAACTGTATCGACAGATTCGTATGGCACCAAGTGCCCTGGCAACAACTGTTGTATCTTGAAATTCAAGTCGTTGATGTCTACATTTTTTGCTGCCAAAATTGCTCTTTCTGCCAGCCACTAATGATTCAAGTATTGTGTGTGTGTTTCGGGAAATATCTGGTCAATGAGAGCCTTTTGCGAATTAATGATTGTGCAGAAATCGGTCGGCAATTTTATGCATCCAGTATTTTCATGTACAGCTACTTTTCCATCGGCGATATCTAACAGTTGTTTTGAGAATGTTTCAGCGAATGGATCTTGTAGCATTTGAACCCCTGAACAGCACAGAGTAGGGATGAGAAGTGACACCGGTAGACGGCCGGCGAGAATAACTGATCGAGTGGTAACTGATCAATTCCGCCGAGAGTAGAAAATTATTAAAGTACTAATATTAATATAAATATTAAAAAATAGGGGTTGGTAGTAGAAGGGTGGAAATTTAGAGTTGCATGTATTTTTTAATGCCCAATCATGAAATAATTACAATAAAAACGTTGTCCAAAAAATGAAAAGAAATGTTTGGGGTGAACCACCCTTATCACTTAGAGGTATCAAAGATAGTCTACGCCCTATGCTCAGACCTACTGAATATACACACAAAATTTGATAAGAATCGGACAATCCGTTTCGGAGGAGTTTTGTTACAAACACTGTGACACGAGAATTTTATATATTAGAGATATTATAGGTTTTAAATTTTAGTATTTTTTTCACAAAAATTGCAACACCCCCGTGCTGGTGAGAAGTTCTGCAAAATGAAGCAGTGCAAGTGTAATTATCATATACAATACTCCTGATTTGGCCGTCAAAACTCCAAGTTTCACTGAAGCATGCTATGTCATATTTATCTACCGAAAGGAGAAAATTCAATTCCAATAGCTTGGTGAAAATAGATTGTACATTTTCTCAGGTGTAGGCTTCCGCGGTCGAAATCACAATATCTAACTTGGTTTCCGGGTTGGAACCGCGTCTGCTTTGTCGTGGGTGCCGACGTTTCGTCCACTATAACAATAGTGGAGATTGTACATTAATATAAAATATGGACAATTGACTCACATATATAGGCGGTTTGACTTGGGCCCTGTTTTCAGCGGTGTTCGTTGAAATTTTCCTCTTTACAATAGTATTTTTTTAATTCATTTAATAACATTTTTACAAGAAAACATTAGTTCAAGTATTTAATAAATGTTAGGTACATCTAATAAGAAGAAGGTTAGGTAATCGGATTTTTGTAATTTTTGATATTTATGCTAGGTGTAGTTTGGTTCATGAATACGAATATTTCGGAGTAGTTAGACGCATCGTACATAAACTACCGAGATAATCGATTTTGAAGTTTCACCTGCCAGCTAAATCCACTAGATATGATACAATTTTCAACTGGACGCGTGGCATAGTCGGTAGCGTTCTAGTCCGGTACTCACGAGATCGAGAGACACTTTCTTCTCCCTTTAAAATGCACCATACGTCTTTTTTTCGTTCTTCTCATCCCAAAAATTAGGAACAAACGAAATATTATAATAACTATATGCAGGAATATTGTTCAAATACTTCATTAAAATGCACAATCGGTTGATAAACAATATTCATCCAAGTAGGCACATCTTTGATAGACAAAAGAGAAGCGATAAACAAACTGGAGTCAGGGAACTTTATCAGTGGTTATTTTTTATGTCAAATACAATTATACAATTTATTGCTGTTAATATTAACAATGGAGAGTTTAAGTGAACGTGAAAGAATGAAAATACTTGCTACGATGCTGTGTTATGAAGATAGACCCAGAAGTTTACAAGATGTTTGTAATTTATTTAATAATACGTACCCAAATAGAAATCCCACTTCTAAATCCGTTGTTGGTAAAAGTTTAAAACGCTTTGAACAAACGGGTAGCGTTCAAGATTTGCCAAGGAGTGGTAGAGCTAGAACAGTGAAAAGCGATGATAAAAAGCTGGATGTTTTATTGGACGTATCTGAAGATCTCCATTGATCACCCAACCAGTTAGCAGCCAATCACAATATTTCACAATCATCGGTCGTTTCAATTTTAAAAAGTGAAAAGTATAAACCGTATAAGGTACAACTTTCACACGAGTTGACGGGAGATGATTTTGATAAAAGACTTCAATTTTGTGAGGAAATGTCAAATATAACAAATAATAATGAAAATTTCATCAACAATATTCCTTTCTCCGACGAAGCCACTTTTTGCCCTTCCGGTGCAGCAAACAGACATAACTGCAGATACTGGTCATCTGAAAATCCTTTTTAGTTTATGGAGTACCATACGCAGTATCCCCAAAACGTTAATATTTGGACTGGCATTCTAGGGAGGGGAGGGGGTAATATTATCGGTGCCTTTTTCATCAATGGCAATTTAACTTCGGCTGTGTATTTTCAGTTATTAAAAAATGAAATTATACCTGCTTCTGCTACGCTCTATTCACATGAAAACAACGAACACCTTCCCAATAACAGTATCTGGTTCCAGCAAGATGGCGCCCCACCGCATTATGGTTTAAATGTTCGTCAATATCTTGATAACATCTTTCTAAACGGATCGATTGGGAGACGAAGAAATATTGAGTGGCCAGCCCGTTCGTTTGATTTAATCCCTTTAGGTTCTTTTCTTATGGAATATGTAAAAAATACGCTTATATAGGTGTCCCTTAAGAAGTATTCACATGTTATTCTTGGATGCCCTTCCTCATGTCACTCCGTATACATTTTTGATAATTTCACGATAAATTACCCATCCATCGACACCTCCTGCTACCTCCTGTTTTTAACCGGAACCCATCGCTTCGAAGTCGTTTTTCATCTTTCGATATTAATTCTCAAACCTTTCCTGGCAGCTCATTTCACGCCCTATTATCTTTTCAATATCAATCATACAAATTCTCCATTCCATTCGCGGGGATCTATTTACTTTAGATCATTTACTCGACCTAAATAATTTCACGATACTACTACTACGCGGTTCGATGCCCTATCGTCCATCACCATATTTATAAAGCCATGATTAAACATCCGTCAATTTCTAACCATAAGAAGAAGTTGCCCGATTCTCTACGAGCCGAGAAATTCGGAGTTTGAACGAAGAATGCTACTAATAGCTACCGTATAAAATTCGTATACGACGACAGCTCATTATGCACCAATTAAACGAAGTTATGCTACCGCACAGTTTTAACGTCGCTCGTTCCATAAATCTGACGGCGGTGACAGCGCGTTCGGGGACAACGGCGACTTTTTCGCCAAATTACCCGCATAAATTCACGCCCGTTTTGTCCGGGCGGGAAAAATATCTATGTATAGCGCGTTGTCCGTTTTGCGCTACTGTACAGGCTAATTTACACTGGTAATAATTAAGATTTATTAGGAGAGTGTTACAATTAGCGCGAATTGATCAGCTCATTATTACGACTACGACTCCCCCTCCTCCCCGACGGGAGAGGGGAGGGTGAACTTAAAGTGGGTAAATAAGGTGAAGCGATAGTTGTATTGTAAGAATAAGGAAATATGATAGTCACTGATAGATACGAGGGGGCCTTTTAAATTGTTACAAAAAATAGAAAAGTAAAATGGCTTTGGAACAAACCGTTCTATTCCTTTTCAAAATAGTCACCTTGCAACCTTCTTAAGGATTGGATGCATTCAAATAAATTCCCGAAACATTTCTTCCCCTCTGATGTTAACATCTCGAAAATATGGTTTTTGAAGACTTCGTCAGCTTCTTAGGGGCTGAAAATCGCTACTCACGCAGTTTTTATTTGATACTAGCAGATACCCGTCGTGTTTTGAGTTTTTTCGGTAGGTGTGTAAACATAAAGATGACATATCCCAAAAACGCCACCACTCACAATTAGTGGTCGTTTGTGAAAACTTAAAATGGCCCCCATCGTATTAGTCGGCGCGTCATTTTTGGTTTTGACCATAAAGGCTTAAACGATTTCTATTGTTTGCAAAAAGAAAGAAAGCTAGGAACTTAAATAAACGTAAATAACTGAATTCTCACCAAATTTTCTAAACTATCCAGATTTTTAGGATATACATGTAAATCAGAGTAAGAAGTAAACATCTCAAAAATGATACTTCGACATCTTTCATATTTATTTGTCTTCGAAAAGTTAACCGTTCTTCATCCGTTCGTTTCCGAGAGACCCTAGTTACAGAGATAAGAGTCTTAATCCGTGCGCGATGTACGTACGTTTCGTATATCTGATTTTTCGACGTATTTATATGGTAATTTTGTCTTCTGTCCACGTTCTACTATATGGGAGTAACGATACCCTTACCGCTAACAGATAGAGAGACGAAAGGGGACCATATTCCAACCCATACACTACGTTCGGATGTCGTGAAGTGTGTCTGAGATTAAACTAAACAATGGTCAACCGTATCTGCATTGTGGTGCCCTTCGACGTGCGATATTTATGCATGTACGGGAGCGTATTACAGGGGATTATTGCAGAACCGGGATCGCCTTTGGAACTTGTCGAAATTTATCTAGAATGTATTGTTACGTTTGGAATTTACAACGTGTTTATTAGACGATTTTATGTGGATTTTGAAAATAAAACGCTTTTTCTGCCGTCTGGTTTTTGCCTGTTGGCCTTAGTTTAGGTAAACTCATACAAATTTATAAGTAGAACAGGATTGAAACAAGGATGCATAGTAAACCCATTATTCGTTAACGTGGTTCTAGATGAAAGATTGAAGGGATGTAGAAATAAGCTTGAAAATGTATAATATTGGAAATTGGAGACTGAAAAGTGTAAGAATGAGTGAACTATACTACGTTGGTGATCCCTAGTTATTTTGGGGGAAAACGAAACAAAACTACAGCACGGTATAGATGTCCTGATTGAAGAGCTGCAAAGAGCTAACATGAAAGTTAATATAAAAAAGACCAAGTCAATGATAATAGGATCAACTAAAGAGAAACACCGAATCAACATTGCAGGTGAGAACAGAGAACAAATTGAAAAATTCAACCGCCAGAAAACGATCATTATTGAGGAAGGAACCATGGAGGACGAAACTGATGAGAGAATCGCGGAAACAGGAAGACTCTTCGACGTAATGAAGACAAAATTTCTCAACACAAGGGACACACCGAAAGAGGAAAAAGCCGAAGTTAAAAGTGGTGAGGCCAACACTGACATTTGTCTGCGAAAGCTGGACGACAACGGAAAGACCAAGAAGAAAACTGACAGGAACAGAGATGAGATATTTGAGGAAGATGACGAGGAAAAACGAGAAGGGATAAGATAAGAAATGTAGAGTTTAGAGGACAACTGCGTATAATACCAGTAGAAAAGACGATACAATAGGGGACAACTGAGATGGGTGGGACGTACACAAAGAACGAGACAAAGCAGACTAGTGAGGAAAGAATATGAAGCAAGAGATAGTGGAAAACGACAACGAGCAAGACTAAGAAAAGCATGAAATGGAGAAGAAAGAAAGGCATGGAAACAGAGAGGACTAAACTCGTTCGACACCGAAAAGTATATGGCTTAAGGATTAAAGGCCGATGGACACTAACTAGTTTTAGCTAGTAGTTTTCCCCCTCCCACAATTACACGCGTTTAAGGGAGATAGTTGCAATGTGGAAGTCTGGCTTTTAACACTTTGAAACTTTGCCAGTAAAACTGGTGCATGTTGTATTTTCTTTACAAGAATTGATACAAGTTACAAATTTCACATGCGCATTTGAGAAAAGACAGGTTGGCCACTAAAAAACAAGGTGAGATAGTGGCTTGGTCCAGTCAAATGAAGTCTATTTCATGTAGTTTGATGGTTCTTTGAATGGCAGTTTTGTATTTTGCATATCGAGGTTAAATATAGCAGGTTTAAAAATTTTACCTATTAATTTCGTTATCCGTATATCTTCAAAACTAAGTTCATTGTGGACCAAAGATAGTGTTGTCCCCTTTGTGTCTCTACGCTCTATCCATTTCCGCACCCACAATTTCCTACGTTTTTTTATTTCTATAAATTTAATTGCCGATCCAACTATAGCTGGAGCTATTACGAGTTTACGTTTTTGAGAAATCACAACAACCTATGCGTTTGCCCAACAATCGAGGATACAAAATTAATCTATAATTTTTTTTTTTTTTATATACTGGAAGTAGTACTGGCTTGCCTTTCGACTTTTCATACTTGCAATAAATTTATGGATTTCAAAGTGCTTTCACTCGCATTGCACACTGTTATCTCATGGTTCTACAGCATGGATGCACAGACCGCGGCCCGCCTGTCGAATATTGGTGGCCCGCCGACAGCAAAAATAATACTCTCGTACATTCGAAGAATATTTAATTCTATTCCAGAATAAAACCAAAAAAATATGTTCGAAAAGTAATTTGAATCTCGCGCGCGCGCCATTTGAATCTAGCGCCCAAAAATGCTAAGTCAAGTAACATCGCTTGCTGCCTTTATATAAAGTTCAAAGTAGTAGAGAAATCAAGAATTTTCTAGCGCGGTGTGAGCAAGCGAGATAGCAATAGTCCCGAATTCCCGATTGCTCGCGTAGGTACGAGTAGATACATGAAGCTTCCAGAGTCGTATGCGCGGTATAAAAGCCACGCTAACCGCAGCGACCGACAGTTCGGTTTTAATTTGAGTGAAATGTCAACAGGAAGAAATAAGCGCGAAAATACAAAGCGAAGTAATAAGTGATTGAGAATAAGTGCAGTTTAATAGTGTTTTGGGGAGGCAATAGTTCTAGTGTAGAGTTTATCTCGACTAGCCGGTGTCATATATTTTGATCCACATTCAACGTAGATTTCCTGTTAACCCGTCAAGTGCCGTGTATAATTGTGTTGTGAAATCGTAAGTAAAACTCAGTTATTAATAAGTGTTTCCCTACCTATTTAATCAATTTTAATCAAATTTAGCTTTAATGTTGGCCAAATATTAAAATAAAACAAAGAAATTACTATTTTTATCAGAATTTCTCTAACTGTAATAATTACGTCATTATTTCAGATATAAAATCTGTATAAAAATCTTAAAATTTCTGAGGAATTTAATCAATTATTTTTGATAATTTAAAAAAGAATGGGTAATTTAAGTCGGTACTGTAATTGTTTTTAGGTGCTGTGTTAATCCTAGCCAGGATTAGAACGCAACATGGAGAAGCCAGGACCTAGTAAAAACCGTAAGGTTAAAGGTGAAAATCGGCAGTTTCAAGAAATTTGGACTGAGAAATACTTTTTGTATGGTCGCATAACAAAGTCGTTTGTTTAATTTGCAAGAATTCTGTTGCGATTGCAAAGGAAGATAATGTAAAAAGGCACTATGAAACGCAGCATCCTTCTTTTACCAAGTTTACAGGCGAATTAAGAAAGCAAAAAATGTTGTCTTTAAAACGGGAGCTTATTGGTCAGCAAGCTACATATGTTTACAAAACCCATTCAAGATTCAGAAACAGCTACAGAAGTTAGTTATGAAATTTCTCGAATGATAGCAAAGCGAAGTCGCCCCTTCAATGATGGCGATTTTGTAAAAGAATGCATAGAAATAGCCGCTAAGAAAATGTGTCCAGAAGCAGCAAAAAGTTTGAGAAAATTCAACTGAATCGTATGACTATCCAAAGACGAATTATATCTTTGTCAGGTAATATTGCGGAACAATTAATTACTCAATGTACTTTTGAATGAGTGTTCAAAAACTGATTTGGACTTATCAAAATTATCGGGAGTTGCGACTGACGGTGCTCCTTCGATGATTGGTGTCAATTCCGGGCTAGTTACTTTACTGAAAAAGCATCTGCAAGGAAAAACATAAACGCTGAAGATCTCATGCAGTTTCACTGCATTATACACCAAGAAACCCTCTGTTATAAAAAAATTGAATTTCAAAATGTCATGAAAGTGGTAGTTTCGACTGTAAATTTCATAAAATCACGAGGACTCAATCACAGACAATTCAAACAATTCCTTGATGACATCGAAAGCGAATACGGAGATTTACTGTATTATACAGAAGTAAGGTGGCTAAGCCGTGGATTGACACTGGAACGATTTCTAAATTTAATAGAAGAAATTGGAATATTTCTGGCGGAAAAGCAAAGGGATGTCCCGGAACTTAGAAATCCTGATTGGTTGTGTGATTTGGCTTTTTTAGTTGACATTACAAATCATTTGAATGTCTTGAACACACGGCTTCAAGGCAAAAATCAACTGATATCCCAGCTCTACGCTCATGTATCATCCTTTCAATGCAAGCTGACACTTTTCAGATCACAATTGAATTCTGGAAATTACAATCATTTTCCGAATTATAAGAAAATGGCTGAAAAATTCAACAAAACTGCGATTAATTTCAGTTATGTAGAAAAGCTAGATATTTTGATTCAATCTTTTCAAGACAGATTTTCGGAGTTTAAAAAGTGAAACCTCTGTTGGACATATTCAGCAATCCTTTCACGATTTCAGTTGAAAATGCGCCAGAGTCAATGCAGTTAGAAATTATCGACATTCAAAACGATCAAGATTTACGCAACAAATTCAACGAAGGAGACTTGCTGAACTTTACCGCTACATTGATAAAAATATGTACGAAAAGTTGCGCATAAACGCTCTGAAATGTGCCAGCTTATTTGGTTCTACCTATATATGTGAACAAACTTTTTCAATACTAAATAATAATAAAACAAAAATCGAAACCGCCTTGCAAATGAAAGTTTGGAAGCAGTTTTACGGATTGCTACAAGTAAATTTGAGCCAAATATAAAAAGATTGTAAGCACTATGCAGTGCCACGCTTCAAATTAATAAATTCTTTTTGAATTTTAATAAGTTATTATCAATTCTTTATTGTCTTTAATTACCTATACTTCTGGCGGCCGGCCCGCCATCAGTTCATGATTTGCCCGAGTGGCCCCTAGTCTTCATAAGTCTGTGCAACCATGTTCTACAGGATACTTCTTTCGGGAGACATTGTAGGCTCTTATCTTGCCTCAGTTACTTTGTAACTTCAGGATCACCAACTTGACAATTCTTTTTGACTTCCTGTTCTAACCTTATATAGCACATGTTCCCCGACATCCACATGGTCAGCATGTGCAAAGCTGCGATTTACGTAGAAGTTACATAAGTGGTTCCCGAGTAGAATGTGTAATGAACAAGTTTTTATTCAATTTTATTTAATTACATGTAAATTTCGAAAATACTTTGAATTTTAACTTAAAATTTTTTTGCTTTAAATTTTAACTAATTATAAATATATTACGATGGGGTTTTTTCACATCATTCTGTTCAGTTGCTGACAAGCTGCTTTCTCAGCTCTGATGTAAGTAATTTTCTGTGATTAGTGCTGCTTTTGCTGATGATTGTTATGGTCTTTAGGGTTAATTCTCCGATGAAGGATTAAATGAATTCGAAAGGTTAGAGTTACTGAAAGAGAGACTTTTAGTTCTACTCATCCTTGGCTGCAATCCCCCATAGTTTTTCCATCTTTAATGTAAGTCTATAATGATAAAAAGCAGCACACAATTAGAATATACATTTATAACTGTCAAATTTAAATCTCATAAATTTTAGAGGTTGGTTACACTGCGTGACTTTTAGCAAACAAATTCAAATATAAACAAGTTGGCAGTGTCCACGAACTTTGCAAGAATTCTTTACAAGTTACTTGTAAAGAATGTTTTGTTAGTATCCATCGGCCTTAAGTAAGTAAGTAAGTAAGTGTTCCCTTTCTTTCTAAATTATGTCTAAATTTTGTTTCCACTTTTCGTCTATCCCTCCCCATAAATATTCATTAAGTCGTAAAAAAGTTATTCCTCCATTTTCTCGACATCTTTTATAATTTTCTAGGTGCGTACTTTCCCTTACTTGATATTTTCAGAATTTATTTAATTTCTTGCATCTTCTAGCGACGATTGTATACGATGAACCATCTACCACGACATATTCATTTCTGAAACACAAACATCCGTTGCATAATTTTACAGCTTGTTACTATTTCAGCTGCAGATCTGAGACCAGCAGCTCCGCCTTACGATTTACACAAAATGAGAATTACATCTTTTCCTTATTTACTTCCATTCTATTCCATCGTAAGACGCAAACTTTTGACCCTATTTACGTCTTTCGCGCTACCAAATAGTTTCCGATTCGATTAACGCGATGCGCCTTTCAAAGAAATCCCTTTAACCGCACAAAGGCCCGCTATAATCTTCAATATTTTCACACCTATTCTGTCCCAAACCAAAACATTGTTCGTATCTCGACCCAAAATCCCACCGAAAACGACAATCGAACAAAATGCGGTTGTTCTTTTTTTTTCCCTATCCGAAGGAATCACTTTGCGTTTAGCTACGCGCATTGTTCGCGACAACATCAACATCATGAGTTAGGTATGGTATAATATCGACAAAATACTCCGGCGCACCCCCGAACAAAAGAATATCGCCGATATTTTAATGCGTGTGGTCTTCCGATTCTTGCGGCTGGGATATTGTTCCGAGTGTCAAACAAATTTTCAGGCTCGGATGATCTCTCATTCAACTTTACCAACGACGTCAACCTCGTCGTGGCGCGCGGTTCTATGGGATTATCCCTCCGGTCTCGGTTTTACCTGAGGGCCTCCCTTTAAACGTTATCACCTGTCTTTATTTTGGTCGGGACGCGACACGGCGCATTAAAATAGTATCATGGTAGGCTGGTAATGTATACGACAGAACTTATTCACCGCGTGCGTAGTAGGGCGTGAAATAGATACGGGGCGCTTTCGAGGGTTTCGGAGCTCGCAGTCAGCAAAGAGGAAAGGAAGAGGGGCGACTGGAGATAAGCGAGGAAGAAGAAAGAGAGAGAGAAACGATGGATTAAATTGGAAATTTCACACGGGGTGGTTTTTTGGACGGGAATAGCCAAGAAAATGGCACAAATTACTTAAAGGGTGCGTGGATGTTATTTTTTGGTTTAAGTGAAAGCGTCGTGCTAAAATTCTTTTAGAACCCATTTTGCTTGCGCGTTCTAGCACGAAAAAGGGATTCCTACAATAATGGTCATCGCTTGAGTTTGTTAAAAAGTGGATGACACTGATAACTTATCATTGAATAATAAAATTCGAAGGAGTGACAGCGCCCATCCGATTTATACTACGTAATGATAACGCGTCATCCACCTTTTTAACAAACTCCAGTCATCACTATTATCAAAAAATAAATACGGTTACAAGACGTGAGAATAGCAACAATAATTAGGTAATCTTATTAAAAAATAAACAGGAGGGATAAAGAAAACCGTTACTAAAAGGACGGCAACAAATGTAGTGACCTTGGGGACTTACCCTTATAAACTAACGAAAACAAATGAGAAGAAGAAGAACTTGAAGCCGACGCAATAGGAGGCCTTTGCTTCTTCAACTTCTTCTGCTTCACCTATTTCTAGTTCACCTGCTTGTTTTGACACCACTTCTTCCAATATCTTCCTTATATTTTTCTACTGCTCCTTTTTTATTGCATTCTTCTTCTTCGTGTCTTACCTATTCTCATTTCTTCTTTCCTTGCTTTTCTACACAGGATTCAAAAAAAAAAAGGAAAAGAGCAGTACTATCCTATCCATTCATTTTTCTCAAATTCCACTTCTTCTTTCCTTTCTTCGTCTTCTTCTCAAGGGAATAAATACGTGCGGGGTAAAAAATAGTACAAGTTAAAGCGTGTAGATTACGTAATGGATGCTATTGTTCGTTGGAATTCTTTTAGTTGGTATGTTATTGCACGAAAAATAATCCTGTTCTTCTTCTCTTCCTTCTCCTTCTTCTCTCTTTCCTTCTTTTTCGTCTCTCATTCCTTATTCTTCTTTTCAAGGGAATAAATGCATGCGGGTGCAGAATTTAGTTGGTGTGTTATTGTACGAAATAAATCCTCTTCTTGTGTCCTTCTTTCTTCTTCTTCTCAAGGAAATAAATGCGTGCCGGGTAGAAAATAGTACAAGTTGAAGCGTGTAGTGTCTTAGTGGATGCTATTGTTGGTTGGAATTCTTTTAGTTGTTTTGTTATTGTACGAAAAAGATCATCTTCTTTTTCTCTTCCTTGTCTCTTCTCTGTTTCCTTCTTCTTTGTCTCTCTTTCCTTCTTCTTCTTTTCAAGGGAATAGATGCATGCGGGGTAAAAAATAATACAAGTTAAAGCGTGTGAATTCCTTAAGGGATGCTATTGTTTGTTGGAATTCTGTTCGTTAATGTGTTATTGCAGCAAAAGATCCTGTTCATCTGTCCTTCCTTATTCTTCTTCTCAAGGGAATAAATGCATGCGGGGTAGAAAATAGTACAAGTTGAAGCGTGTAGTGTCTTAGTGGATGCTATTGTTGGTTGGAATTCTTTTAGTTGTTTTGTTATTGTACGAAAAATCCTCTTCCTCTTTACTTCCTTCTCCTTCTTCTCTCTCTCCTTCTTCTCTCTCTCCTTCTTCTTCGTCTCTCCTTCCTTCTTCTTCTTCTCTCCTTCCTTCTTCTTCTTCTCTCCTTCCTTCTTCTTCTTTTCAAGGGAATAAATGCATGCTGCGTAAAAGATAATACAAGTTAACGCGTGTAAATTCCTTAATGGATGCTATTGTTTGTTGGAATTCTTTTAGATGGTGTGTTATTGTACGAAAAATCCTCTTGTGTCCTTCTTTCTTCTTCTTCCCAAATAGTACATGTTGAAGCGTGTAGACTTCTTAGTAGATGCTATTGTTGGTTGGAATTCTTTTAGTGAGTGTGTTATTGCACGAAAAATTGATCCTTTACTTCTTTCCTTCCTTCTTCTTCCTTCCAAGGGAATAAATGCATGCGGGGTAAAAGATAGTACAAGCGGAAGCATGTAAATTCCTTAATTGATGCTATTGTTTGTTAGAATTCTTTTAGTTGGTGTGTTATTGCAGGAAAAAGATCCTTTTCGTCTGACCTTCGTTCTTATTCTTCTCAAAGGCATAAATGCATGCGGGATTGAAAATAGTACAAGTTGATGCGTGTAGATTTCTTAGTGGACGTTTCTGTTGGTTGGAATTCTCTTAATTGGTTTGCTGTTGTACGGAAAAAGATCCTCTTCTTCTTTCCTTCCTTCTTCTTCTTCTCCCCATCCTTCTTCTTCTTCCCGAGCGAATAAATGCATGCGGGGTAGAAAATGGTACAAGTTAAAGCATGTAAATTTCTTAATGGATGCTGTTGTTAGTTGGAGTTATATTAGTTATTTTAGTTGGTATGTTTGAAAAGGAATCCTCTTCTTCTTTCCTTTTTCTTCTTCTTCTCTCCTTCCTTCTTCTTCTTCTCAAGCGAATAAATGCATACGGGGTAGAAAATAGCACAGGTTAAAGAAAAGGTAATTATTGGCATCGGACTGTTGCAGGTCATCATTAATAATAATAATAATCATAATCATAATCATGATGATGATGATGATGATGATGATGATAACAATAAAATTGTATGGACTAGCACCACTCCCAATCGAACTTCAACCCATTCAATGGACAGAGTAACGCTGTTTTCACAGTTCTCAATTCGGATAGGATAAGAGATATGTTGGTGAACAGGCGAAATTCAAAGTTACCTACTGATTTCGTGAAGCACGTTTGGAGAGATGCAATACGTCGCAATTCGCTTAGCTTTTACTAACGAAGCATGCCGGAAGAAGGGTGCTATATGAAACGCCCCCAGCTTCTATGGAAAAATACCAGACCGGAACATAAGTACCTTTCGGCTCAGCATTTCTGGAAACAAACTTCAATCCTGAGACGTGGTTTGATGTTCACTAGGACTGGGTCTTCAGTGGGATCAGAAAGCGAGCAACATATTCAAGAAGTAGTGGAGATTGATAAGGGGATAGCAGTTTGGCTTATGCAATATCTGGAATTAAATATTAGCACCAGATGGATGAAACCGATTCGCCTTAAACAATACACCCTCGCACAACTTAAGCACAAGTCAATGCTGTTCTTGAAAATCAGCTATCTGAGAACTCTGATCTGAATACACATACTGATCGAGACCGAGGACGAGGCATAATAATAATAATATCATCAAACACTGAGGATAATTATAATCCTGTGATAGAATATACAAAAGGGTAAACAAAACCGTTACGGAAGTGAGAGAAGATGATAATTCTGCAAATAATCCAACATTGGAAACAAATTACACCATAATGCTTATGGAAGTCTCAATTTGATAAAGCAAACAAACAAATGTTTTGACTGTTACTTCTTCCATTTCTTCTAGTTCCTTTTAGGAGAAGTAGAAGAAGTAAAACTGATACTTGTTTTATCCCTTCTGCTACCTTCAATCTTCCCACTTCCCCCACTTCTTCGCGCTTTTGCTCATTTTTCTTGGTTTCTTATTATTTATCATCAATATTGACTTAAAGCAGTGCAGTAAATGTAATATTTTCTTTTCTGTTCTCTTTATTATGTTACATCATCTATCGCATACACATTATATTATATATACATAATCAATGCCTTCCTTTTGTTTCGATGTTTCCAACTATTTTCTTCTATATTCTTCTTGTACCTCTTTTTCTGCTTCTTCTTCTTTTTCTTGCTTTTTTTTGCATTTATCCTCAATGTAGAACTGAACTGCCTTGGACGATAAGAAATCAACACAAACGAACGAATACGGCGATATGTGGAACGCACTGTTATTGTATGGCCTATTTCTGCAAAAACACATTTAACATATACCTTCAGCTATCTTGCCGATCCGTAAGTGTAATCTATCCCCGATCTTCCGTTTTCCTCAGAATCTCTTCTACCATGTTGCCTACCTTCTTGAGATTAATCTATCCAACAACCAATAACTAACTGTAGCAGTATTTCTTTGTATTAAGGCCGATGGATACTGACAAGAAATTCTTGACAAGTAACTTGTAAAAATTCTTTTAAAATGCGTGAACACTGCCAACTTGTTATTATTTGAATTGGTTTCCTAAAAGTCACGCAGTGTAACCAACCTCTAAAATCTATGACATTTAAATTGTTTGACAGTTATAAATGTGTGTTCCATTTGCGTAGGAACTGCTTTGTATCATTATTAGACATTTAAGGTTAATTAAACGATTCTTGTTTTATATGTAATGATTTATTAGACTCAACCACTATTTCAACATTTTTGTTTGAATTGCCAATCTGTATTTTTCTTAAATGAGCATATGCAACTTCGGGCTTGTATAAATTCTTGTAAAGAAAATACAACATGCACCAGCTTTTCTGGTAAAGTTTTAAGTTAAAAGTTGGACTTTTCCATTGCAACGATCGCCCTTTAACGCTTGTAATTATGGGAGAGAGAAAACTTGTACAGGAATTTCTTGTTAGTGTCCATCGGGCTTTAGCCCAGCGACTTTAAGAAATGCAATACAAGCCTTTTGTAGTCTAACAATACAATCCCGTTCAAAATCGCTTGGCAGTCGATAATTTGGTCGTTTTCGAAGTTTTGGCACTTCAATACGTTGATTCACAACTATAGACTGTTGGAGTCGAAGAACTGAACTGGTGCAAAATAAAGAAGAGGTAAACCAATATTTTCGTTAGAGTAAGGAAAAAACGGCACAAAGACGTATTGTTTTCCTTGTTGTTAATTATATTTATCATTTCTTATTTCCAACACCACGAACATCTGCACAAAATGCGGTTTAAAGATCTAAACTTTTACTGCGCGATTCACTTTTTTAGTTACATAGTATTTTATCCCTTATTCGTTCTCTTGCAATGAGTAATGAGTAGAGCTTACCGTATAGCAATTTCTCAAGGTTGGATGACCATAAAAGCTCCAAATTCTATCTCCATATATTGATGACAATAAAGCAGTTACAATACAATAAACAACATGAAACATTTTCTAGTATTTCCACATTAACCGAACAATACCGTGTTCGTCCCCCGCGAAAGTTTAAACCTCCCCGATGCATCTATTCCCCGTCATCATTCACCTTCACCCTCAACTACTTGTTATCAGGTGCAGCCGTTTATCGCTCAGTCAGTACCATCGCTTACAATTACGGCTCGCGCGGCGACGAACAATAGAAAAGCCACCCCCGGATTCGCAGATACGCGACTCCCCGGCGCGCCCACCCTCGCATAAACCCTCTATCGGCGAACGACGAACGCGGGAGGGCGAGAACGACAACAAAAATATCTAATAACAATTGAACGTTAAAAAGATTGCGGCGGTATTTCGTCCCCGCAGCAGATAATAAATAAATTCGACTCCCCCATACCCTCTCCCAGCTCTCCTTATTCTTCGTTCTACGAAACGGGGGAGGTTTTATCTCGGGGACTCCTTGTTTTCCTATTTCTTCAACAATGGAAACACGCTGTTCGGCTATTTTTGTCGATGCGTTTCTTTTTCCTCTCTCCCTATTCCGTTTCTTTGTTTCGCCGTCTTTATTGTTTTTATTCCCGTTCTCTGTCTTTTTATTTTGTTGCGCCCGGTTGTTTGATAGACGGGGAGTAGGTACGAAGGGAGACAAATGGACGGCGATATTTTATCGGTTATCTCCGTTCGGAATGATAAGAGAACGGTGGGAGAGGGAGTCAAAAAAAACGTGCAACACGAGTTTTATGATTGTCGTCGTCGTTATATGATGTTTGGGGTATGAGATATCGGCATGTGTAACTAATAGCTGCTGTTATGTCCGTTTTTTTCGGTTATATTGGACACTTTTTTGTTGCAGCAAAGGTTGTAATTAATGTTGGCAATATACAGGGGTGAAAACGTGCATTGAAGAGGTGCATTGAAAACATTTCAATATTGTTTGAATGAAAATGCAAAACCTTTTCCAGAAATAAGAAGAATAAGTGAAACGTTAACCAAGAACCGAATAAAGTAAAAGGAGTATATGCAGAATTGAGCTTATATAAATTGCAAGCAACTGCGAAGAAGGAATAGATAACAATAAATTCCGGCTTCTTTCTTCACACGAACACGAAAAACACGGTTTGTTATCTACTCCTTCCTCCTGAAATTCCTTGCACACAATACTGTTTGGTTTCCGATAACATTTGGCCAAGGCTGTAGAAGAAATAGAAGCACAATCCGAGACTCTAGAATCCATTCCTGTTTCCGAAAAGTAGAAGGGGAAAAATTCTTCAAAACAAAGAAATTTTCAGGACCAAGTGAAAAATACTTTAAAGTAGCATTGTAAAATATTTTGTGGCGTTGTGATTTTTTGAATCATACTACAACCTACATATATTTTGATCAAAAAGCACCCTGTACCATTGAAACAAACCGCGCTTGAGATATTGTCCAAAAATTTTTTTCTAAGTTGGTGCCTCAGTCATCTGGCGCTCAAGTATCAATTTGAGCGCCAACTGTCGGAAGCTTGTGCGTGATGGCTTTGTAAAAAAGTCAGTGTTTGTTGTATTCTGCGAATTTAGTTGAGCAGAGAGTTGGCCTGAAATTTTGTGTTTCTAACAAAATATCATGTGGGAAAGCGTCAAAAATGTTAAAGATAGCCTACGGGAACTCGGCAATGTCGAAAAGACAAAGCCTACGAATGGTTTACGAAGAGTTTAAAGTCGGCCGTACGGTGGTTGATGATTTGCCTCGTTGCGGTCGTCAATCCACCAGTATCACTGACGAAAACATCGGAAGATTTCAGGAAATTGTCCTTGTAGATTGTTAGCATCAGGGAAATGGCAGCCGATGTAGGTATCTCGTTCCGATCGGTGCACAGCGTTATGCACGATGTTTTGGGCACGAGACGAGTTGAAGCACCGCTTGTACCGAGAGTGCTGAGTGCTGTTGCAAAATCAGCATCGCATTGATGTCGCTAAAGAAATGGTTCGTTTGGGCCAAAATGTTAACGACGGTGACGAGACATGAGACTGTGAATATGACATTGAAAGTAACCAGTGATCATCTGAATGGCGCTTCTTAGACGAGCCAAAACCAAGAAAAAAACACGACAGAGTCGATCCAAAATCAAGGCTTTGTTTACCGTTTTCTTCGACCGTCATGGTGTGGTCCAATCTGAATTTCTTCCGCCAGGCCAGACAGTAAATACGGAGTATTATGTGAGCGTATTAAAGCGTTTGAGGGAAAACGTTCTTCACAAGAGACAAGAATTTTAGAGAAAAACTCGTGGTTTCTTCACCCGGACAACGCTCCGGCTCACACATCTCAACTTGTACGCGATTATTTGACCAAAAACAATGTTCATACAATTTATTTTAGCAGAAGTACTGGCTGTACACGTCAAGACTTAAATTTAAAGCTGGAAAAGCTATTGGGGATTGCAGTCAAGGATGAGTGGAAATAGAAGACTCTCTTTCGATTACTCTAAGCTTTCGAATTAATTTAATTCTTCATCAAACTCTCCGATGAAGAATTAAATTAATTCGAGTTACCGAAAGAGAGTCTTTTATTTCCACTCATCCTTGGCTGCAATTCCCCAATAGTTTTTCCATTTTTAAATTTAAATGTTCATACCGTTCCACAAAGCTCCGTATTCATCTGATATGATACCTTGTGACTTCTTCCTATTCCCACAACTCGCGGAAAACGTTTTGAGACGATTGAGGTGATAAAGGAGTATTCGCAGAAGGAGCTGAAAGCGATTCCTAAATCCGCCTATGAAAAGTGTTTTGAAGATTGAAGGAAGCGTTGGTATATGTATATTGCTTGCAATGGGGATTACGTTCAAGGGAATAAATTGAATGCCGAATAATAATTGAACCGCTTTCGTTTTATTCAAAAATTCCGATTACCTTTTGATCAGAACAGAACAGAACAGAATGATTCGCAAACAGCGTTATGACTAGAATGGGGAGTCGGCGATGCAGTCGTAACTTATTTCGTAATTGTACGCTGGTACCGCTGCTTAGTAATATTTTGTTCGCGTGAAATGCCCTGTTTGCAATTGTTATTTTTTCTTTAATTTCTGCAGCTCTTACTCCATTACCAGCTATCACTAGATATACAAATGTATCAACCTCATTAAAAGTATATGCCCCTAAATCAACTCCTCTTTTATTAAATTCCTTGTCCACTCTCATTATTTTAGCATACCGAACCCCCTGCTCGCTGTACATTTCCTTACTTTTCGTAGTAGATACAGCAATGCAAAGTTGAACACTCTTTACGATTTAGGTTTAGAGGTGTTATACTCTTATGACACCCCTACACATAAACAATCTGCTTTCCCCACTGCATATACCATTTGTCCATTGCAACTCACTCCTACTAATTAAATTTCATCGCAGATCCATACGATAGCATCCTAGCTAATTGTGTCTGATATTCTCCCATGATAAGAAGCAGCTTTTGCAACCCACAACGCCCAGTAAGCTACGCAGCTTCATAAAGTATGCTCGACAATGTCATTCTCGTCCTGCAGAATCTATTCCCACCCGTTGGTTGGTATGAAAAGATTTCTGTAGCCTGCACTGATCAATAGATAGATGTCTTAGAATTCACAGATCATGCCCAATAACCTCAACAGCATTTTCGTGTTGCATTTCGTGGATTTTGAAGTGACAGCTTTGTCGGCTTCCTTTCTCCAACTTAAATAATCTCTCTGAACTTCGCCCTGGCCCTGCCAATGAACGACTTTACGTTCTCGATCTGCTGATTGATTGGCAAGTATTCTTTCGTGTCCTGAGACACGTGGTAAGAGTATTAGTTTCGAGTTCACTCAGAACTTTGGTTGTTCCAAATCAATCCAGATTCAGTTCGGTATACATCCAGTATATTCCTCCAATCCTGTCAAATTTTATAGAAGATTACAGCATATCTTTATGATCTTTAATTCGAAATTTCCCCATTAGATCTAAATAATGGGAAATCATCTGTAGACGGCGAGATTTCCTGTGGGCGTTTCCTTTAACTTTCTTGCATTATTAATTTCACCCATTAACTCAAATTAAGGTCTTAATATCTTGATATTACAATTTTCCTCGTTTCTTCAATCAAATTGCTCCTCCAAAGGTAATATAAGCGACGCCTTCGTTTTCGCAAGGTAAAACGCTACGAAATGAATTTCGAATTGAATCGTAATTACGGCCCTGCGTTCATTCAATTACTTCGAATCAGTCTTCAAAAAACAAATGCGCGTAACTGTCCCCGGATTATAATCAAAACTGCGCCGAAACAACAAAGAACCATCGAACGTCCGGCGAACCCGACGAAATGACATGTTTGTACTTCACGTACAAGCCAAAACGTCGATGTATCCATACACACACACACACACACTAATCCACACGACTTGTTCGCATAAATAAAGGTGAAGAGTCTTTTGCTGGTAGCTGACACCTATTTCTCTTCGAGGATCGAGAAAGACAAAGAGGAGGGAATCGAGTCTTCTCCGGCATATGTATGGATGTCGTGCTCACGGATATATGAGTATTTCATATTAGAATATACATACGCATGAAGGAGAAAGAGATATGTACATGTGTATGTGCATATATGTACGAAAACGTACATACATATATATACAGTCTATATGTTTGTATATAAACGTGTGCAGCAATGGTAGAGCCAGCATCAACCCGGTAAAACAGCTAATCTATATGCATGACCGCCCCTTCCCCTAACACCCCAGTGACGGCTCTATCTCCGTGGCCACCTAACGGCACAAGCTCGTTCTATCAACTTTCCCGCTCGTCCTGTTACAACTCGTGCAGGTTTGACCTTATATATCCTTCTTTGACGTATTTCTTTACCACAATAAACTTGTAACAAAATTTTAATAATCACAGTAATTTTAGCAAAACAAGCGAATATAAACAAACATAGAAGAAATAATTTCGATCGTCTCTTGTTGCCCAACAAATGTAGTCAAATTGTTCCAATTGTTTTTTCCCCAACTGTTTCTTTGTTTTTAATTTTCCGCTTGTCCTTTGTTTCGAAGCTTTTATTTGCGTATTTATCTTTTGTGCAAGTTTTTTTGACAAAGTGACAAAGCAGAGGTCCTCAACCTTTCACGACTTACAGCGATTCCTAAATCGTGGAGGATGGGGAGTGAAAATTGGAAAAGAAGACCGAACCAAGAACTAAGGGATCACGGAACAAGAAATTACGAATGTTATGTCAGCACAAATGTGAAGGTGGTTGGGGCGTGTAAATGGACTGTTAATTGGTAGAAGAACTAGGAAATAAAAGAAAGAAGAAGACGAGTCAAAGCCAGACCTAATTGTAAGTGAATCGAAGCGGTTGAACGAGACCAAACAGAGATGGGAGTCAGGAACTGGAGACGATGAAGCAGACGGGAAGGAATGGAGACTGATGAACTTTTATTTTTCCAATGTTCTTTAAATCACTTCAATTCTTTCGTTTGTTTCACTATTGCGCTTCGTGCATTCTTCCATTCGGCTTCTTTAATAAACAAGTCTCCGACTGTCCCATTCCCGTTTCGATTTTTTCAATATTCATAGTGGCGTGCAAATTTGTTATTATTTTTTATTAGAGTGAAGCTCTTGTGTCCCTAAATCTTTGTTGCCGTTCTTGATACAAATCCCCTTATTTAACTTATTAGAGCATAGCCCTTTAAAGAGGTTCTGCGGCGAGAGTTAACTGGGAAAAGTGAGACGTTTAAAAACGTCAAAAAGACGCTTCTTAGTTCTATTTTTCTTCTTTCATTAGAACTTCCTCACACACACAGACACACACACGAAGGAGCAAAATGCACCATATTTGGGTCTCCTCTCGTCAGATGGCGCACCCTTTATTCGGACTCGAACTTACTTCAAATTCAACTTCAACTTATTTACCATGGGTTTCGAAATGAAATACTTTTTCTTTCTACATTATTTACTCAATTATATCTATTTACCGGCTTTACTTTCATTTGACTTCTTCGTCAATTTCCATATATGGTTCTCTTTCTTCCTTCTCATTCTTTCAATATTGTCGCACTCTGCGCAGTAACGACGAGTAAATAATTAGACTATACATCCTTTCCTTTTTTGCTTCTTTCATATTAAGTTTCGATTTTCGATTGTTATTCGACAAATTCTCCCTTTTCGTGTTTTTAACTTTTCAGTCTATTCCTTCAGAAATTAATACAATTTATTTCGCCTTTTACATTTCGGAGATTAGCTCCACTGTTTCCCTTGTTTTAATTTTTTTTCTTCTACGATACTTACCTTTCTGGTATTCTTGTGTCCCTTAGTTTTTATTGCCGTTCTTGATACAAATCCTCTTATCTAACTAATATTATATACAGATATTATACAAAATAAATGAATTAATCAGACAAAAGAAATACTTTTTGTATCTTTTTGTTTGCTTCAGGAAATTTGCTTTGTTAAACATAACGAACCTCCACTTCGTTTCGTTTCTTCCATTCTGCCATCTTTCTCGACTTTCTCCTCAAATTATTTCAATCTTTTCCCTTCTATTATTTTCGCATTTCCTTGGTCGTATCTTCCATTTCAACGACTTCTTCGTTCACTCGATATACGTATATAATTTTCTTACTCTTCTTTCTTACGTTGTATCATCTCTTCCTCCCATTCTTTCTTCTAAACTGGTTCACCCACGTAGTCAAGATGATAAGAAGAAAACGGTTGAAAAAGATATGGGAAATAAGTGTCGGGAAAAAGGATGAAGGGATGGACCGTGAAGTAAATGGAACGGAGAGCAAGTAGACTTAACAAAAAGAAGCGATATAGACTGGGCACAAACTAAACGAGAAGCTAAAGATCGGAAGAAGTGGGAAAGACCAATTACACGATTCAACAAAGCTTTTTCCACCTAAGTGACGGATATCGTTTCTTGTACGATGTTGTATGGTGGATCCAAAACCGGCCACAGAAATGCTCTAGCACGTTACAATTTTGATTTATCCTAACCTCAAAATGCCAAAAAGACGGTTTTCGGCATTATTTCAGGTTATGTTATAGGAACACCAAATTTTTTCAACGTTTCCTGATATTTATCAAAAAATGGTACTTTTCTGTTGCCACCTGAATGAAACATAATTTCTTGTAGGTTTTTTGGCGCTGAATAGAACTCCGGCAGCCGAATTATTCTAGCACGTGAAGATCCCGAGAATTTTTCGTTGTGCTCTCACTATATCCTCATTTCCTTTTGTGTGTATGGATTTTTTGCCGTGGTCTTTTCCTTAATTACCTCTACGGATAAATCATGCCTTTTTTGATTTTGTTTCTGATTCAAATTGGTCTTCAAAGTCAAGTTCCCTTTGATATTTTTTTATCCGATTTCCGATGTATTTCTAATAAGCGTGGATTTCTTGGTATAGTTGATCAAGCATATTCCTTTGTTCCTTGAACTCTCACTACCCGTTTCCTCCTATTTGTATGCATTTTTCCTCCCTTTTGTTATCTTTCGTTCCCCAATATCTATCTTGTGTTGTTGATGAAGTGATCTCACTGCAGTTGTAACTTTTCTTTCTTCTTCCAATTTTTCATTTTGTATTCAGCCTCATCTCCGATTAACTGAACTTCCTTATCGCTTTCTTTTCTGTAAAACTTTGGTCCCCATCTTGTTCCTTACAAATTAGCTATAATTTTGTAGTTCTTCTAGCATCGCACTTGCCCAGACTTTCTTTAGTAATTTTTTTGCCTATTTTCAGATCTCTATCACTAATGAAACTGTCCCTATAAGGAATACAGATATTCCTCCGTTTGTTAATTTTTTTACTTTACTTTTCGTCCAAAATTAATTTACGTAACCTGAAGAACTTCTTGTCTTCTTCTTCTTTTCTCATACTTTTCCCAATATACTTTTTCTTTGTTATAGCGTTCGTTTCTTTAAAAAAAAAAATTGCTTTCCTCTACCCACGTTTTTGTTTATTTCTTTTTTTCTTTCTGTCATTCTAAAACTTAACTGCGTGGAAATCCAAAACATCCCTTAGTCATTTAGCAGAATTTTAAGTACTTGGCCTAAACTTAAATATTTTTTAATGTAAGAATATTTTGATTTCTATGATATATTTCTAACGCCAATTATAAAAACGCAAATTCTGAAGGTAAACTAAAGTCGTCGTCATCACAATCATCATCAAATCAACAAATAACTTAAATACCTAACTAGAGCTTAACATCCGAATAAATTTACCAACAAACGAAGAGAATTTCTCGTCGAAACTGCGCCGCGCCGAGAGAACCCTTCCAAATCGATAGCGGTTGTGAACGAGCCTTTACTTCGGAGTTTGTAGCACGGAGTGTACTATGATTGGATACGAATTCCGGCAGCGACTGTACAAAATAGACATCGGGTGCGCGGTACGTTAATCTGCGTTACCAGGACAACCAGGGATAGCTATCAACAATACCACCACCAGCCACCCTGGTTTCTTCTATTTCATTCATGCCGTCACCAGCGAGAACGATGACGAAGCTACGAAGGAGAAACGGTAGAGGATGAACTGCTCTGAACGAACCAGCGAAGTTGCTATCTAGTTATTAAATAAGGACGGATTAGTAAAAATCGCGTTAATTCAAATTGTTGCATTGTTTCGATCGTTGTTATTTTTGTTTTGTCACTCGTTTAAACAAAATCTCGAAATTATCGTATGCCAAGATATTGGATGTCTGAATGGATTTTTCGGAGTACAGAAGTAAACAATGAGATTAAGCACAACAGATATGATACGATGCCAAAATTCTTTGCTATACGTGTCAGAAAGTTATGCAGAATGACAGTATGACAGAATAAAAAAAGTTAGAAGCGGTCGAAATTGGTGCTATTAGGGAAACTGCACGAATATCACGAAAGGATAAGATTGGAAATGAGGGTCATTAGACAACATCTTGTGCTCCAAGGAACTATTTCAGATGACATTCAGAATAGGCAGTTAATTTGGTATGGTCATGTCCAAAGAATTAATGAAGATGGATTCCCTAAAATTTACCTAAACGGAAAAGGAATAGAAAGACCTTGTTAAGTGTACTGAGAATTTAGTTAATTTCTTAAACAAAATTGCACCGGCCTAGGTCTAAATTAATGATATAAAAAGCATAAATTATAACAAATTATATTTATAAATTTTGAAAAATATTTAACATAAAATCAAGATAATTACCTAGTGTTGTATGTGTGTGAGTATAGTTTCTTTTATTCGATGATGGTTCTTCCTATGTCTCCTCTCTTGAATTCCTTCTTCGATGCAGCTCTATTTTCTATGGATTCTTCCCTCTCTTAACTTCTTTTTTTCGGTGTGGCTCTATTTTCTATGGACTCTTAAATTCTTTCTTCTCCGTTGTCGTGAGGTTCTCTTGTTCACTGGTACTTCCTTTAAAATCTTTTGGTCCAAAATATATTTTAAACTCTTTTGTTGACTTCTCTATCTTGTCGATTTTCTTCGTCGTCAACCAAACAAACTTTTTATTTTTTCCGGAAACCAGCACTACTCTATATCTTCGTTGTCCACCAAACGAAAAGTTAATAATTTTATTAACCATTACTTCAGTCCATCCAAGACGTAACGTTATTATAGAAACCTGTATTGTTAATGTCCAGGTAACCTTGCTTATTTCTATCCCGTGGTTATTAGGAATTCTTGTGATGTGAAAGTGTTAAATGTATGTGTCTGAATGGTTACAATGCTTTTCTATCTTTTAATCGATGCTTTTTATAATAATTAATAATTTCATTTCTAGTTACATTTGTTTCTCCCATTAAACGTCTCTGGCTGGAGTTAAAATAAGAAGTTAACATCCGTAGGATAATAAAATGCTTAAATTAAATTCCAAGAAAAATCAGATATACGAAACGTACGTACATCGCGTAGATGAAAGATGTTGAAATATCACTTTCGAAATGTTTACTTCTAACTGTGACCTAAATCGTAACAATTTACTTCTTTGCGGAAAATTTGGTGAGAATTAAGTTGTTTACGGAAGTCCCTTTCTTCTTTTTCAATAATAGTAGAAATTGTTTCAATTTTTATGGTCAAAACCAGAGATGACCCACGGACTAATACAAAGGGCGCCTTTTATGTTTTCACAAGCGACCACAAATTATGAGTGGTGGCGCTTTTGAGATATTTCATTGACATTTTAATAAAATTTGACATTTGTTATTGTGAAAACATTGGCAGCTCAAAAATTGACGGAATACTTTGTGATTTTGTGAAAGAGAGGAAATTTCATATAAAAATGCTCGTTACTTTTTTTTTCAACAATAATGCATAGACTAGCTTCGCTCAACTTTTAGTAATAAAGCTCTATCGGATAAAACTCTTTACAGTTAGTTTGCAGAATTTCGTCGTGGTGATGTGTCCGTCAGTGATGAATTGCGTGAAGGGGAATGAATCGCGCAAAAGCTGTTCGTTTACGAAGCACTTCCAAGGAAATCATCGCTTCTGTCTTCGGTTGTACTGGACATATCGCAACCATTCCGTTAAAGCAGATATGGTCAACCCACGGCACGTGTGCCACAAGGTGGCACGTGAAGGTACTTTAGGTAGCGCGCGAAAAATGTAAAAGTTAATTAAAAGTTTCCAAAGTTCAGTTGGTGGCAATGATGACGTATGCACAATATTCAGGCGTGATGTCGTTACCAATGCACATTACTAAGGTTCGACAAATACGTGCTACCGCAGAGCGCAGAGACGCCGAGACCGAATTTAGGCCGATACGAAGCTAGTGCAGAATTTAGTCATTCGATAGCCCTCGAAGTGAACGATCGATCGATAATTATCAATAATATTTTGTCGCAGTGAACATCAAAACGTCAATAAATGGTAAGACGATATTATTTTGTAGTAATACTGTATCTCCCGTACTTACTTTTACGCGATACGCCTCTGACGTTGCACTCGTTTGTCAAACCTTAAAAATGTACATTGATTGTTAGTCCGTTACTTGTTAGTAGCCTGGGCAAATAGCGGTAATTACGAAATAAGTTACGACGGCCTGCATTTATTTAATATGGAGATGGTCTTTCTTCTTTTTCTTCTTAATCTGTAACTCTTTTATCTTTCGATATCAACTTATTTTGGAGTTAGGCCCTCTGGTACTGTTTTCCACATTTTCTTCCATTTCTTCCTATTCTTGGCCATTCTCCCATTTTATTCCCCTTCTCTGAGAGCACTTCTTCCGCTCATGTCTTCCTAGGTCTCTTTCTTTTCCTTCTTCCGATTTCCTTCGCTTCAAATATCTGTCTTATTAGCTTATCCTCATCTCTCCTTTTGCGTGCCCAAATCATCTACGCTGCGCTTGTTCTATAGTAATTTCTAATAAATATACTAGATGAAGGATATTTCTAGAAGGAACTAAATAACATGTTTTATTAAAAGGAGTTAACTTATTTTCTCTAAGCTGCTTTCCCCGTTACTCCTCTTTTACCTAAACCTAACCGTATATGCACCTTTACCAAATAAAATACTACATATGCATAAGAAGAATTTTTGCCATTTATATCAAAAAGAATTTTTCTCAGATTCCCTCCTTACAATATCACCCCTTACATTTTAAAACTATTATCCTCTTTGGTTTTAGGACGAACGTGTATCGAATGTCTTCAACTCTGTCAGGTGTCAAACAAATGTATTATTCATGCCCGGAAAAATAAGAGACGCGCCCTCGCGAAATCCGCGAGATCCGAGCTTATTCAAAGAAGGAGATTTGTTTTCTATTTGCAGAACGTGCCGAAGGAAATACCATGTGGGGTGTTGCTCGAAACTTTGGCGGAAAACTCAAGGGTTCTTACCGGAGCAGCTCCGGATGAGACTTTTCAAACAAAAACCAACATTAACAAAAACGAATCACATTAGTGTGGAAAAAAATCGAATGTATCGAATGCATTATTTGTGTTCACGCGCGCTTATGTTGTGGGAAATTTATTGTTGGTCCGATAAACGCGAAAAAGCAGTATATGCATACATACAAACATATATCAAATTTTGCAATTTCATTCGCTGTTCAAATATCGGAAAATGTAATTGGAAATTTGAAAAATTGAATGTTTGCAGATACGTATATGAATATATGCGGAAATCTATCTTATTTTTAGATTGGAATATGGATTGTTTTTCGATTAAATATTGTGTCTGCATTTCAATGTAAACAAGCAACAGTAGGTAAATATGTACCTATTCGTAAGTGTTTCACGTTTTCAGAACACGAACATTGAAAATGGTTCAAATACATCAACGATTTTACCGTAAATACCAGTTTGGTGATTAATTCCAGATTTTTAAAGAAGATAAAGACCATGTCCGAATAAGAATAGAAGACAATACCAGAACAAAGAAAAATCGAAGAAGATCTAATTTAATGTATACAAAGCTATAGGTTTGTTCGTAGAGTAAATTGGAAACCGTTGGCAACTAATATTTAATGCGCATGCCCGACTGGAAACAGTTGCAAATTTGTCCTAAATTTAATGCTCTACGAACATAAAAGGAAGAAGGAATGCGTAATTTGTTCTAAAGATGGCGCAAAACTCAGGTTTTGTAGGTCTTTTGAAGCATTATCTATCTAAATATAATATAATATAATATAATATAATATAATATATATTTATTCTCCAACAGAGATTCCATTAAGAGGACAATATTAACAATATAATATAGTGCAGTGCTTACAATAATTATACAATATACTATAAGAGGTAATAAACTTAAGACGCAGTAATTAACAAGTGATTAGGTGAAGAGGATACAGGGTGTGGAAAGGGTTAGGTAAAGACGGTAATTGCAGAGGTACAAAAAGGATCCCGCGCAATTCTATTTGCGTTCCTGGCCATGTAATAAGTGTTGATAAGTGCTTTAACGAAGACATTTGTTCTGGCTCTGGCCACTAAAAACGTATCGTTAGATCTAGTCCCATATTTAGGTACAATAATGTTTACGGCAGAGAGTAAATTCGGAGCATCGATGTTATTGTTTACTAGTTTGATTATGAAGTTTGCACTAGTAATCACTCTACGATCCGAAAGTGATGTGATTTGATGTTCTGACAATAATTCAGTACAATCGACCGGATAGTTACCTGTTGATCTGTAAGTTAAGTATTTTAGGAATCTTCTCTGTACCTTCTCTATAAATATAGTCTGGTAGACATAGTGGGGATACCAAGTAATTGAGGCATATTCCAACTTGGGCCGAACTAATGTAGAGTAAAGCCTCTTTAATGTCGCAACATTAACAAATTTTCTGCAAGATCGTATTACAAAATTTAGTGTACGCGAAGCAGAGCTGCAGATAGCAGTTATATGATTGGTAGACTGCAGTCGATGATCAAATAAAACTCCTAGATCCTTGATCTGTGTCTGCCTGGGGATGTCAAAATGCTCTAAAGAATGGCAACACATTATTGGATCTTTCTTGGTTGTGTAAGTGACAACCGCGCACTTATTTAAGCGAATGTTAATGTTATTGTTGTTGCACCAGGAGTAAATAGTATCTAAGTCTCTTTGTAGAGCTTCACTATCAGAAGACGAGGATATCTTACTAAAAATCTTTAAGTCATCTGCATAAGCAAGGACGCGACATCTAAGCAAGGATAGGAGATCATTTATGTAAACATTAAACAGAAGTGGCCCAAGATTTGACCCCTGTGGAATTCCCGAGGAAGCGGTAAAGGTAGAGGAGTAGAAGCCATTATAAAAACGTAACACGTTCGGTTGTTGAAATATGAAGTCATTAAGTTTATTACAATTGAAGTAAAGCCAAATGAGCTCAATTTGGACAGTAATATGTTATAGTCCAAGGTATCAAAAGCCTTTGCGAAGTCTGTATATAAAACATCGACCTGACCCCATGAGTCAATACAGGAACTGATATACTGCGTTACTTCAGCCAGATTCGTCAAGGTTGATCTAGCCGACATGAAACCGTGTTGTTGTGTGAAAATATAACACCGTACACAGTTATAAATCCTGTTGTAAAGTAATTGTTCGAAAATCTTTGAACAACTGGAAATGTAGTAAGAATGTGGAGAAAACAACAAAAACGACACATATTCACAAATTAATATCGTCAACGTACAGATGTGGGACAGATCATGGAATGGATCACCACAGATTAACAAGTAATCTGGGAGTCAACATTGCTAAAGTTGGCGCTTGCCATTGCGCATGTCTCAAACCAAAAATTTTCAATTCTGTAAGAAATTATTCTGACGGTCGCCAATCGGTTGGAAATTGAATAAAATTCACTCTGCGAACGCCGGATTTCTAGTCATCAGTTTGAAATTTTACTCTACGAACACAAATATATGAATACGCATGCGCCTAACGGTTGCTGATAGTTACTGATTGCTCTCCGAACAAACCTTATATGAGAAAGCAGGATAATAAACTAAAAAGCATCAGTTAGTGAAAATAAGAAAATGTTCCACAGTGCACTTAAATACATGAGGAAACCAACAGAAAATGTCTTCAAGAATCTAGAAAACAGGAATGGCGACACACTAATAGAGGAAATAGGATTATGGAGAGATGGAGAGATGGAGGGAATATCTTATATCTACTGGAGAAGGGAATAGCGCAAACTAGTGAGAGGATGAGGAGGATATGGAGAAAGCTTAATAGAGGAGGCAAAGGAGAGTAAGTAATAAACCCAAAGAACGAAGAGCGTGAACTACTGAAACAAAAAAACCTGTGAAGGAGAAGAAACAACTATATAAAAAATGTTTATCAAACAGAAAACGAGAAGACTATGAGAAATATATATAGAAACGAACTATAGCGAAAGAATCGGTTAAAATAGTAGGAAGGATAAAGCATGGACAGATTTGGGTAATAAACTAATAGCGTCATTTTGTGAAAATCAAGAAAATGTTCTACAATGCACTTAACTACATGAGAAAACCAAAAGCAAATATCCTCAAGAATATTAGAGACGGAAATGGGGACATACTGATAGAGGCAAGAGGATTATGGAGAGAATAACACATAAAAATAGAAGGCAAACCATTAGAACAAGTAGATAAGGTCAAATACTTGGGAGTAATCAGAAATAGGGAAGGAAAATTAGAAGATGAGATAAATGAAGAATAGCTAAGATCGGCGGACTATATAATAGCATAAAGAATAATTTCCTAAGCAAAAACGATGTATCTAAGAAAGTAAAATCCGAAATGGTAAAGAGAATTGGGAGAATGTGAGTCCTGGACATTTTCTCTAAGATAAAAAAGTAGAATGACAAGCGCAAAAATGAGATTTTTGAGGAGAATAGAAGGAAAAAAGAGGATAAAATTAGAAACCAATCGTTCAGAAACAGTACTAAAAATAAACCTTATCGAAATGATTCTATAACAAGCGCAAGTTATGTGGCTCGGACACGTAATAAGAAGAGATGAAGATAAGGTAATAACACACGTTATTTGAAGTGAATAAAATTGGAAGAAAAAAAAAGGCAGACCGAGAAAGACGTGGACGGAAGAAGTACGTTTAGCGGCAG